>JAJSME010000008.1:0-600000 GCA_021235465.1 Umbelopsis sp. PMI_123 | reverse complement strand
ACAATGCTGGTCGAGCCGATTTTGCAGCCAAGAATCGAAGTAGTCCCAATTCTTCTACGTCATGTATACCAAGTAAAGCAGCCTCAAATGCATCCTTACTGAAAGAATGCATGTCTAAGTTGGGTTCGTCAGGCGCAAACGATTTCTAGGCATGGTTGGTAGCTAGTCAGTCGCAATGGTACAACAATATTGACAAACAAGGAAAAAGTAAGTAAGTCTTACCAATAATGTATCAATGATGGGATCTTGTCTTCTGAGTAATGCATGCTCTGGGAAATGCTTGGTGATCTTCTGAGCAACACTCACATTTGCCATAATACATAGTTCCTGTAGGGCATCCTGTGCTTCACAATGGCTAGTAGTAGAAAGTGCTTCTGGAAAGCCATTTGCATTCAATTCGAAAGTCAATCTTGTCTTGTGACCAGTGTCCGACTTGTCCAGTCCTAACCGTCGCTGGCGCAAGGATATTGCAAGGGAAGACATATCTCGCAGCGCGTCTTCCATGTCTCCAGCAGTACAATCATGTAGTTTAATGGATTCAGAGAGTGAGTTCCCTTGAATGACGGATTGTACTTGAGCAAAACTAAACTGGGCACACGACCTAAAAGGAGAATCGATGGTAAGCTACCAAGAAATACGAAATGCAAGCATGACTAGAAACTCACTTGAGCACAGTTTTGCCAAACCAGGTTTCATGGATACGTCCATCGGAGCTCATTGTCCAAATAACCGAAAACCCTAATCTTTAAATCAAACGAACGAATGTTACCTATTGTATCTGTATACACCATGGCACTAAAGAATACAAACCTCTTGCGACCAGCCCTAAAGCTACAGAGATTCTTGTGTAATGTATCAGGAAGCATTGGGATTGTCTTATCGACCAATCGTACTAGTAATGCCCGGTCCCGTGCCTCCTTGTCCACGGTAGATTTGGGTTTGACAAAATAGCTAACATCTGCAGCATGTACACCGATTTCATAAACGTCCTTGCTAATACTTGTAACGGATACCGCTACATCCATGACCGCTTCGTGGCGCACACGTTAGCAACCAATTCAATTTTGTGCGCATATATTACAGATACATCACTTACCATGCTTAAAGTCACGGCTGATAGTAAATACGCGGGTTTCAGGGCCATTAACATCGCGGCGAACTTTAGTCTCATTTGGTGGTATTGGCCAAGGGATGGTGGGTAAGGACTTCAGACATTGTTCTGAAAAGCCATCGCTAATGATATGATTGTCAGCAATGATAGCTTTTTCCTCTGACGTGAGTTCTCCGATCAATCCAATTTCTCCATCCAATGTTCCAAAGGGATGCAAAGACGTTGTTGACCATCTCCGAAAGGTAGCCTACAAAATCGTTCATGTAAATATAGGTCTGCCCATGGTCAATATCACAGATGATCCATCAATTACCACAAATAGTCGTTTCTGGTATTCTTCATGGTACTGCAAGAATCCCTCAGGTGCCTGATCGATGGGAATGGCAACAAGAGGTAATTTCTTGTCTCGTGGTTTCAACCAAACGACTGATGGGCTCTCTTTACTCTCCGAGATCAAGTATGAGTCTGATGGTGTGCTTTCCATCGACTCCTTGATGGCTGTTGGGCGTTGACGTACCAATGTTCTGAAACAAACTATATATTAGCCAGCTTGTACATGTAACCTGAACAAATAAGCAAGTGCCTTTCACCCTGCCAGAGATGCATTGTTAACTCGTTCCAGAATTGCAACAACCACGCCGCTATATTTTGGCGGAGATTTTTCTGCATTATTTTCGAAATTATCCTCTTTGATTTCCGTCCATGACAATCCGGAAGTAGATAACTTTCTATGAAAGCGGTTTCTGTCTTCCCTAGAGTTTTTGAATTGTTTTTCGGATAAGGTCAGATCAACATCGACTAAGCGTACCGCTACAACATCACCATGTAAAGCACGATTACGATTTCTAGAACCATATACATATATATGGGCATCCAAGTCCTCACAAATGACATAAGCATCTGAGCAATCTCTCTCATCAACAAATAGTATGCCACGAAATAACTGTCGGTCATGTAATTGCCGTATTACTTCATCATGTGGTAGGTGAGGTAGAAATAAAATTCTCCTCTTGTGATGGTCAGCAGTGTCATTAGATTGTGAGGAAGTCACTGAATGAGATCTGCATCTTTCTGCTTGCAAACTGTTAAAACACCATTCCATTCCATTGTTTTGCATTTTCATTATAATCTAACATACCATGTGGAGTTTCTCGCGATAAACTGATAAAAGATATAGATTATATTGTTACACAGGTTATTAGGGAAATCATTTAAACTTTTCGGTGTAAAAATGTAAAAAATCACACTTTACCTTGAAGAATAACTCCATTTTCTGCCATAAGATCCATAAGAATTCATTCGATGTGGATATGAATATGTAAATCCTTGAGATGTACCCATCAAACCTCCATGTCGATAGTCCTCTTCGCCACCGGAATTCCAGGTCTTGGAATTTGGAAAGGTAGGCTCGTGTGGTGTGGGTGACTGTGACACGTGCCTCGAGATGATCGTATCCCCACTATTAAGATCTGCATTGCGGAGAAAATCAAACGTCGATGGCGAGGTTGTTGGATGAGGAGACAACTGATTAAAATGATCTGAGTGTCCTTTTGAAGGTGGTATTTGCTTCAAGCTTGAGATGATTTCTTGAAGGGAATTTAATGCAGGCGATTCCCCATCCTGATCTTCGGAATGAAAACTTTTACTGCCACTTCGACTTCGTCTACGTCTTCTTGATTTTTCCGCATTGAATTTATTAGAATCTAGATTGACAGCAATAAGAGAATTCGAGTGTTGATCTGGAAAATGTAAGTTACTGGGCTGAACTTGATTGACGGACTTGGATCGGGAACGAGTGTCACGTCTCCGTCTGTGTGGGGTATCAGCCAACGGCGTCTCCGCGGGTTGCCAGCTTTTGGATTGTATCGATGGACACTCAACAGGAGATAGAGATATTTGTACCGACTTCCGTCTAGTATGTTTATCTTCCCTCGGCGAAGAAATAAGAATGGACTTCTTTCTAGATCGGTTATTCGGGATGTCGACTGCTGCTGACCGTCCAGTATCAAGAGGGTGCTATGCAGTAACAATCAATTATTTTCCATTTATTTAAATACGCAATATGTATTTACTACTTACCAAGTCTTTTTTGGCTTCTTGGAGCTTGGCGTCTCGATGAGATTCCTCCGCATGCATTGGAGACGCCATGTCGTGAGAAGCTGAGACTGAAGTTTTGCTGAGGTGGTCTTGTTACTTGTTTGGTGAGCCGCAAAACAATTTGTCCATGCCCAGGAAAATTTTTCAGTCTCTTAAACAAGTACACTTCTTAATTTATCAAGACTGACAAATAATATACGGTGGTGTGCTTGGGTTTAGCAGCACCGTCTATGTATGGCCAATATAGAACCTTTAATGCAAGCAAGTTTATGTAGTAATAGGTTATAAGCTGGCTGGAAGGTAGTAGGAAGTACCGCGAACCTAACAGAAAAACCTCAGAATGGCTAAATAAAAGACCCTGATTCAGATGATAATCCAACGTTTGAAGCTTGGATGAACATGGTGTTTGAATAAATGCGAATAAAGAACGTGGTAAAATGACAATATATTATGATGACTCCATTATAAGTGTGTTGATAGTGTCAAAAGCAAAGCCATTGACAAATGTTCAAGTTTATTTTGATGTTTTCTTCTTCCAAGCCAAGCCATAAATTTTCAATGTAGCTTAAAAAATTTTCCAATCCATGCCCCTCACCTAAAACCTCACTGACTGTTCGTGAAATCGCGTCACACAGAAAAGTGGTCTGATTCGGGCAGCAACCGTATCGGGCACAGAATGAAAAAATAATGGCGTGATATTTTTAATTTGCTGATTGACTTCTATCAGCACTGGTGGAAACTTCTTTGAAAGGTTCTTTCTTTATATTTTGTTCACGCATAACATAACCTACTTTGTCTCAGACCCTGCTTTCTTCTCTTCTTTAAACCTCAACTCTACTATGCAATTTGTCTCTAGCCGCCAGCAGACACCCGTTTTGGTTGACCAGTTCGGGTGGCAAAAACATTCTTCTCATCAAAATGATTTTAATTGGGAGTTCTTTGGCGATTCTAACAAAGGCTACCTTTCGCCTGAAAGCGTTCCCGGCGACCATACTTTCCATATGAGAAGCAATTCATCCGACAGCTCTTACTCTGTACCCACCGAGGAAGGAGCCTCTGCTTTGGAAGCTCAATACAAAAGTCCTGTGGACATAAAAGTTGAAGACCTTTCGCCTATCGACTTGACTAGTGATACGAATATACCCATTCGAAAGCGACCCAGAAATGATTTTGACAATACTGATTATCCCAATACTTTCAACTTTGCACCATCTATCACCATTCCTTCCAGCCCTGTCAGTGGACTTATCAATCCTCTGTCAAACAACGGCCTTCACAGTAATCCTATAACACCTCCTGACGACATTTCTTATTCCATGTTGGTTCAAGACGCCTTGGCCTGTTTCCAACCAAAGTCAATTGTACGAGAAAGAGACGACGACGAAGAAGATTCAGAAAAAGAAGTGGGATCCATTGATAAGATCAACAGAATAGCCCATAATGCTATCGAAAAACGCTACAGAAATAACATTAACGACTGTTTGACCGATTTGAAGAATGCAGTTCCAGCTCTAAAGTTCGCCAAAGTGAAAGATAACACCATTGATGATGCACAATCTAACATAGACCAATCCAACGGTCCTGAAGAAGAATTGATTGATGGTGTACCTGTAGCTACCAAGTTGAACAAGGCAACTATTCTTCGCAAAGCTACAGAATATATTACCCATCTCAAGGCCACACTTGATCAAAGTGAAAGTGAGAACAAAGCTCTTCAAAGTTTGATCTTACAACTTCCTCGCGGTGCAGAAGTTGTGTCATACTATCGCATGCAAAAGCAACAGTTTGAATCATATGAAAGAGAACGAATGGCTCTTGAAAGACAAATGGCCCATGAACGCAAGCAACGAGAAAAAAGAGAAGCTCGTCGGAAGTCCAAGATGCTGAGACGCGGTCAACTAACTCAAGCGATGTCAAGTAGACGGCAATCCTCAACATCACCATCAAGTCAAACCTTTATGGCTTTATGCCTGGGTATGACCCTCTACTCCAGCTCAAATTACCTCAAACCCGTTCACAACGTGTCAAACGCTTTACCTCATGATGCTGGTTCAAACTCTACGATATATGGTACACAAGGTTTTGACTTTTGGTATGCATTTATTCTTTTTAATACACAGAAAATACAAGATATAACCATTTATATAGTTCTAACATTTCTTTTTCGCTTTCGTTCTGTCAGGTATCTTATGCAAATGTTACTTGTATTGCTTATCGCATTCACTATTGGCAAGTCGCTCTTCAAGGGCAATTTACGGGCGAGAAAATGCAAGAGCATGGAAATGAAACGAGTTGAGCGCACATGCGCTTGCGAATAAATTCACCCCGCATACCCTGACCTTACAGCATCCCAGTTCACATACAATTTGCATTAATGTAATCTTAACCATCTCACTATATACCATATTGTGACCAATCATTCTTTGGAATAAAAGAATCACTACATTTAATTATTATGCTGCCGATACGTGCGATAATTTATGCTGTAATGGCTCAGCGTTCATTTATGGCGTGATAATTTGAGACTTTATTGCATTTTTATTTTTATTTTTATTTTTTTTCATATCTTACACATTGGTATAATGTAATGGAGCATGGCTTGAACGTCTGGACAATCCTGTTCCTAGTTTGCGTTTCTTTCGTGGTGGGTCTTGCTGATTTTCTATCCCTTCTGTGGCTACTGCAGTGGTGTTGCTGGTTGGTGATAACTGTCGTGCGTTATCAATGGGGGTCGGAGAACCGTTTTCGCCATCACGCGGTCCAACTTGGTGGAATCCGGAGTTTTGTTCATCATCGGATTCATCGTCACTCGTAGGTACCCGGCTACTGGAGCGAATCACTGGCACCGTGGTAATGACTGGTCGCACTCGCTTGGTTTGGTCCTTTCGCACAGCCTTGCTCGCTTGTTCCGGGTTTGGTTCTGGGCTGTCTTCGTCACTATCGTCACTTACAATTTGCTCATGGTCACTTTCGTCGCTCGAATCAACAGGTATCTGCATCGGGATATCTTGTCTTAGCATATTCCATCTTGACTTTTATTCATAATCAACAACTTGAACCTGACATACCTGAGATGAAACCTCTGCGCCAGTAATATCTCTATGCTTCAATGCACCTGCAATAGCATTGACATTTGAATTTAAACTATTCTTATCGGCCCATGTAAAATAGTATGCATACCTAAGAAGAACGCATTCGCCGGAACATTGTTATCAGTCAAAAGAGCTTTCGCTTGATATATCACAATCTCCAAAGCCTTCTTGAGTGATGGAACATACGAAGATAACTGTATGTCTCGTATTATTTTGACGTGCGAGCAAATGATCTATAAACGTTGAGATGCTCATTGAATAAACAGGCCATTTTTTAACTGTAATACATCAATCACTTACTTGGAGAGTTCTTGTTCCGTTCTGAAATTGCTTCAGCATACTAATGACTACATCTCTGTGAGTTTTGAAACGTGAACTGAGGTACGATATAGTTCGCTTGGTCATTTGTTCGATGAAAAGTCGACCCGACCTCAATATCACACTCAAAAGGGCTCGGTCATCCTTTGCCTTAATGTATGAGGTCATCAAATCGAAGCAGTCGATGATACGAGATAGTGATAGGATAGCTATGTCATCGCTTTCCTGATTCTCTTTGAAGTTGTTTTGTGCACTGACAACTTCCCCAGAAAGTGCCTGCATGCGATTATCAGTCTGTGTATATCATAGCGTTTTAATGTTCTAAATTCTTCATACCTGGTAGTAAAGATGTAGAGTGTCTTTTGTCAAGAGAGGATGTGATTCCAATTGGTCAGCATCACCGTTGTCAAACGCAGGTAAGATATTTGTGAGATAGTCATGGATGATATCCAGAGGTTTAGCAGACATGTGAATTTCTTGCTCCACAAGGTAAACAATATGTTTCTAAAGAAAAGTATAGAGATGTTAATAAAGAACGTATCAATTTCATTAAGGTGTGATCCTGACCTTCATATCTTTAAAGTCGCTCCATTCCTTCCGGAGCACACTTTCAGCACTTTTCTGGACTTGGGCAGCGAGTGAGCCGTCAGGCACAAAACTAACCACTGCTGCCAAGGCCTTGTGCAACCGTACCGTGGTTTCGCCTTTCTTTAATCTCGAGGTGAACTTCGACAGATATGTGAAAGCACATCGTGTCAAACGCTGCAAATCTTGAAGCCTGCTGATACTATTGTCTGAACGTATTGCTAGTACGCATAACAACGACTGGTAGAGAATGTTATAAGAAGGATGTTTGTTGGATCTTCATTCTGAGTTATACCCTACCCTTTTGATGTTTTCGTTACTTGCATCCTGTAATTCTGACCAAGTGAGAAGTTGATACAATACATCTAATATTAGGCTAATGGAATGTTGGGCTTCTGCCTCCGTCTAACGACCATAAGAATGATAAGTATCAAATGAATAATAGCCATATAACGACACATTTTCTTACAGTATCTTCATCCTGCAATATTTGATTGTAAGCATATTACAGGAAAATAATGTGCTATCGGACCATGAAGGAAAAAAATGCCTACCTCTTCTTCATTTAAGGAAATGGACTCCCATCTATCAAGCAAGGTCGGCAAATGTGGCAACGTCTACTGTGAGGTTAAATACATGTGCCTAAGTCGCCATCACCGTAACTCTTTGAGATCTTTACCTCTTCTATCAATTCTTTGGGAGTCATACGTTGCAAGTAGCTGATATTGAGCGGAACATAAAGTGACACTGGATCCCTTTTCTTCTTGGCAAAAAATGGGTTTACTGTAGGTGGTGATAACTTTTTCTTCAATTTCGCTTGCAGGTCAGTTACCAGATAGTTGAACCCAGAGAGCTAATATTCAACAGTTAATAAACTGCAAAGAAGATATATGCTTTAAAACAGGCGGTCATTACCTTTAACGGAAAGCGCAGCATTTCATGACTTCCGGTATTCAAAATACGCAGTGTATCAATCTGAACAGGTCGTAGGTTAGTCTCTTTATCATCATGTTCCTGGTCACTCAATGCCATATTCTATTGCGTAAAACATGCCTTTAACTCCCTCATGAGCGGATGTATGGTGGTAATATCGTCAAACATTGCACTAGCTCTTGAAGGCTTTTTGGTCGATCGAGTTATTGAAGCTACGGACTCAGTTTCCGATTTGTCACTTCCTCCTGTGCCATTCTTCTTGTTCGCCTGTGAAGCAATCTACTCAAGATGTGTGAGTAGCAGACCCATGCAACTAATCAGTTATATCACGTTTCCAAATCTTACGGTCAAGCTTTTCTTGCCACTGTTATCTTTGACAGAGGAATCGTCCATACCGGCTTTTAGAGTGTAGCCCTGTGGACTGAATGATGGAGTACAAACAATCAACCGCATCAACATCTTCTCCAGTTCAACAATATTATTTAGACGAGAAACCAGTTTTTGAACCGTAGCATCATCCTGAGCATCGCAGAATGCATTGATAATTTCGCGCAACCTAATATGAGTCCACACAGTCAGCTAAAAGTCCATAGAAGTAGTGTTAAGATAGTCGACATACCAGTTAATAGCGTAAAACAGCATATTACATGCAGTCTCTCGAGATTTCACGTCCATTCTTTCTACAGGCTGTGTGGATGATTGAATGATCAGGAAAAACCAATGAGACCCTAAATTTCAAACTAATGTACACACCTGCTCAGTATCTAAAAGTAAAATCCCACAGCCTAGCAATGCATCGATCTCGTCCAGGTTTCCATCGTATGTGGCTTTTTCACAGGCTTGCAGCAAGTTGAAGATAGGGCAAAGTGTAGCTGCTGGACATATATATCTTTTATGTTGCCTATCGGATGAATCGTCCGGCGAGTCGACCAATCGAAATAATTGGACGGTGATTTGAGCATCCTATCAACAAATTAATGTTTGTTATAGACTTCAATACATGATTCAATATTGATGACTGTTCGTACTTACCTCTCCATCAAGGTTGAACCACGTCTCTGGTTTAAGTGGCGAGTTTCCTTCACGGTTATCAGTATACATTTGAAGTTCATCGCTGTCGAACAAATACGTATCAGGGAATGCCGAAACGACATTCTCCTTGATCCACAGTTCCAGACGCTTGTCAAGAAGCTTCTTCGACAAAAAGTATGATAGTTCATCGTATGCCAAAGCTAAACAAGACTAAGTTTGACGAGTCAGTTATGTCTACTGATGTTACTTGCATTAATTCCTGTACATACCGAATAACTTGTGCATGATCTTAAGACTGTTTCCAGCATAGCAACTGCTTGTTGCAAGGTCGGATGTCGTAAGGCTTGCGAGGAACTGACTTCCGCTAGAAGCAAAGAGTAAGATTATGTCGGCTATGTCATGCAGACTATACCATAGCTTTCATATAGAGATTTTTTTTCTTTACCTGAACCACTTCCAGCAGCCGCATCTCCTGAAAAAGTAGCAGATCCTATGGCTTTGACAACTGATAATGCCCCAATAATTCCAATCTTCTTGTATTTTTCTTGTGGATTAGACAGCTGTTTCCGAATAATGATCTGCATATCATTCATGAGATGCAGTAGACTTCGATCTTCTGAGACACCACCATGAGACTGAAAAGAACATGTCAGTGACGATGTGGAATTTAATATAAATCCTGATTGATGCATCCAGTACCTCAAGGGATAAGCAGCTGAAAATATCAAATAAAGAGCCGATTTGATCGATTGCGAGTTTATCAAGATAGTCTAGTACTCCCTTGATAAATGCAACGAATGGCGAAATACTTTGTGGATCGTCATGCACGAGATCCAAGAGCGTCTTCAAAGCTGCATCAACTTCTGAAAAGTGGATATGAGGAATATTAGGTCAAGGATACGTGCTGAATTACAGTGAACATAGTGAGTTAAGGTGGACAAATATATGCTTTAAAAAGGATATTGTCCCACTGCCGATATGTGTGACTAAAATGCCAACGATTTCCTGTAAAACAATTCAGCACTGGCTTCTCACATAATCAGCTCTTGCAATAAACTATATCTCACCTGTCGATAGTAAGTGCTGCACATTTTGAATGCATTCTTGTAGATAACTGATGATACTGTAGTGATGGACGGTTGGTTTGGATTGGTTCGCAGTAGGGCTTCTGCCAGCGACAGAATGGGCATCCAAAGGCTAAGATGGTGTGTTATCACAATGTCCACAGATGCCGCAATGAAATACCTTACTATACCTGTTGATTCCTTCCGCATGATGTAAAATCGTTTCTTTGATCAAGTCCACACTGAGAACTTTGGAGGTAACCTTCTTTTTGATAATTTGCTCAACTTTCTTCTTGGTTGGTGGCATGGAATACATGATGAATAGCACCAAGACATCGATGACCTTGTAGCTATTCTAGATACCATGAGAACGACGAAATATTTTAGATACGTGAGTTAAGATTATTTAAGTGGACTTCTGTCGACTTACGGGAGATTCCTTATCATTGATGACTTTGATCCAAGTGTCAGATATGAACTTATGGAACTGTAAGCCAAGTTTGATTGATTCTAGTAGAGCACTGCGTCAGTTCTCTGCAGAATTACAATCTTTAACGTAAGATGTTCTTACCAAGAACTAAAGCTTCCGGTACTATTCCTTTATCCACTGGCGCATTGGCAGGTGTAAAGCTAACCACATCGTTTTGCGCTGATTGTACTTTGGCCAACCCCTTAAAATCTAACTTTTGCCGAATTTTCAAAATTACCTCCTCAATCTTTTCTGCAGTGGCAGTCTGTAATAAGAACCGCATAATCATCGGCAAATCACTCATGTTGGCGGAGTCTAATTGATTCAGCATGGTATCTCGAATATCGTCCTGTAATCACCATTGGTAAGCAATGGCCAGTTGTTTCTTCGAGAAACGGATTATAATGAGTAACAATTACCAAATCGTCAGTGAGCAAATTGAAGTTAGAGAGGGCATCAAGTATAGGGGCAACAAGCTCTTGATCATTTTGCATCATCGTCGTCAAGCTAGCAACCATTCCCTATAATTGGACGTTATTATCGAAATCCTGTTACTAAGTGCCACTCAAATACTGCTTACCTTGTGATCTGAATCGTTCACAATATCAGGCAAAGCAGATATCATCTCATGTTGAATTGCCTGTGGTGTAACTTGCATAACCTAATATAAACATTTAGGGTTGATTATACATCATCGCTGCTTATATCACAAAGGCTCGTACCTCGACCAACTTGTTAGTCAAATCTTCCGGCTCCACGATATACTCTAACCATCGCAGTTGATGCAGAATCATACGAACAGTTGATGTGCTGGTAGTACTACATGTATCACTTGGTTAATAAAGCAGAAGACAATAGTGTGCTCTGTTTCAACGATTTCTTACTTCTCCTCCAGCTCATCATAAAATTCTGGAAGCCGCTCAAGAAGGTAAGTTATGAGTTTTGATTGTATTTGGTCGATACAAAGCATATTTCGGATCAGACTATCCGATGTATTCCTAAGTGTAAGTATCGTTGTGTCAGCACAAGAAACGCAAGACTAATGTCAAATTTTGGATACAGTACCGAGACAGCGTCGCAGAAGGTTCAACAACTATAGGCATCAAACATTGTCTCAAAGCACTTTCTTCTTCGAGATAAAACTGAAGGGACTGAAATACATCGTCTGGACTATAACTTGATTCAGAATCCAATCTCCTTGACAGTGCCCTACGAAAGACCGCTGGCTCGGTCGCTGTTTACTGCACTGTAAGTGAAAGTGGTACTGGATAAACCGTAGTCACTGCAATGCACTTACCTAATGTCACAGGCTTAGTGTGGTCCTCAGGAATGATGCATCCTACTTCATTCAATATTGTTTTGATGGCCAATTCTGACATTATATACACTAGCGGTTATCCGTGTGCTTTTGCGCCTCACCAAAAAAAAAAAGGGAAGGAGATCAATTATCAACGCGTCGCGTACAGAAGATTCATCACGTGTGACAGTTTTTTGTTGCTAATCGCGTGCTTCGCGTAGACAAAAAGCATATTGTTACAACCTCCCAACATTACAATGTTAGCATCGCAGGACGACTCTCAACCATTGCCTGACAATGACGTGCTCCATGTCAAAACTGCACTACTTCACTCTCCAACTTTGAGCATGAAGCTACGATGGTAAGACTCTCAACTGATTGGGCTTTTTTGATCAGCTTCAACTTATCGAATCGCAACTGATCTATGTAACAACAGTAACACGTGGTTGAAAATGGAGAACATGCAACCTTCAGGATCATTTAAAATAAGGTAACATATTAGTGATTGTAATCTGTCTTGTCTGTTCTGAAACTCACAGTTCTTTGGACAATAGAGGAGTTGGCCACATGTGTATCAAAGCGGTAGAGTTACGGGGGCCGTCCATTCACTTTGTTACAGCCGCAGGCATCAACACTTGCTTAGCAGTAGCATATTCGGCAAGGCAGCTGAATGTTGAAGCGACTATAGTCCTTCCCAAAATCGTCAATCAGAAGATATTTGATATGATCAAGTTAGAAGGGGCCAACCTTATAATGTTAGGAGAGGTAAGCCAGATCACCGATAGACAACAACAATTGGAAATGACTTGGAATCTAAATATGAGGGTTATAGGATTTTGAAGAATCAGAAGCGCATGCACGAGCACTATTGTCCAAAATGCGTAACGGGTAAGTTTTGGCGTGCGTTGGGATAAACAAAATATCAACACATCTCTAACAGTGCGCTTATGACTTTGAAAAAAGAATATATATACCATCATCAGATAACCCATGTATATGGGAGGGAAATGCTACCATCATAAAAGAGCTTGAAATACAGTTACGGCACGAACCACCAGCTGCCATAATATGCCCTGTAGGAGGAGGCGGTCTGCTGAACGGCATCATAATGGGTCTTGAACAGATAGGATGGAAGCAAGTGCCTGTTATAGCGGTGGAAACGCATGGGAGTAATTCCTTTCAAGCTGCAGTAGTTGCTGGAAAATTAGTAACTCTTCCAAAGTCAAAAACCATTGCAAAGAGCTTAAATGTTCGAACGGTGAGCGCCAAATCCTTGGAACTCAGCTTGGATCATCCGGTAGTACCCTTTGCTGTTAGCGATGCCATGGCAGCAGATGCTGTACGAAGCTTTGCAGGTAAGGAATGTATAGTATAGTATCTGTTATATACATGCAATTACTCACATATTATCAAAGACGACCACAAGACGTTGGTAGAAACGGCGTGTGGTGCTGCTTTATCATTATGTTATACTCAAGTCATTCGCGACATATTACCGTCTTTAACGGAGACATCCGATATTGTGGTCATTACAACTGGTGGATCCGACATTTTCCTCGATGACTTGGATAATTTTCGGCGAAAATACTCCAACCCACCTATAGTAGTCAAGAGCGGAAGCGAAGTTTTCCTTAAACTAGGAGATTCTCTTAGCAGTATAGCAGAAGCTGATGCAGAGCATACGGTGGCGGCGGCGAATGGTATGGCCCCTCTTGACAACATACGGCATGATAGAGATGCTGGAGCGATAGATGGATTTACGCGAGTAGTAAATTCTGCAAAGGACTATGCCCACGAACAAAGGAACAAGCTTGATTCTTCTAATACTATGGAGCATCCGAAGGATACTCTTCTGGAAGTCGCAGGGCCGGACTTTACAACCGCAATACCGACGTCAGTCAAACAGGAAGCCGTTGGAAGTCCATGAATTTTGGCATGTTTATAATAAAACAAAAATAATTTGCAAATACCACAATTATCTATTCTGCCGAGTTAATCTAGTCTAGACAAGCTATGGGATCATTACTTTTGATGCAATTAGCTGATGTGTCTTCCAGAGATACATCCATCTAGATTACAGTAGTATTGCCTTCTCCTCAGGGGTGTATTTGATCGATCGAACCCTGCTCTTGAAATCATCCCGATTTAGATATGCACCACAGAGTCTGCGATGACCAGTGAAACTTGCACGACCGTGTAGTACTCTCCAGTTATCAAAGACAACCACTCTTCCAGGTTCCAGGCCTTCCCAATACTGGTTGCGTTCGCTAGTGAGCTCTTCATTCCATTTTCGGAGCGCATCATAGAATTGGTCGACTTGTTTAGATGTCAGATTACTCAAGGTTGAACGATCATCGTTGTTGTATCTAATTTGATAGAGGGATCCATCTGGGAGATGGTTTAGGATCGGATTTTCTCTAGGCGTAGGCACAATCATGACTTTTTCATCTCCAGCAGAGTGAGTAGGGATTCTAAGGTTTGACAAGGTCTCGTATGCTTCTGGGTGATTTTCTTTGAGATTTTGGGCAACTTTGAATCCATCCACTAACAAAGATTCGCCGCCAGTTCCGTCGAATTCTAGCTTGTGGAACATTTGTAAACCAACCGGATCCGAAAAGTATGTTGTGTCAGTATGGGCATTCAACGCCAGATCAGTGTAGGCAGTATCGGCGTGAGCAAGGTCGGAGGTGAAATCCCAAAGGCCCGGTGAGTAATGTGATTCGCGAATAAAACAAATGTGACGAGCGAGTTGCTCTGTAGCTTCAAGGGAGATTGGCACACCATCAACAAAGGAAAAGCCATAAACCTCGATATTGTTCAACCATTTTGCAAGTCCAGCTTTAGTGGTCATCACATCCTCATATGGGACTATGGGTGGAGCTTTGGCTATGCTAGCATCCCAAAGAATAGGTTTCGGTGAAGTCAAGTCTCCTTTTCCTTCGAGAGGAGGGTTATAGGAATGATTTTTGAGCCATGTCCATTCATAAACACTCTTGTGTTCGTCGTTGTCCCAAACAACAGTGAGTCCACTTTCATCAGATTGGACAGAACGTGGCTTGATATCCACTGGAATGGCAAATGTATTGACAAGGCGCTGCCTTGTCTGAGGGTGATAGCATTTTGGACATCTACAGTGATCTCTCAACCAAACGTTTTGATAAAGGCTTCCAGTGTTCGCATCCCACTGAACTTGAACTTGGTTACCGTCAACAGCGTTCGCCAGGACTTGGAAATGCTGCTGTACATTGATTATTTTGGTAGTAGAGAAAGATCTACATATGTTTAATGCGCTTATTCTGGTCTGGTGGAAAGGTACAGTATGCTTTGGATGAGGGCGGGCAGTGGCGGTGGATATATGGGGTATCACGTTCTTTAAGGGCGGGGAAACTCGTAGATGTCTGAATGTTCGACTCAGCATTTGTCACCTGGCAATTATTTGTAAATGGAGTAAATTGAGAGTTCAAGGTTGGAAAGAGAGAGGTTGCTTCAGAAATGGATCGAAAATAAGTAGCTGTGAGGCAAGACCTTCTCACGAATCCATATGAATTCAGGTCAGCAGCTATAAAAGTTGAGTTAGCCAACTGTCAGATGTGACTGCTCCGGCGCGAACACAGAACTCGAAGTGACTTTTTGAGAAAACTCAAAGCCTCACCATTCAGCAACATTGCCGACTAGTGCAAGCTCTGCATTTATGTCAAAAGCGGATCGAGAGGAGAGCAAATCGAAACATGATCTAACTAACTTGTTCAAGCAGTGGGATAAGCTACGCCAGGCCGCCATTCCTGATGCCAACCCTTTAAGCTCTCAAACAGCTGGATCCGTCCTACAGGCATTGCTAACTATTGAGTTCCCAACCAAAATAGTTGCAGATCAGGTTGGTGCATTGAAAAGTAGACATTCCATATTACAATTATAGATATGCAGCTCTAACTGTCTTGTAGAAATTCATCGACGCCATAGTATTGGGAAGCAAATCCTTAAACTGCCGGGATGCATGTTTTAAGGACTTTTGTGAGTTGATTTGCAAAGTGTTTTCAAAGCAGGTACGCACCCATTGTCAGCACATATTCTATAATCAGTGAAATTGATAATTTTATTGTAACAACAAATAGACGAAGCCTTCAGCTTTGAAACAATCAGCGTGTACTTCGATAGTCACATTTCTACTTGACACCTTCAATGCGACGACAGATGCAGAGACTAGAGTAGATATCCTTAGGGCTCTCAGTATTATTTTGTACGATAATATTCATAATAATTCCAAGGTTAGCTATTGAGACTGTGAGGATCTGCTTCCAGCACCATTCTAACCATATCCAATCAGCATTTTGAGGAACTAGTTCCGCTTTTGATCCAGGTCGCTGATAAATCAAGGAGGCCATTAGAAATTCGTCGGATGGCCATTAATTGTCTTGGAAATATTTGTTGCAATGCAGGCACAAAACTGCAGAATTATTATTCGGCTATCTTCGAAGTCATAATGTCCAACATAAGCACAGTCGAGCACACGTCACAAGGAACTACTATGATTGTTGCCAGATCTTTGGATTTCAATGACCAAGCTCTCAGAAGGGTAGGTATTGACTAATTTTGAATGATTACATTACAAATCATCTCATTTTGTTATCCACAGGTAGCCAGTAGTACTCTGCGGTCATTACATCTTATACTCTATGAAGATAAATCCATTTTAAGCAATAAGCTTGTAGATATTGTAGACATTATACGCACATTCGTCTTTTACAACATTAATTCAACCACATACAAATATGCCAAAGAAGATGGTTATGTTACAACAGTGAACTCAATGCAACTTCTACCACATCAGCAGAGAATGTCTCATTTAAGACAGCAGGAGCAAACCAAGCGATTATCGGCAAACTTCAGCCCACTCAGTAACATATCAATCAATAGGGATTACGGCGCCATTAGCTCAGATTCCGAAATATCAGATTCTGAGGCCATCAACCCAGGTTCACGGAGACACAGAGACAATGCAAAGATTAGAATTAATGCTCTCTTATGTCTACAAGCCATTGCAAAGGTGAGAATTTTGTTAACCAACGACCTTGCAAAATTGATACATTATACTAACACATTCGATAGACTTCGCCTAAATCATTCTACCAATACTGGGAGAACTTTATACCCCACAACTTTGATCCATTTGTATATTATAACAAAATGAAAGGAACAAACGAATCTCTCTCAGATCGGTCGCTGGCTTCTTATCTATTACATGTCGAACATTCACAATCCCTCTTTACCATACTCCTGTTTGATCCCACCCCAACATTGAGACTTGCTGTCAGCAATGTACTTATGGGAATGTTAGATGGAAGCAAGCAGTATCTGAGCGTTGCTGTGGCAAGGTAAACTATATTAACTTTAACTTGTATTATATTTGGTTTGATCCTTATTATTCTTGCTCGCCCTAGGGATGCAAAATCTACATCATTTACCTCGTTGTCAGAAAAGGTTGCTGCAATTTCTCGTGACTTGCATAACGGATTATGGTGTGCTCTTGAGCTGGAAACGAACGCAACGATTACATTACAACTATTCAAGGTGAGTTCCATATATGAGAGAACGATCTCTTAGTACACATTCTGACATAAATATACATATCAGTGTTTTACTCTTCTGATTCAGAACAGCTCCTACGATCGACTGGCAATGGGATATGTACCAAAGATTTACAACAAGTTAATACAATACATAGACCATTCAGGTATGTAACTTGCATATTTCACGTGATGTCAACTGGATTGGTGTGAACTGTAGACTTATCAGTGTCTGGTAGATAATCGGATAGCTATAGGTGCATTGACCGCATTGTATGCCCTACTGGACAACAAGTCGGCAGCGGAAGAGATTCGGTCAAGCCTCAACTTTACAGTACCTATAACTCATGTTGATGACCACATTCCTTTAGAGTCACTAGAATTAGATGCAGATCTGTTCAAGTTTGTACAGGATAAGATCAAGCAAAGAAGTCAAGGAGGTATAGAGCGATTGGAACCTGTTATGTTTGCACTCGAGTCTTGGAATATTCTTTCAGCATGTACGCGAACTCAACCTCTTTGGCTGCCGCAATTGTGGAAGATTGCTGCTTCTAGCTTCCCCGATATTTTGGATGACCAAGATGTTATGCTGCGGTCTAGTGCAATTCGCTTTATCGATAGCTATGCAAATGCTCTGAATGAAAAACCAATGTCTGAAGCGGACCATCACATGACACTGAACTGGTGGACCACAGTACTAGAGCAATACATTCAGAAGACGACACAAGATTGTGATTATCAAATGCGAGCACTGGCATGTGATTGTATATCGGTGATGTCTGAGCAAACGTTTGAAGCAATGCACGTAAGTGATCCATGTGTTATCCTAATGAAGGTTTAGGTGCAGTTCTAATCTTCATTATAGCCACGACGCCAACGGCTATGTATCAGCTTATTATTGCCTTTAGCAGAAGATGAGAATGCAGATGTCCGTGCAGCTGCATGTCATGCATTAGGTGTACTCGTTGTTTTCCCTAGCCTTAGAGAGGTAAGAATGTCCTTCAAATTATAGCACCACTGAAACTTGATCTGAACAATTTTATACCTTTTATGGAATAGGATCCTATGTTTACTTCTGATGTAGCTCTCGCAATGCTTCGGCAGATGGAAGATAAAAGTTTATTTGTTAAAGTGCGTGCAAGCTGGACGCTAGCCAACCTATGCGATGCCCTTGTATTGGAGCAGCAAAATAACCCTGAATTCGACATCAATGATATACTTTCATTGGAGCTTTGGTGCAAAGTCACGGCAGCTGCCGCTGGTGCCGCTAATGACAACGATAAGGTATGTTTATGACAGTACATTAAATTCACTACAGATCGTTCATCTGACAGATTATCATGTAGCTCAAATCAAATGGTGTTCGCGCATTAGGGAGTGTGACAAGAATTGCTCCTCTCAAGTATTTGGACAGCTTACCTGGAACACGTTGCGTTGAACCGGTTATGGTAGCAATGATTAAGAACATTGAAAGCGGAACTCTTAAAGCTAGATGGAACGCGTGCCATGCTGCTGGTAACATCTTGCGCAACCCTGATTTTCCTATCGGCACCAACCCATGGACGGTGTCATTCTATGAAGCTTTGCTGAAGTCGCTACGTCAATGCAAAAATTTCAAAGTTCGAATACATGCTTGTGCGGCACTTGGTGCATCCACCCGAAAATCACAGTATGGTGGCGAACAGATGTTCTCCAAAATACTTAATTGTGTTCAAGAGTGTTTGAAGGATATAGACCAAGACCTTCCCGATATTTCTTTCATGGAAATGCGATATAAAGAACAACTCAAAGAACAGGTTAGTGATTAGAATTAGAATTGGAAGTATGAGTCTTTAGTTTACTAATCACTTGGTGGCGATAGCTTGAAGCAACATTGTCGCAACTTGAACTTATCAAGTAGACTTTGCATGAGACGACTGCTGGATATCGGTCCTCACAATACGAATATTCTCCTCCTGTCTTCTAAGCTGAGCTCAATAAAATGATTATTTTCATTTATCTAAATTTTCTGCTTTTTTTGAAGCGGTATTTTCTATCCAAATTTGACCTCTGTTTAGTCTGGCAGATATCATGAAAAACGTGTCATTTATTAAGATGGTCTTCTCATTTTATTCTGCATTGCGAGGGTGTAATTCAATAAGTGGAGCTGGCTCCAGTCTCACCATGGTGCCTGTCATTGTAGGAATAAGATTATTATATTTGATATCAAAGTTCTTGACTAAGAGAGCTGTAGCGACAATAAGCTCAAGATTAGCCAGGTTCATGCCTAGACAACTATGAGTTCCTTGAGAAAAGGTCATGAACGCATTAGCCTGCTTGGATTTGTCGTCACCGACCTTCTCAAGGTCATTTTGAAACTCTAAATCATCCTGTAACCAACGTTCTGGTATGAAGGCGCAAGGTTTTTTTAATACATCTGGATCTCTATGGATACGAACTTTGGGGATTTCTCTATAAAATAAAATGATAATGCATTAGGTTACATAGTTCTTATCATTGGATATGTGGTTTCAAAAAGCCTTACATAGTACATCCCTTTGGAATTCTAACACCAGCAAGTGTTGTGTCCTCATAGCTATGCAACAAGATCACTTGAAAAGATTGGATGCAAGTGCATGCTTTCTTTAATAGTAGCGGACAGGTATTTCAATTTTCCAATATTGGTGGCTGTCATACTGTCATTGTCTGGAATGATAGCCTCCATTTATTCCCTTATTTTTTGTTGACATTCAGGGTGATGTACCAGTACATAGAACAACATGGTCAGGGAGCGAGCGGTGGTGTCATGACCAGCAAATATCATGATGAGTAACTCTTGAATCACTCGATGCTCTCCCTCCGCACCTTGAAATTCTGGCAGAACAGTCGTGCCGTTTCTGATCACCACGCTTTACATTGCGGATTAAATTGCGAACCATGATCGAATTGCGCTCAATTTCAAGTGAGGCAGCATCCTTGATGTCAAAAAACCTTGTTACGTGCTTCATCTTTATGGTGGCAATCGATTTAGCTGGATTACTGAAATTATCAAATTTGTGGCCTTCCGGAATAGTTTCGCCAAAAATGTGATCACAGATGACGTTCGCTGTCAATGTAACAAAAGATTCATCCACATTAATTGGTTGGCCGTTGTGTAATTTGATATCCTTGACCATTTTTTCAGTCCTATTAATCAGGAAAGGTAAAAAGCACGGTACCATTGCACGACTTTGGAAGTGTGGTACAAGAACATCTCGTCGATGCTTCCAGTCGTCCCCAACGGTATTTGCGATACTAGAACCTTAAAATAGAACGATGAATGAGTTTACCATGTAATCATAGCCCATTTTTTCTATTGCTACTTTATTACCTCCAATCAAGACAGTGTGGAAAAATGACTGGAAGGGTGAGCGTCCGAAAAGATGTCCCTGCCTATATCTATCCTGGCGTAGTAGTACCTGATGGGCGATATCAGGATCGTTGACCAGTAATGACGGAACTCCTGCCATCATAACTTTCTCGAACGGTGGATATTTCTCATAGATTTCTTCGTCGCTTCGGCTGGGGTCGTAAATGTAAGATGGTAGTTGATCATAAGTAGATCTTGGAAGGTGATCGAATGGACTCTTGGGTGGTACCACGCTATATAAAGCATAGCCTGCGAGTATCACTGCAACAGCTATGGATGTTACCTTTACAGCAGAATCATTTGACTGAAGAGCGGCTATCATAGAGATAAACTCAATTAGCATTATAAATCCGACCTTTCTTCTGATCTTACTTTCAAATGTCTTTCGCCGCTTTATATGTGGTCGGCATCTACATTTCGTTCTGGTAGTCCCTTTGTTCTTCTACCATTACGTGTCAAGGCTTAGCCATATGCATATCGGACACAAGAAAAGGTAAAATTATTGCACAGCCATTGTCTTAGGATTGTCAAGCGACATATTTCACTGAAAATCATAGCGTATAGTGTACGATGACTATAATCTCGATGAATTTCTATTTTCAGACTTCCTTTCAATGTTACAAATACTAGATAATTGAACAACAAAAATGTTTGGGTATATCTTACAAGTAGATGATTAATTGATATCGGTAATATAAAGAGCAAAATTGACAATCACAGTGGTGGGAATTCTCATACAACTTCGATGGTAGTCCTGCTCCACGTTTACATTAGTACATTAAAAACAGATACGGAAGTAAAAACAATGAAGAAGGAATGGTCTGAACAAACCAAGTCAATAAATGAAGTGTTTGTAGTTGTATACCCATCGACTTCCTAGTCAATATTTCATACATAGCCTCCTCCCGTTTAAGACGGCGAAGGTGTAAACTTTGATTTCCTGGGGAAAACTAAACAGACTCAATTTTCCATATAGTGGGTGCATATCTTTCGTTTCATAGTCATTGGTTGCTGTGTACACACTATACGAAGCAAATCTACGGTACATTATGTAGTTATTATGAAGGAGATAATGGTTTAGCACGTTTAGCGTATCATGACATTTTGCTGGTAAGTTCAATCAGAAGATTATCACATAATACCTGGTTCACATAATCAAGGCTAATACTCTATATTGGCGCAATTTAACATGAATTTTTTTTTATATCCAAAACATAACTATATTCTTGTCGTCGCCATTTAGAGGGTGAAATTACATATGATAAGTCTCCTTTAATCATTCCTTTACTTCTGGATCTTGGCATATTCTAGCTGGGTTAAATGTTTTGGCAACCACCAGGCATAGGGTTTTCGCACAAATTTTCTCCATGTTTTTCTTTGTCAATTATTTTTCGAATGAATGCCCAATTTCTTCAATTTTAGTATATATATGGATTCCTTCAATCAAAACAGAACATATAGTGATTTCAACTTGATACCGGCAATAGCTTTGGCAGGGTTGACGAAATTATCAAATTTGACCTCTCCAGGTGGTGACGTTTGTATGAAATGGTTATTCACAAATTACGTCGTTGGCCACAGAGCATTTCCTAAACAATATTATCGAACGCTGATTATTCTTATTTTCGCAGCTACTTGTCCTTCAGTCGACATCTTCCGGACTTTCAGGTCAGGGATCAACACTGGTTGTTCTGTAAAATTTGGAAATTATGGCTTCGTTGGCTCGCAAATTCCAAAAATACCTACAATAACTCTTACATATCATCTAGCAAAATGAAAGAAATACCATTTCTCTCAATTGCTCTTCTCTTCTCTAGTCGCTTAACAAATACTACTGTATTTCGTTGGCCTTCTGGCTTTGGTTCCGACATGAATTGTGGTACACATTTCACATGTCAAAAGTAATCACATGCATTTCAAAGTCACGTTGGCATTACAGAGCCTTCAAAGCTTTCTTCAAAGTAAGATATTCGTTGCTTTATGTACTAGTCATTTCACTTGCTTGCCATCTTTTTTTCATCGCATGCCCAATACATTTTCTAAATTGGTCGGGCAAGGTGGGCCAGGCACTTCGGCATCTGCCCAGGCAAAGATGATCCTTGACGAACTCATTGTTCGATATTCAAAAAATAGGACAGCTATCAAACGTCTCGTCATAGCAGCCCTTCTTGCTTCAACTGTTAATCAAATCCGCAATACTATAAAAAAAGCAAAACGGGCCAGGCCAGCATCAAAAGATCCCAAGCTGAAAGATAAAGTCGAGGTCAGCATAATAAAGTCCGCATCGGCGTGACAGAATGGCCCTTGACACTATCTCATCGATTTTCCTTTGTACAGGTCGATTCCGTGTTTTTCCAACGATTGGGAAGACTGCTGAAGATCGTCATACCTGGAATTCGCTCTAAGGAACTATGGCTTTTGGTGGTGCATTCAGGATTTTTAGGTATGCGGAGCCATTATTATTTAACCCTGAAGTGACATCTGAAGATATTGACGCGATGTACATCAGTTTTCAGAACTGTCCTATCTGTTTATATCGCAGCCTTGGATGGTAGAATTGTCAGCGCTTTGGTTAGTGTCTTTGTATCCCGCGTCTGGCAATATGAAGTTATAGTTAATCTAACATTAATATTTAGGTCCGCGGCAAAGCTAAAGACTTTATTATCGGTATCATTTGGTGGATGGCCGTTGCATTACCAGCAACGTATACCAATAGCATGGTAATTTTTTGCTCTCAATGCAAACACATTCAAATCTGCTGATAATCTAAACTGTCTTTTTATTTTACCTTAGCTTACATATATGCAAAGCAAACTTGCTATCCAGTTTAGAACCCGTCTGACTAACTATATCCACAATCAATATCTCACGGATATGACCTTCTATACTGTTGGCAATCTGGATGATCGAATCAAAAATGCTGACCAATTGATTACCATTGATGTCATGAAATTCTGCACGTCACTATCTAGTCTCTATTCCAACCTTGCTAAGCCTATTCTCGATGTCTTTATCTATAACTGGCAACTTACCCGAAACGTCGGTTTCGAAGGTGTATTTGCTGCTAGCTTTATGGTACAAATTTCAGCACTTGCTCTCCGAAAATTGACTCCACCTTTCGGAAAGATGGTAGCAGAGGAACAACGACTGGAGGGAGAGTTCCGGTTCACCCATTCACGCCTCATTGAAAACGCAGAAGAAGTTGCTTTGTTCAGAGGCCACGAAATTGAAAAGAGTATATTGGATCGTAACTACTTTGGTCTTATCAGACACGTCAATCGCATATTCCGTATGAGAGTGCCTCATGGAATGCTTGAAGACTTTATTATCAAGTATTTCTGGGGTGCTTGTGGTTTGGTTCTGTGCTCTGTCCCCGTATTCTTTGATATCCCAGAGGCTGCTCTTGGTGGAAAGCTTGGTGACTTGGGAAGCCGTACTGAAGGTAAAAGTCAATATGAATGTGAACGTTATTATCTGCAACTAGACACTGGCTAAATCTTTCTCTATCAAGGATTTGTCGTCAACCGACGCTTGCTCATGAGCTCGTCTGATGCTTTTGGTCGTATTATGTACTCATACAAGGAAATTAACGAGCTTGCTGGTTATACGTCTAGAGTAAGAGCCCAAACCCTTAAACCTCGTACCACTTATTATGAAACGAGCGCGCATGACTCATCCTCCATTTCGTGTTTGTAGGTGACACAACTTCTTGATGTCTTTGAGGATGTGAAGAAAGGACAATACGATAAGCGTCTTGTATCCTCTGCGTCCACCGAGGAACATTCCCGAGTACTTGCTGGAAGAGGCAGAATCATCGAAAGTGAAAACATTGAATTCAATGAAGTCCCCATTGTGAGCCCTAACGGTGATGTGCTAGTTGAGAAACTGACGTTCCATGTCAAGCCAGGAGTGAGTAGTCTTCGAAATCAGTTCATAAAATGGTACTGGTTACTAAATATCTTTTGCACAGATGCATCTGCTTATTGTTGGTCCTAATGGATGTGGCAAGTCCTCTCTCTTCCGTATTCTTGGAGGACTTTGGCCAGTCTATGGTAGGTTCTCGCCCATTGTATTTGTGGTTTCCTGTATGTAAATATTAGTGCTGATATTCTCTCCTATAGGTGGTACTGTGTACAGGCCGAACCATAAGGATATTTTCTACATCCCTCAGCGTCCTTACCTTTCTCTTGGCACCCTCCGAGACCAGTAAGCATTTCATTCACTTGTATTTTATTTTCAGATTATGAGTTTTTTACTGAATGTCCTTCTTGTAATAGGATTCTTTATCCTGATACAGTAGAAGATATGGAGAAGCGTAAGTTTGTAAATAGATGTAGCGGAAAGCTGAGTGCAGGGGATAACGTTTCGAATCGTTTAGGAGGAATCACTGACAATGACTTGTTGGATATCCTGAATGTTGTTCAAATTCGAGGTATCGTTGAGCGCGAAGGTGGCTGGGATCAAGAAAAAGAGTGGACTCTTGCGCTCTCTGGTGGTGACAAGCAGAGAGTGAGTACTTGCAACAGATGCATTGTCTGGAAGTGGCATTTTATTTACCCACTTTATGCTTTAGATTGCCATGGCAAGACTTTTCTACCATTCTCCTAGATATGCTATTCTCGATGAATGTGAGTTGAATTATATAAGTGTATTGTGTGTAGGAAGTACCAAATACTGATGTCTTTATTCAGGCACCAGCGCTGTTAGCATGGATATTGAAAAGATCATGTACACTCATGCGACAAGTAAGTGTACCTCAGCGCGAAAGTGGGAACGAATCTATATTAACTAATGGATAATTTCAGAGCTCGGTATCTCGCTTTTGACTGTCTCCCACCGTCCTTCCCTTTGGCAATACCATAACTTTATCCTCCAATATGACGGACAAGGAGGATATGTCTTTACCAAGCTAGACGCGGAGAAGAGATTAGCTTTGCAAGAGGAAAAGAATGCCGTAAGTCTTGTTAACCTAATAATTAACTTTCATTATAAATTATCTCATATTCGCCTACCCTTCAGATTGAGCACAAATTGCTGGAAATGCCAAAGATGCAGACCAGACTCGAAGAACTCCTAGCTCTTAAAGCCACCGGACAATAAGCAATAGACTTGAACTTCACTTTATAAAATAATGCTATGTATTTCTCTTATTTGAAAATCGATTGATCTCTTCTTATATGTTTATACAGAATGTACAATGGTTGATAATCTTTTCAGACCTTCACGGTATAGGAAAAACGTAGGTAGTTGATTAGGTGTATTGTGATAGAGCTTTCCATTGGGCCAAGTTTGATAATAGATACATTTCCAATATATCATGCATTAATATCAAATGTATCTCTAATTGAAATAATATGTAAACCTCTATCGTCAGAGCTAACTGACATACTGACAATAGAGCGATGCACCTGACCTAAGCAGGCTTGGAATCATCTTTGGATATTGGTCTGCTTGCCTTATATGGTGATTTCACGTGACTCCGAATTTTTACCTCAGAGCCTGCGGGGGGTTATGAAGAAAGCCGTAAGCTGCACGGCAAAGACCTTCCTCTATCTTCTGCCAATCTCAAGGGTAATGCATAGCTCATCTTTTGCAAACATGCGCGAGACTTCATATTACTAACGGATGAAATCTTTGCTCCATTATTTAAATTCGTTTTACACTTAATAATTGTCCATCCATCCGCCTATCCATCCATCGAATATCTGCATCCATCCTATCGTCTATTACACTCCTGTGCCATACATCTGGTCGTATCCACCTTTTCCACGTTCGTCTATTCATTATTGACCTTGATGTTATGATATTCTTCAACATTGTGTACATTTTGCGTCATGACAACTTTTCTGGTGCAAACATTTTCAACATTAGACATTCCAAATGGCCCCTCGAGTTACTTACAGACGTCGTCTTTCTTACAACACCCGTTCCAACAGAACCCGTGTCGTTAAGACCCCTGGTATGCAGCATTTCTTTTTTCAGAACAGAAGTGATTCAACCGCATTTGTCGATATGAACGAGTGAACGTAATAGGCATTATCATCATATCTAAGTTCAATACTCTGTTTTTTGACATGAAGCTGGTTGAAGACGCATTTCACATTTTCCATTTGGAATTCACAAAGCTAACTGTAAACTTCTTTCATTTCCCCTCCAGGTGGTAACCTCAACCTCCAGTACGAGAAGAAGCCCGCCTCCGCTCCTCGTTGCGGTGACTGTGGTGTCAAGCTCGCTGGTGTAAGTGTTTTGCGTTTAACTCATTCATGATGTAATATTAGATTACTTATATCTGGGTCACAATAGATCATTTCTCTCCGTCCCCGTGAGTATGCTCAGGTTTCCAAGACCAAGAAGACCGTCAGCCGTGCCTATGGTGGATCCCGCTGCTCCCACTGTGTCCGCAACAGAATTGTTCGCGCTTTCTTGATTGAGGAGCAAAAGATCGTCAAGAAGGTCCTCAAGTCCCAGAGCGAGAAGAAATAAGTTGCACATTTTTCCTGAATGTGTACAAAAAATTTAAATCGAAATGCTTTGTGAACAAATAAAACCTTCAAAAGCTATCATCAATATTTCGAACAATCTGCAATGAAATGGGGTTGGAGGATAATTGGCCGGGATACAATGAAACTCTGTGATGCGAAATTTAGATTTTTATTTACTGATTCTAAGAGTAAATGCTATGAGAGCTTTAATTATTTGACTTGTTTCGTTTGCCTTTGGGCTGATCAGCACCACCGACGTTCAAGGCTCCTTTTCGCTTGACAGAGCTGACTAGTGCAGCTAAAGAAGCGTCCTTGATCTTGGATGCGTTAGCGGCAGGCTGTTGCTAAAAGTATAACAAATTAGCACTGATATCAACTAATTGCTTGGCATGGCAGAATCACTCTCTTCCCAGGTTACTTACCTTGTTCTTCTTTCCAACCTTGCTATTCTTATCCCACTTCTCTTCAGCATTTCCGCTTCCGTTCTTGATCTTCTTCTGTCTGGATTGCATAAGTTTGGTCATAGCATTGGTTTTCTTGAACTGTGGGTTGGTAGGATCAATAGCAAAGTGATGGGAATCTTGCAGTGCGGCAAAACGAGGATCTTGTGTATCAATTTCAAAGTCATCTTTTTCTTCCAGTAACTTCTTCGCCTTCTTGCCCAGCTTTCCCTTCTTAGCCGCAAGTTTTTCGCGCTTCATAATTTCTTTCATATCAAATCCTTCACCACCATTAGCAGAGTCGCCAAGTAGCAGCTCAAGTTCAGCTTTCTTCTTTTGCTGTTCAAGACGCTCTTCCTTTGTTTGTTTCTTGCCTGATTTCGATTTTGATTTTGGCTTAGCAGGCTCTGCGCTATTGAGAACAACATCGTCCATAGCTTCCTTGAACCATGGATCCGACGTGTCGATCTCATCTTCCGATGATTCATCTTGGGCAACTGTACAAAGGTTGTTATTAGTATCCATGCCATTCGTAACCAGAAGAGTTTAACAATTTCTTACCCTTGGCAGTAATAGAATTCTGCTTGGCTAACTTCTTCTTCATTCTCTTCTCCTTTGCCTTTCGCTTGTACTTCTCAATAGTGGTTTCTTCAACCTCTTCTTCCTCTTCGTCCTCGCTCTCTTGTTGCTTCTTGCTCTTTGCAGCGCTTACAGCTTCAGTCAAACCAGGTGTAAATGTGATTTCCATATTGCCTTCAGCTTCTGCACCATCATCATCGTCATACTTTGCACTATCGTCATTGCTATTTGAGAGCTCAGCAAGCAATTTCTTGTACTTGGCCGTCGAAGTCTCCAGATCTTCATCTGATTCGTCTTCAGAAGATGAAGCAAGGTATGCGCTGAAATCCATGTTTTCAATATCTTCTTTTGTAAACTTGCGGCGAGTCATATTCATGCGGTCATGATCATCTTCATCCCATGTAAGTTTAACATTAGAGTGTTGCAAAGCCTAAGGCACACGAATCAGTATGATCTAGGACGATGCATTATTTTTGGAACCTTGTCTACTCACCTCTGTAACATACTCTAATGGTTTGTAATTCTCTGGAGCATGGTTGGCCGTATCTCGAGGAGTGTCATCAAAGGTCATGTCATCGGGTATATATCGAAGGTCAAAGAAATTTGCGCTTCGCTCGAATTCGGCGCCATCACAGGCTTCGTAGATTGAACGAGCAGTATTGATCCTGTCACATTCAATAACGGCATAATAATATCTATATTTAAAGGTACATTAGTGATGTAGGAGTACATGTGTGAATTTGTAGTGCGACACTTGCTTTAATCGATCCATTTGATATTTGCGAAGAGCCTCTGAATCAAATTCTTCACCATCCTTTGTTTGATCCTCCAAGATAGATTTTTCTGTGATCTCCTCGTCATCATCGTCACTGTCAACATCTTCTTTTGATTTTGAATCCCGGAAAATCTCAGCAGGCGGTCCTTCTACCTCCTCCTTTGCCATACGCTCCTTGCCAAACTCGGATGGGTACACTGTGACCGACTTGATAATGGACCCACTAGGCTTAAATCCGTTCAAAACCTTGAGAATATCAACAGCTTTGACCTTATCCCAGTCCAAATTGACCAGTGCAATTCGGCGAGTTTCTTCACCAGTTGGGATCTGTGTTGACCAATTGTATGAGCATAAGTTATGCATTAATACGATGAATTACTCCTCCAACATACCTCTTCTTCCTCCTCCTCTTCCTCTTCTTCCTCTTCATCTTCTGATTCGGATGATGATGAGACTCCTTCGCCACGCATGCGATCATATCTAAACTTGAAATCGTCTACATTTCCTTCCTCGTCTTTGTCTTCGTCTTCATCTTCGTCGTCAAGGTTGCCCTCATCTTCTTCCAATTCTTTTTCAAGTTGCTCTACAGACTTGTATTCTTCGTCATCAGAGCCGGCTCCCTCTTCGTCATCATCACTCGATTCACCTTCCAAATCATCATCTTCAAGTCGATAAAATCGTTTCATTTCATTTTCTTTGCTTTTAGCCTGGAGCTTTCTACCGTACTTGTCGACCTTGGCTAATATAAAATACTTAAGTATCTTATCGTTGCTCTACATTGCTAGTACCAAACTTACGTGCTGATTTGAATTCGTCTTGATCTAGCATGGAAGCAAAACGTTTGTCGATCGTCACTTTGTGGTCCTTTCGCTTGGGTCTCATAAACCGAGGATCCCGGTGAACATGGGCGAATCTGGGATCGGTAGTGACTGGAGCGTTCCCATTCTGCTTCTGGGCTTTCTTGTTGGCACCTTTCTTTAGAACCATTTGTATGAAGAACTGGGTAACTTTCTGCCTTGACAAAAAAAAAAAAAAAAAAAAAAAAAAGAAAAAAGAAAAAAGAAGGCAAAAAATGGAGAGTGTGACTGCTTTGATTTCCGCGCAGCTCAGTTGAACAACCAACAAGATCAAAGACTGCCGTACTCAATCCAATAGATCCAGAAAGCAGCCATGGTAAGAATGACGGTGTTTTATTACTGATAGCGTTGAGTAAATCTCATATTATATTACATAGACTGTACACACACTCTTGCTTGTCCAGCCTACGCAAAATCTAAGGTAAGATGCCCTCTGTACTCCGCAAACAGTCGATTACGGTCCATACTCATCCAAGTCAACGCCAATTGCAGCTCAAGAACGTACTAGTAAGTTGATTTAAGGAAGGAATCCCGCGCATGCCGAAAAATGAACTGACGATTGACGCAACTCGGTAGTGATTTCAACACAGTAGCCGAGGCTATGGATCGTAAGCATTACTTTCAACGTGTTTATACACCGTGATAAGGAAGAGTAGCTAAATGAATATCAAACTGCAATTTTCAATTAAGATATCGCAACATTGTATGAACAGCGGCTTCAAAAGGAGAACCCACGATTGGCACAACTTCAATATAGGTGATTTATGGCTCGGCCTTGTATTTTTCAACACGATCAATAGCTGCGTAGAACTAACGTCATTTTGGAATGGATTTAGAGCACAAGACTTATTACAATTTATCGATAATCATAGAGAGTTTGTGGCATTGGTATTTTCTCCTGCCCATCAGGTGAGTTCTGAATGCACGATTATTGCAATATCACCAGGGGCAATATAAGCTGAAATATCAATATTTACTGACTATTTACCGCATCCACTAAACTAAACTCAATGTTAACTATAGAACTATGCACCTCACGATAAAGAATGGGTCAAGGACAAACTTTTGAATCATCTTGGACGACAGCAACCATCACAACCAAGTCGTGGTGGACCATCGTCAAATAGATCCAATATTCAGAGTCGTCTTGGTAACCAAAGGTTTTAAGTATAAAAATAAAATAAAAGGAGATGAAGCACGATGACAGTTGCCTTTTCCATGTTGGCCCTTCAACTCCTCCCCTTTTTTTTGGCTCAGGCTGTCCACTTACCAAGTCTGTGCTCTTTCTTCTTTTTTTCTTCTCATCTGATGACGGACACTGTCGGTTACGCTCCTGTCATCAAGTTACCACGATCTAAAAGCTCATCATCTAATTTCCAAACGCGTCGTGATAAGTCCGACCACCTTGTCTCAGACACTCTCTACTTTGAAGGACTATCTCGAACCGACCAAATAACTGAGGATGACTTGATGGACTTGATGCAAGATTGCCAACCTCTTGAGTAAGTGTGTGAGTGGGTTCAGCATACATGTTTCTGGGAGAAGATATGCTCAAATTTTCATCCTCCACTTGATTAGAATTCACTTGGAACCCGATACGGAGGTGGACGGTCATATCAAGGTGGATGGTTATATCAAGTTCGCCAACAAAGATGGTGCTGACAAGGCCTATACTCTGTTCAACTGGATCAGCCTTCCAGATGGTGATAAGCTTCAGTTACATATCAACCACCCGAGCCAAGGCGCCAACCCTAAGCCTGAAGCCTTCATTATACAAGCCAAACATTTACCACTCCACACGAACAATAGTTCCCTGTACGACATGTTTCGCCCTTATGGACCAATCTATCTTTGTAAGACCGTGGCGGAAAATGGTTCGGCGTTCGAAGGGACAGCTCTCATCCATTATTTCAAGCAACTGGACGCAGACTCGGCTTTGGGAGCATTGGTAAGATTTATAACCGAAGTCACGTTGTCACTGTAAAACGAATCTTGGCGTGAAAGTCTAATCATTTGCTGACACTATCATATTTTTCCAGAATGGAAGTGAGATTGATGGTAACCTGATGTAAGTACAAATGACCACCTTACTAGAGCATGACCCTGCAGTGTCTGAACTCCTTCCTCTTGCTCTCAGATCTGTTGTTCCTTTCAATCCCCCTACGATAAGGAAGCGACCCCAGTCAATGATGCTACCGCCCACATCCAAAATATCTCCATTTGGAAATTTCCCAGTGAGTACTTGCATGTGTAGTGCATGGGCTCCCCTAATTTTGAAATCGCAACTAATTAATTCATCGTCATTATAGAATTCGCCAGGCCGAGAAAATTCTGTCGACAGCACTGTGGATTTCAAAAATCTCTACATCAAGAATTTGGATATTGCCATTAAAAGTCCTGATCTGTTCAATTTGTTCAAAGGCTTCGGCCATGTTGTTTCGGCTAGAGTCATGAGCAACCCAGCGACGGGCTATTCCAAGGGCTATGGTTTTGTCAGTTATACGAGTCCAGTGTCAGCGTCCAATGCCCTTCAAGAAATGAACGGTCGTATGATTGGAACAAAGCCATTGATTGTCGCCTTCCATGAACCAAAGAAACCCAAACCTGAGAAGCGCATGCAATCATCTCCTCCCGAATCATGGTCATCTTCAGCATATGGTCAAGGGGCTTACTCTCCACCCGAGACATCGGACAATGGCAGCTTTCCCCATCAATCGTTTCAGAGTTCTAAGCCCCAGGTTGATACAGCAGCTGGTTTGAATATCAGTCCCGAAATCACTGAAGAGCCAGAGAATGTTAATCAAGTGTCAGACCGAATGAGAGACTTGGATATTGGTCAAAAAGCCACAGAGGCAGCACCTGTTGACACCAATGGAAAGCCACCTCAACAAAAGCCTAGTGATAAGCCACGGTCACTGGCGTCATTGGCTTCAGGCACCTTCATCGCACAGTTACCACAACAAGCAGCAGGACCTCTTGCCAACGAATACAAGGTGACTTCGGAAGGACGCCCTACACTACGACGCCGAAATTCTTTGGAATCAGTGAGTTCGGTGGTAACCGAAACTAGTTCGGCCATGAAGCATCAAAAGATGGCTGAGGCTGTCATGCAATGCGGAGATTATGGAAACAAGGTTAATGATATTGTTGATATGTTGTTGACACTCAAGCGCAAGGATCGCTCTCTGTGTCTGTTTAATGAAGACTTTTTACGCGAAAAGATTCAACTTGCCTTGGAAGCTTTGGATGCTTTTGACGAAGAGGATGACGAGGAGGAGGATGAACCAGTTGGCTTCTTGCCTCCTAGTCGAGTTCAAAGAACACACACTTCTCCACCTGACCTTGGTCGTAGTCGTGTTAATCATCGAATGTCCCTCCCACCCAACTTTGCATATATCATGCCAAATAACCCAGCTCTTGCAGAAATTGCCTTACCCAAAAGGGAATCCAAGGCTATACCGATAGTTGCTCCACCACCTGAGCAAACAACACGACCAAAACCAGAAGCTGTTAAGAAGCCAGCTCCTGTTACTGCACCAAAGGATAAGACGCTGCACAATGATATTGACAAATTCCTCGATTCCATAAAGGAGAAGCCGATGCACGAGCAAAAACAGCAACTCGGTGACCGACTCTTTCCTTTAGTCAAGGTAGGAAAACCCTATTTGAGATATATTGCATTTCCCTAGGCTATACTAACAATTTTTTTTTGTTTTTTCCATCATCATCAGGCTACAGGGACAAAACAAGCCCCAAAAGTTACGATTAGACTGCTTGATACGATTGATTTACGAGAGCTGGCTCATTTGATGTACGATCAGGAACTACTAGCAAGCAAAGTGGAGGCGGTTTTTACATCCTTGTAACGAAAGGGTTGGTTTCCCTAAAAGCATATTTCCTCCTTTTTTTTTTCTCCCCCAATATAATAGTATCAATTTGTTACGAATACAAATGGACGCGACTCGCCATCATTACTGTGAAAAATGGACCGTTTTTCTTTTGATGATCTCAAGTAATCCCCATCATAACCTTAGGGTATGTTTTGGCATTTTCCTGTTTTTCTTATTCCTTTACGAGCATTAGCTTTAATTTATTCGCGTTCACTATGTAACAACCCAGCGATACATGGGCTGATCAGTGAGCACGTTGTAATAGAAACATCATAAATACCATAATTATCGGGAGGTGTAAGGAGGTGTGAAAAGTGATGATAATGCCATACAGAGTATGCTATGCTACGCTCTACTCTGCTGAGTTTCAAGCTAACTTTTGCTTAGTTAGAGTTTTCTCTTCATTCTGGTGTTCATAATAACGTCGTAGCCTTTGCAATGCTGTATAGTACTCATGTGGGATATGATCCATGAAGAAAAAGGGGTAAACGGCCTCGATACATTGAATTGGATTAGTTCCTTTCAACCATGTGTCCAATTTGTCAAACCATCCACTTTCATCCAACTGGCGTATAAGCATTGGTATGGGTTTGTATGTTTCAACCGGTTTATAATCGCTGGAGCTTTGTCGTTTAATCTTTGTGAGTTGCAAAATTTGTGATCCAGATCTTGAAGATGAAGTTGAATCTGTTGTTGCCGTTGGTGATGACACAGTATAAGCTTCTTCGTCTTCGGCAAAGCGCTCTTGTCCATGTATATTGTTTAAAGATGCAGGAGTATTGTAAGCTCCTAGAACAACTTTAACTTTCAGACTAGGCTGATAGGTGGAAGGATAGATTTTGACTGGCTCTTCATGCCACAATGACAAAAGTTGTATGGCTTGACCAACATGAGAATAATTGAAAAAATCGTTGCGCGAGAAATATCGTCCAATAATTGGATTGTCAGTTCCAATAGGCAGTCTAGTAAAGATATCCTTCTTGTTGATGATACGCCACAATGTAGAAGTTCTGGAATAAGGCATATTCGTATATGAAGCAAAGCCTGCAGCAAAATCATTGTCCCCGACTGCCGGTGTGCCAATGGTATATGCATCTCTCAAAACAAGTAGCTTGGGATCAAGATCCTCTGGGCAACGAAGCCATCGAGCAAAGATCAGGGAGGACATGGCCGAACCTAAAGAATGTCCTGTAACCCATACGTTGACCGGCTCACTGGTACCTCTATGAACTTGGATTTTCTCAGCCCTTTCATGTAATGCCGCCAAAATGGTACCATATGGATCCCTGGTATCGTTTGCAAAACCACCCGAGCTTGGGAACACAGATTCGTAGAAGCCCTGATGACATGACCCGAATAGGAAGGGCCGGGCATCTGTGCGCTAATTAATGAACGGTAAGTTATTTAAAAAGGTCACAATGCTCGTACTAGAAAAGCATATCTTTTACACGGTACCTGAATGGCAGCATCAAGCATAATCTCTTCATAGTTGTCAATGGTCGTACCTTTCAGTGTTACGATGATACAATTATGTTCAGTGGACCAAAACATGCCTACAGTAAGGTAAATTAGTATACGTGCAAGAATTTAACAACCATTTAAAAATCCAAGCGTATGAATTTTACCGCAAAATGGGCCACCAAGTGACTTAAGTTCAGAGACACCAGCAAAACGCAAACCCCAACGGCGAGCAATTTGACGAATCCTTTTTTCTGACTCCCAAAGCAGAATATGCATCCTCCTTTCAGTGGCATCTTTATTGTCCTCCTTGGTTTCTGAGTCACTATCATCGGCAGACATTTGATAAGCTTCCTTCACCTTGCTCGCGTCTCTTTCGTATATCAAGGCAGATAATAACATCATCACTTCGGCCTTTGAAATATCAAAATACCGCACATGGGTAGCCGACTGTGATCTCGTGTCAGATGGAGCTTCTCCGAGACTGGGTATAGTTGCCTGCATGAGATCTATATTTCCTTGGATGTGGAATAAGTGCGGCGTAGCTACAAAGTTTTAAGTTTAGCGAGAATGGTCATTTGGCTGTTCCACCTGCGGTACTTCTTACCCCAATTAACTGGCGAGAGTCCTATAAAAAAAAGCCATCGTCAAGAACAAGTAAGTATGGGGAGTCTAGACTTGCGTTCCTTCTTTCCTCCAAATGATCATTTACCTCCACCATATCGCAAACTCAGATATGTGACTAGTTCTTCGCCGCCAAGATAATCCAGGAATATCTTGAGGGAAACCTCGACGATAATTAGTAATAAGACCATAAGAGGGTACACCGTAAGGAAAAGTATGGCATTGACTGGTGAGAAAATCAGCATAGATCCATCAAACAAGAACGTCAACAAAAGATTGGTGTAGGTACGGATGGCAAAATTGATCATTGGCCATCCAGTGGCTCGAGTTGGTTCAGGCAGCCAGTTCTTTGGTAAATTTCGTCGAAAGTATCTAGTATATTGCTGAAGGGATCTCACTGGTGCAATTATATTCCGTTGTTTAGAAGATTCCATCTTCCTACGTTCTCGACCATGTTGCGCTAGGCCAAGAATTTCGTTGATATGTGCTGAAGAACTGTACGACTCGTCATACTCATCAGTATGATTGGTACCGTTGGTATCCGAGATCTTACGGCCCAACATGAGCACGAGAGTCTAACGCAGGATATGAAGGTAATAAAATGAAGATAAAGAGGCAAATAAAAGAGAAGAATAACAAAGGCTTAGGTTATAGTGTTCAGCCGTTTAGGTCAAGCACATGCTACATTTGCAAAAAATAGCAGCACACTAGTGTGTAGTACAAAGTCATCGATGGCTTAAACACTTCAAACCACCAAAGCCTTTATAGCACATCTGTCACCTGATGACTGTGGGGTATTACCTTTTTACAAGGGTGCAAGCAGCTATGATGTATAGCATCGATACACACTTAAGAGTTTAAGAGCCTTGTTACCTCATATACAACAAGGACAAGGTATTAGAAGCTCAGCCACCGCCGTTGCATCCAATGGCTTGTGAAATTGGCCACCACGACTACCACATTTATAGTTCAAAAAGAGACCTTGTACGTCACTGCTTTTCTTTGAATACACATTTGATTGAGTTTTTTTAAATAATATCTTGGCTATCGCAGTCAAGTTGCTTATTTGGTCATAAAAGGAGAGGCATGACGTACCACTTTCACCATACTTCCCAACAGTGTCCGAGTAACGTTATGATATGGAACATAACTATCGATACCATGGAGAAATAAATATAATGCAAAATCAGTGAAAGGTAAAATTCGTTTCGAATTCGCTAACTTGAAATATTACTGGGCAGTGGGGACATATTCAAGAAGTTTTACTCGCAAAACTGAACAACTAGTGTAAAAATCGAATATTAACTAATGGCTGTTAGTATTGCAAAGACGGTGTCAAACTCAAATTAAAATAGATAACCATATCCTGCAAAGGTATTTACCAGTGTCAACTTTTTACAGGGCTAATAAGGAGCTAAATAGTACAGTACTGCAATATTTACAGCAAATGAGAAAAACTTCATCCAAGTGATTCGGTTCCTTACTCGCCACGTTGCCGAAGGCTAGTTAGGCTACTGAATGATACGATGGTATATAATGTACAAGTTATGGAATGCAATTATATAATTTAGGGTGGCTTCAGACTCGGCTGTTACCAGGGCCTATATTCTTTGCAGTCAATCGACCTTCCTAATGCTTATATTCAAGAAAGATAACATTAATTAAAATATGAGTACTCTTAATTGTGTGTATAGACTATCAACGACAACTGGCCGTATCTTGAACCTTTCGATCACATTTTGAAAGATGTCGTCAGGGTAAGGTACGTCACGCCATCTAATTGTTCTATTGTAAAGGATATAAGATGATTTTGAAACAAGGTCCGCAACGGAGAGCGGGTAGATCAAAATCTATAGTAACTTAGTAAACGAGCCTGCATAAGGATAAATGTTTTTACTCTATCTCTAGTGGTGTTGGTACGAGCCAGCCATCGTACGAGCCCCTATCAAGGGTAGTCGCCCCCCCCCGGTCAAGTTGAAATGCAGATGTCCTCTAAACGATACATCTTTTTTCTTTTTTTCCAAATTAAAGACAAAACCTCTATCTAAACATTGGCTACTTTTTATTTTGCAGACTAGAAAAATGTGTCAATACATTCTTTCCTTCTAAACCTTTACTATTTCAACCGGTCCACGTCGACTTCTTTGACACACCATTCTTTTCCTGCACACCTGTAGCATTCATTCAATTCAATCTATACCCCTTCATTAACTGTCCTATATCTAATATCCTATCATTGGCATTATAAGCAATCGATTCAAACAAACTTTATCATGCCATCACTGAAAATTACTGAGAAACTAGTGATGATCAAGCTGCGAAATAGTGTATGGCTACGTCGACTTTGCCCCGCGTTCCTTATCGTCGCTATCTTGGCGACTATCATTAGTAAGTTATCCAGTTTCGAGAACTACCATCAGAACCACAGTTAATGACCATTCATGCTAAATCGTTCATAAAACGTGGTAGTCCCAACATGGCAAATCTACACTGAAGAAAGCCGGTAAGTCTAGCTTATAAAGTGATCGCCAAAGTATGCCTATTTTAAACCGTCATCAGCAGCCAAGGCACAATTGTGAACTACCAAGATCCAAATGATCGTGGTGAATCACTTTTCATTCAAGCAGCTGTTATGGACGTGGATTTCACAGCAAAAACATACAAGATACACTTTCTTCTGGAACCAAACGGAACACTGACTAGTGACAATGGCATTTTAAAGTATGTACAGTAAATAATGTGATATGTAACGCAGTATCATGCAACATTAGTTCATAGTGAAATCGATATGGATGAAACTAATCACGTTGAAAAATAATAGCCAGAACGTGTCACTCTCATTGTTCTCGATGCAATCATTTCATTTTCCAGCCGGTGAAACAATGGAACCTGTGGAGATGATCTTCAACTATGACTTTGGAAACGATGTCGATTATCCTTTTGATCAGTATTCTGGGTACTTTGAAGTTATGGCCTATGTCTCTGGTAATATCAGCGCGACTATACCGATCAGCTTCAAATTGGAAGCTAGTGTGACGACGTATAGCTTCAACCCTACTTTACGTAAATTTGACTACAATACGGACAAGATTGGGTTAAAAATAGTGGCCGGTAGATCGACCACCACTCTTGGATTCAGCATATTTATATGCATTCTCATGTGGGCATTGTCGCTTGTCATTGCCGTGATATCGTACCAAGTTGTACTTCGCGGACGTCGCGTTGATGCACACTCAACCATGCTTGGTATATCCATGTTGTTTGCTCTTCCTGCACTTAGGCAAGTATGAGTTTCTCCCACACCTCTCCTAAAGCTCAGCAGAGATGAATATAATCAAAACAAAAATATTATGTACTTATGATGCTTGTACTATTGACAGATCCGCGCAGCCTGGAATCCCACCGGTTGGATGTGCTGCTGACATTCTGGGTTTTTATTGGTAAGGAGGGACCCAGTATCACTTGATCATTCACTACTTTGGGCTAACGTCGGAAGGCTTTGCGGCATCATAGGAATATGGCAATCATTGCCTGCTCAGCCGTCGCTATCACCATGTGCTGGGTTGTACGATGGAGGCCAGAGACAAACGACAGATTAAGCATAACATCTATTGAAGAATGTCGATGTGAAGACTTGGAAACAGCTTGTGAAAGCAATTGCCCCAATACAGGCGGGTGCCGAGCCGAAGCCATTGATATCTTTGACGACGAAGATGCCACAACCCTAGCTGTTTCTACCCCTGACTCACCGTCAGGCAGTACTACACGCCAATATTAAATATCTATTGTATCATGTTTTATGCTATCTAATCTCCTGATCGAGTATCTCCTCACAGGTGCTGAACCATTTCGGATGTACGAATAAAAAAACAATAACAACAATCTATAAATGAATAATTTTTTTTTTTTTACATTAAAAAAAAAAAAAAAATACCATTCGTTGTGGTGTGACTTTGGGTGTGGCAGTATACGGTATGTATTGCTGTGATTTGCGGAAAAGAATACAGGATAGAAAAGAAGAAACATTCTTAATTACATACGATTCTCAATATTGGAGAACAAAATTGCGTGTTGTAAAGGGGGAGGGTAAATAATTACAAATTGAAACAAAAAGGCAGAGATCAGTTTGAGTGCAGTGCGATGAAAAGTTATCCAATAGTCTCTGATGGTACATCCAGCATATTGATCAGAAAACCAAAAGGATAGGGGGTTGTATGGCAAAGAAAAATTTAGTTGTTCCAATCTACAGACGGAACATCGGCCAAACCCAAACACAACTCAATATGAGGTTCTACTGGATCCCGTATAACACTTCGGATAGGAAGATCCATAGGAAAGACAATTTCATTACTTGCATCAGAGATAATGATCCTCTTACCAGGCGGAGGAGGAGCATTCATTTCGATCTCTTCCAAAATATCTCTGAATGTAAAGGTATCACTGATAGCAAGGTTGCGTACAAGGAAAGTTGCGGCATTCCTTCTAGGGTCATGTGAAAACTGCGGTAGGCTCTTGAGAGTCACTGTCTCAACAATACATGACCCCGGAACCGAGTGCTGATGTTGTTGATATGAATAGTTACTACCGTATGGGGCATTTCCTGTGTGCGATATTGGGTTTGGCTGTAAGTGTAGTTGTTGTTGCATGATGGCCGATAATGACGACAACGATGCTGTATGATTGTGAGCGCCTCGTCTTGGCTTTAAAGGTGGTAACTGGGTGTTTGAATGTGAAAGATGAGGCTGTCGAGTAGCCTCTGATGATGACATTACTTGAGAGCTAGGAGGTTCAACGAAACGAACAGTGTTATTTCGAGGTGCAGATTTCTGACCACCATGTTTGAGGGGAGTGGAGGTTGTTTTCCGTGGATAAGGCTCATCTTCAACACCAGATTGCTTTGCTCGTTTTCTCTTTAGTGAATGTGAAGCTGTTGGTTTAATCGAAAGTGCAGGTATAGGTTCGGTAGTGGGGGGAAGATTTTGCGGGGCCAGTCGTCTAACCCTGTCGGCCAGTCCGCCTTCTCTGAACACGGAATTTTGTAGTGACTTGCGAGAATAATATGGATCGGTGGATGGCATATTGGCGTTGATAACTCCTTGCGAAAACTGATGTGGTTGTTCAACTTGCTCATAGGTAAGTGATCCAGGTGGAGGGGTTTCTACACTAGTCGAGTCAGTTGGAGAGGGTGGCGCTTCTTCCTTAATATCCACCAGATGTTTCTTCTTGGCTCGATAGAGTGTGCTACTGTGAGCTTTACAAAGAGCAACTTCAGGAAGCAAATGGACTTCTGGAACATCTCCAGAAGCATCATGATAACAGGCATGAGCATTATCCTTCAACCACGTCAAAGTAAACTCATAGTCCTCTTTATCTCTTCGATCGAGCTTCTTGGCTCTAGAATCAAGATACCCCTTGGGAAGATTTTTTCCCCTTCTAGGCTTTGATTCTTCACATTCACAGAGTTCTCCATATTTCTATATTGTGTAATATGATGGGGGATGAGTTCATATGGTAGTGGAAATGAAATGAAATCGAGGAAATGATGCTACAAACCTGGCCGCAAGTGAAGCATAAATTGCATATGATGCAGGCGTTCTGGGCAAAAAATAGGGAATGAACGAAAACAAACAATGTGAGTATTTCGAAGACAAGAAAAAAATACAGATTGGTCAAGTAAACTTTTTCAGTGGGATAGGTTGCAAGTAGGATATTCATATTGGAAGTTGGTTGAACCAAGTCTCGGAAAGAAAGCGCAAGTTGCGTACCTGTCTTATCCTGGTTACGGGGTGGTTTGGTTCGGTCTGAGGCAGATCTTGGGTGGAATTGGGCTGAGCTGGCATCTCTGAAACGACTTGTGCAAAGTGAAAGAGGTTGTTTTCAGACATGCAGAAGAGCAATGAAGGCAAGTCTGTGGATGGGCAAATAAAAGAAAAAAAGGGAAATAACGACAGACCCAGCGCCTCAACCAGTGGGTGAGCGCGTGAGTGTACCTACCCGTGAGGCAAAATGCTACACTTGACGATTGGCCCCGTTTCACTCGGGGGGGGGGTTTGGTTTTGGTTAATTTTTTTTTTTTTTACTCCTCTTCCAAGTTGTGAAGCCGATCCTTAACACAGTGCGTGCGAGAACCTCTTTATTATGTATTAATGATAGCATGGATTTTATAAAAAGTAAACGTCTCATAGTGATTCTGTTGGATATACAGGGTTTTTGCCTCATGCTACGACGCACTGCAGGTCAATGCGTGTGCTCTCTTTGTTAAATCGCTCGGGTTACACATGGTTTTGTCCATGTCATGTGGTTTGGTTTGGTGTGTGGGCTCATTGGTCTTTTTCTTTTTGTTCCAACTGCCACACAAGCTTAGCAACAGCAACCGTGTCCAGCATACGGTCTTTGATAACCACTTCCTGCTCAACAACGTCTTTGGAACTGGTTTCTAAAGGGAGCTTGAATTCCGATGACGCCGTCAACAGGCCTCTTGCCGTCTTCATATACTACACCAAATCAAACTCATTTTAGCTTTCCCAAACTAAAGAAATTGTCTGGGCTGTGACCTATGCTTACCTCAATGCTGAAATTGAAAAGGTTTGCCTTATCTTCTTTCTTCAGGGTGCTGTGTGTGGCTAATCCTCCAACCGTTTCGGCAAAAGTTGCCAAAGCCATTGGATGGATGCTAGTACGAAAAAATGAGTTAAATGGGTTTAAATGCAAGGTACATAGTATGTGTTATGGATCTACCTTTTGAATTGGTTGTGCGTGGTTTTTCGATCCTATATGTCATGGTCCATCAAAATCATATTCCGCCTTGTGTTGCTTTCTTTGGTAAGAATAAATGGAGAACTTACCCTCAAAATACCAGTACAAAATCCTTTGGATAAAGTGGATACTCGAATGTCTTTAGGAGAAGAGCAAGATGGATCAAATTCAGTATCGCGTATCGTAAGATCGTCTGTGTTTGCGCAATCATTTTTACCTATCGATCCAACGTAAGGGTTGACGTTTCGATGTATAGTAGCAAAAATCCACGCTCTAAAGAGCTTAACCATGGGCCGGTTCAGCTTCTCCCAAACTACCAAAGGTTGCTTAGTGTTTCGAAGGGACCATAACAGATAAACAACGGAAAGTAAAGTCGCAACGGCCACGCCAACGATAAATCGTGTCAAGATGGTCCATTCCAATTCTAAAGCAACTCGAATCAAATTTAAAGACGCATTGAGGTGCTCAGCGAGCGCTTCTGCCAAGAGTCCCTGGTTTGATGGTACAGCCATTGCGTTGGATAAATGGGACCTCGAGCTCTCTGGAGTTGAAATATGCCTTTTTTCTCAGCTTGTTCCCTACATAATAATTATATGAGGATTGGGTGGCTTGGACCAACCTTCACCAGCCAAAATGGGGGCAATTACCAGTAAATTTGTCTTGTCAATACAGAGAGCATGTCATTGGCCATGTCCAAATTTTGACAATATTCGATGCACGAACTCCCTCATTACACAGTTTAAAATTTATTATATCCTGCCTGTAGTGATCTTACAAATTCTCAAAAGATACATCTACCTGTCACTTATACAATATTCAGAACAAGTACTGCTGAAGGCACTAGATCTAACAGAGAAAATGGATGAATGAAATAGTCATAATTGTTGAGAGAAAATCCATATGGATACCTTACCTAATTCTTTCAATGTCTTGGAATATTCGTCAGGTTGGAATGTTTTCCTGTAGAGGGCAATCGTTTGAGTATACGAGTGTAGGTCAGCACTAAATCAAACGCACCATGTATACCTTGGATATGTTGTGGAGATTGTAAAGCTTTGTGCATGACCATTTTCCCTTAGAAAGCCTGCAACATCCTCAAGCTGGCTATCAGCTGAAAAAGTTTGAGTAATAGGAGACGCTCCTGGCACACGAATCTTGAACATAAATCATCAGTCTGCTGATTGGTTGATCATACTATCGACAATAAGTACAAATGACGTACCTGTAGCCTGGATTCAGTGTAGTCCTTTTTAACCGTCGGTTTGGCGGCTGCTGCCGCTTCAGCCTGAGCTTGTGCCTGAGCTTGTATCTGCGCAGACTGCTTGGCCGCATCTCGCTAACAACAGGATAAGTCATGAAGCACACACTACTGACCATATCTGTTGCCATACATACCTTTGCAGCTCTTTCTCTTTTATCTGCTTCAATTTGTGCCTTAATCTTGGCTTTGGCTGCTTTTTCCTCTTCCTTCTCCTTTTTCTTGGCTGCAAATGCTTTTTGCATTTGTTCTTCCTCTAATTTCTCCTTTGCAAGTGTGATTTCCTGTCCAGTCTTTCTTCGAATTTTCTCATTGCTTTTTGCCTCCTCTTTCTCCTGTAACTCTCGTAAGGCGCGCTTTTCTGCCAACCTTGCTTTCAATTCCGCCAACTTTTCTTTCTTTTCTTCTTCTGTCAATGGCTTGATAGCCTCGGTACTCTCAGAGAAATTTTGATGACTGGTACGAATAGCATGTCGTTCAGCAGCAGCAGCTGAAAAAGAACCAAGGAATGTTAGGTGGTGGTTATTGTGGATGTGCTGATATTGTCATTGTCTTACCATCTCTGAACAGTTTTTGACAATCGTTGCATATCAGACTTTGTGCGGTCTGCTCACCATCTTTAATCTCTCCTTCTAATAATAGAAATAACATTAGAATGCGTCTTGATCGCTAGCTGTTGACAGAGGTAGCATTGATACTTGCCATCTTCGGTGTTGCCTGCAGGTGTGGCGCTGGACGTTGCTGAACCCTGCAACGATTGCCCTTCGGTAACTGGATCGTCGATGTCAGCGTCATCAGAGTGCTCTAAAAGCCTTTATAAAAATCCGTGAATAACGCCTGAAAAGCTACTACCGCCTTGCATTCCAGACTTACCAGTCCATAGCAGGTTGTAGCCCAGCTCCATTCGTCTTTTTCCAGGCTTTCTCGCTAGATTCAGGACGACAATGAGTTATATGACAAATTCTTTCATAACATTCTCATACTTACGCTCTATTTCTAGGGAAGCCCATAGCCACTAAGGTATCGATATCGGTTGCCATTGTGGTGGTTTAGTGGGGATAATTTCAGCAGCTTACGTGTCCTTGTTAAGTAGCCGATTCTTATATCGGAGGTTAAAAACTATATGATGGATATACTCACGTGACTAATTCATGGTTTGAAAAAAAAATCTCTGCAGGCACACAACTTCTTTACAATACAACAATGTCTTCGATTGGTCGAGCATTCAATGCTTTCCAGAAGGGTAAACTACTAAGCACAACTATAAATATAATTAAAATATTTACTATATTCTGAACTTAATATCTCTTCCAGGAAATACCCTAGCTCATTCCACATTATCATATCGTTTATTTCAATCCTCAGCTATTGTTTCCGCCAAAAAGCACCCAAAGCAAATTAGAAAAGAAAACTTGGCAAAGCGAGCTGCAATTCTTGCTGAATATGAAAAGAACAAGCCATCACCTGTTGTAGCAGCACCAACTCCCTTCTATGCTTCTCTTCACACTCCCGAAACCGTCAGTCGGTCCACAGATACATACCAACATGGTTTGACAGCTGAAGACGCCACTTTATTGTTCGAGAAAGCCCCTCAGGCCATCACAGATATTACAAAGAGCTCTGTTGTCCGTAGTAAAGAAGAAGCTTTGAAGACTGAGCAGCAAAAGGCAGATATCGTCAAGCAGATCATCAGCTTGCAAAATGCAAACGCAAAAGCTATTCAGCTTTGGAACGTGCAGCGATGCATTGAGTGGTTTGGTCGAAAGGAAGGTGATACTGGCAGCCCCGAAGTTCAAGGTATGTAGAAACTGTATGGTCATCTTCATACGTTATTTCGTCTAAACATGCCGTCGTTTCTTCGCTTTTAGCTGCAATTCTCTCTGTGCGAATTCAAAATTTACATTCACATCTTCAACAACACAAGAAGGACAGACATAACTACCGACAGCTTCGCTCTATGGTGCATCAGCGCGCAAAAATTCTCAAATATTTGAAGAGCAAGAGCTTGACAAGATATAACACTTGTTTAGAACAGCTAGGTTTGCAACCCAGAGCTGTGGAAGGCGAGATTATTGTATAGACATCGAAACATGTAAAAGTCATAATAGAAACCAACACCAAAAAATGATACTTTTATATTTTTTTTTTTAAAAAAAAAAAACCGCTTGAATACCGTGTTGAAAACATGTTGAAAACTATAATTACAATCGAATCGACAATAGGTACAATGTGTGAATATGCAAACCAGAGCGTTTACACCATGATATAGCTTCTAAGTTAATTCTTGCCTAGAAATATATGCATTAGTGACTCAATTGCTGATATTGGAAGGGTCCAGTACACATACCTGTGAATGGGTCAATTCCTCGTCGTCTCTTGTTTGCGCCTTGGGTATTATTGTCTCCAGCATGTTTCTTGTCTTTCGGTTTGCTATCTTCTTCTGATTCTTCCTCTTCACCATCATCTGATGACTGAACTTTTCTCTTTTGATCTGGGTTGCCTGCCAACGATGATTTCACAAATCGATGTGCTGCTGCCTTGTCAACCGTCAAAGTTGCTGATAATACGAATGCACCATGTTAGTAGAGTTTACGACCACCTAGATGTGTAATTTAGTTGAAACCTACTCTTGCTGCGATTTTGAACATTCTTAATTTTTCCAACATATTGCGTTACTCTCTCCTATTAATTTAACAAAAAATAACAGCACGTATGTCAGTTGCTGAAAGTCATATCACTTTACATAATTACAACTGCGTATTGAAATTCCTTACCAGTTCTCGGATAACAGCATGCTCTTTCGGGTTTTCTCCTTGTGTTCGAAGATAGACTATAAATATGATTCGTAAATAAAGGATACTACTTTATCTTCTATAGATCATTGTGATGACTTACTAAAAATCGTGGTGTTCAATGTGTATGAGAGTAGAATGTGAAGCTGGCATCGTTCCAAGACGGACAGTTTTCCAACAGTTTCGCTGAGTGGTGCACTTAATAATGGTTCTAAAAGTTTTGTTACGGCATCTAAGCGATCATTAAGTGCTTGAACAACGCCTATTGGAGCGTTGGTTGCCATAGAATCTGCCATGTTATGTTAAGCTGGAATCTCAAACTGTTAGGTTTAAAAAAAAAATTATCAAAAAACCCTCAACTGAAAAATTTCAATGTCCGTTCGTCGACAGTCTCGAGAGTTTCCATTCAGTGAGCGCCTTTCGTGCCTGTCGCGTTTTCAAGCAGCCATGTCTAAACCAGTAGAGCAAAAAACGAATTCGAATTTGGCCGCCATTACTGCACTGAAATCACTCTTTGAAGATCTTTCAAAGAATTGGCGGTTGAGCGAAGATAATGCATCGGTGACCGACTCACAAATAGGAGTCGACACGACAAGTACGTCTACCCGGATCTATTCCATTCCAACGTAACTTGCGCTAACTGTAACCCACTCTCTTGCAGATCTACACCCATTCGGCACAGTCAATATTGACAAATGTCGTCAAGAATTCCTCAACTTGACTACCGCGGTGCGAACGAATTGCTCACAATTTGAAAGTGAAGTGATTAGCGATGTCACCAAGATTGGTACAGGCGCCGAACCAGCTTTTCGAAAACATTTGATGCATTTGAAGGTATGAATTTGTAATTAAATTAGATTCAACATACATGAATTACACTGCTAACCTTCAATTCATTCTCAAAACACCCATTAGGAACAAGCCAACTTTGAAAGTACGGTTGTCAGAGTCAAGAGCAATCTTCAGCAAACAATCCGAAAGTTGAGTGAAGCAGTTTCGAGCTCTGACTCGACCGCTTTCGCCAGTATAAAGATAAGCGCGCTTCAAGAGATCGCAGAGGAACTGGGGTAATTATCGAATCGGCATCTTGGGTAGAACATTTCAGCACAAAAAACACTTACCGATCCACAGTCTTGCATGTTACCTTGATACGTCTGAAAAGCCAGGCTTTGACTCCTTAGTCACAACTATAACTGCAGCTGGTAATATTATTGTCGTCGATGTAAGTACTCTGGAGTAGCTCAGTTAACATGTGAGGATGATTGCCTAATCATGGTTCATTACGAACGTAGATCGACATCGACGAGAAAGGCGTGGTTCTGAAAGTGAAATTAACATATGCTAGTGACATACATCAAGACCACAAGGTACGCATCAGAGTTACAGCTGCTCTAGGATTGATGTAATGCTAAAGTACGCACTTTTGAATGTTCTAGCTGGATAGAATCCTCTTAGAGAACCTGCAGTCTGACGACCTTTCGGAATTTCGCAAAAACTTGAGCGTCTTAGCTTTTTGTGACAAGATGAATACCAAACACAAGCCAATAGATTTGTTCCTCATTGCAAAAAATTTGGTGGAAGATTTGCGAACTATATACAGCCAGGAAATGTACGCAATTCCAGCTTTTAAATAACTTGTATGAAAAAATTATGATAAGGTATTAATCACTAACCTTCGAACAGAGTGATGGCCGCAAATGATGCTGGATTCGTTTTGAATAACGGCCATGGTATACCACAGATGCACAATGCTCGTCCAGGTCTAACGATATATTATTGGGCTGGTCCCGCCGATTTATTAGAAACCCAATGGGGTCAACTTCAAGCAACTATTGAGAATGGTATAGTAATTTTATTTCGGTTATGGACATAACATCAAGTGGTGCTGAAGCTCACTATGCAAATCGCAGCTGAAGTTCCAAGTACTCTAAAACATGCAGCCAATATGTGGATTACATTTGCTGAATCTAGTAACGCAATAACGTACCCTCTGGCATCAAAACCACATTATCTGTTGTCATTTGATGAAACTCTAGAGAATATTCAATCTGAACCAAATGGGTAGGAGCAAGTTGCTTGATAATCCACCCGGAATATGTGTATATTGATATCAAGTATATGTAGGGAGCATTTCTTAATTTTAGACGAACCTCAGTTCAACGACTCTGCAGCGTCAATTCGCTATGTCAAGACGCTTCCCACTCACCCAGAAGCTGTCTCTGTACCGATATCCTTTGAGGCAAGGTTTGAACAGCCCATACCAGCGACAGAATATACATGCTCACGCCTCGCAAATTTAGTTGGATTAGCAGGTATATCTTGGAGGTATTTATAGAGGTTATACCGGCAGGCACGTCTAATGCTCCCTTTTGTAATATTAGGAACCAATGCGGCGCAAAATAATGTTAATAATCCTGTGAGCGTTGAAGGAGATATCTCCTTAGAGTCACTGTTGGTATGTATCAGGAATATAATAGCCGTGCGGCTGTGGTATTTTAACTAATCGTGTTCCACTTTAGATTGAATGTTGTACTGCTGGTGAAGAAAAGGCTGCAACGCCAAAAAGAGATGCCTCCAAGCTACTAGGTGAAAACATGGGATGGAATGTGGTATGTTTGCTTGATCAATCTCATACCTTGAGGCTAGCAAGCTGTTTAAGTCGGATAAAACTGATGAATTTCCCAACTGGTACTAGAACATAGACAATATGCATCAGCAATATGTATATACCAAGTCAACCTCAACTAGAGGAAAGCTACTTCATCGCATACCATTCGAGCATCCAGTGCAGATTCTTAGTATTTTGCAGGTTTGTATACTCACACTACAACATCAATCTCTATCCCTTGCTCACTATATCATCCTCAGATTTTACGGAAACAAATTGTCTTCAATCATTTATTCTGTGGTGTATTTAACCGCAATAGCATGCCAAAAGAGATCGACGAACAACAACCTGTCAAATCTGAAATATCTCTGGCGGATCTACTGCAAGGTAGGAATCTTTGATGCTTACTTAGGTGATCAGCCTAGCCTAGAGATTTGCAAAGCAATAAGACAACTGATTGTATCTATATAGCAGATGACGATGACGATGCCAATTTCATGAATCTGGAGGTCGCTGTATTGCAGGCACCATCATCATTACAAGTGACTATGATGGCACCCAAATCTGAAACGGATATCTTCCTTCTTGTTACTTTCACGATCAATATCTCAGATGCCACACCTACAGCACCAACTGTAACAATGCAAAAGCCAACTTCTGTTGATGTGAATGGGGAACAACAATTAACATGGAATAATGAGATATTTGACCAGCAAAAGATGAACGCCGTCCTCCAACAAACCTGTAGTATACCATTGCTGGCTCGTTGGTTGTGGCATAGGATGAGGGCACATTCTGGGCCATATGTCGTTACAAGTGCAGGAGGTAAAAAATCGTTCGCTAGATCAAATTCTTACTTCGACAAGTCAGACTCGAGCAACAAGCGACTACGAAGTATGATGGGAAGTCAATTAGGTACAAAGAGCATGGATATAGATTAATTGCCTTCGTGTCGAGTAACTTCGTCGGGGAGGTAATACCAATGATTTGGAATAATAATAAAAAGAAAAAGTGCATAAATGTAAACGAAAATACAATAGATTTTATTTTTGGTGGATAATCATTTACACGGTGGTGGGGCCAACTTGTTCGGATAAGCTTGGATTAAAGTGAGTGACAAAGAAATTGGTAATACGATTCCAAGCTGTTGTGCGTTCGTCTCGTTCTTCATTGATAACGTCCTTGGACTTATCAACCATGCCAATCTCCTTGCGCATCTTGACACTCCAGGCTTCGTCGTTCAAAAACGCGTGGCCGAGGTTAGGATATCTGAATATCTCCACGTCTGCCTTTCGACCAACGGCACTCTTTAGGTTGAACTCCAAGGCGTCAGCAGTTGCCGAGTCACTAAATCCTGTAAAGCCGTCCTGGATGATTGCATTTCCTTTTCGGATGAGTTTTTATTATCGATGCCATAGCTAAAAGTTGCAACCTTACCTTATCTCCAAAGTGGCCTTGCACAGGCGTCACCTTCGTAATTTCGCGGACGTCGAAAAGATCTTTAGGGGGGGTTCCATAGCAAGTCACAGCGGCGAGTAGTGGATGAGGTGTACTGGCAAGCTGTGTAGCCAAAGCCAAAGAAAGGCCACCTCCCATACAGAAACCAATCGACCCAAGCTTACTATATAATAAGAGAATTTATCATCAGCCAAATAAATGTCTGCCTCCCTTGGTATCATGACATAGCCCTTTGCTCACGTATATTTGGCTTCTCGAAGCTGCTTGACCAATTCTTCAAGTTCACGCATTGCTTGTCTCCAATCAAGCTCATTCATCAAGTGACTAGCTTCCTGTATGCTCAATTCAATGAGCTATATGTTAACCTCCACAAAGATATGTTTGACACTTGCCTCTGCCGTAACGCCGATCTTGCCTTTATAGAGGTCTGGCACCACGGCAACTGCTCCTGTTCTGTCAGCCAAGTTCTGGGCATGCAACTTGATTTGATCATTAATACCCCTTCGAATTATAGAGAAGATAATCAATATAAATATTCTTTATTGTATACTAAGTCGTAGAGACAACGGCCCCATACCACCATTCTTGAAGCACCTAAGACAAATGGCGTTATGGTTAGATAATGAAGGCATAACACGACGACACAGGAGTGGTACATACAATGATAGCACCGTGATTCACTCTAGCTTCTGATTTTGGGTGAAATTTGAAAATCTGGAAAGGGAGTTGCTTAGCGGCACTCATTGCGTGTTATTTGTTTGAGAAAGGATTGATGTTGCATGGAAATTTTGGGCATAAGAGTATCATTATGATCCAATGTCACGTGCGTGGTGCCAGATGGGCTCCACATTCAAATATTAAAAACACCATGTTTTGTAAATGATATGACAGAACCGACACTAATTTTGTTTTGAATTTGATATTTTGATCGCTTAGGGTAAAAAGAAGATACAAAAGGAGAGAAACTGTAGTAATGAATAAAAAAAAAAAAATCTACCAATTATGAATGGAGGTCTATGAGAACATTACATCCATACTTTTCAAGAGCGTACATCGTATAATATGCTTGCAACTGGATTTCAAGTTTCATGCTGGGTTATTTACAGTTTAACATTTTGCCCGTTTGTATCTCTTTCAAAATATATGGAGTGTGCGGTGCAATTGCCGAAATGAGATATCCGCCTGCTTACTGGGTGGGATCGAGAACCTTGGTAACTTTACCAATGGCAATGGTTTTACCTGAAGTAGGCACATTCATTAGTCAACATACGCTTAAATGGAAATCTATTGGGGCTTATTAACTAACCTTCATCACGGACAGTGAAACGGCCGAGTTGAGGATAGTCCTCAAAGGTCTCAACGCAGATAGGCTGAGCGGTTTCAATTCTGGCAATGACCTTTTGGCCCTGCTTGACGAACTGAGGTGGACGTTTGGTTCTTCTGCCAGTCTTCTTGTCAATCAAGTGAAGGAGAGCCTAGAGAGATTACAAAAGGGTGAGGTCAGCTATTGGAGAAAAACCTATCGCTTCTAGCCAGATCAACCACAAAAAACAAACACTTACGGAAAGAGTGATCTCTTCAATGCCAGTGTGGACATGAAGGACAGCGGTATAACCTGCACAGATAATGTTCTTGTGCTCGAGAATGGCGAGCTGAGCCTCGAACTGATTGGTCGTCTTAACAGGCTTCTTCACATCGCATAAGACGAAACCGTTTGCAATTTCCTATATCAAACAATCCAAGAATTAGTTCAAGTCATTCACAAATACATGGGTAGAATTACTTTCAATTATAATTACATCTTCTTCAATACCCTTGAGACGCAATCTGACATTGTCACCACAGATGGCATGATCAACTTCATCTTCAGTTTCATTGAAGATGGCGGTAACTTCACAAACACGCTTAAAAAAATTTGTAATATCGACCATGAGTTAGCGGGAGTTGGCTCACAAAGACAAATTGGATACTAAAGTACTTACCTTGTTGGGCATGAGAATGATAGACTGTCCCTTCTTAACTCTACCAGATTCAACCTTTCCGACAACAATGGTACCCATATCCTATTTGGACGCAAAAGCGTCAATTTCGTACTCATATCTAGTATATAAAAGGGCGAAGATCGTTTTGTTTACCTTATATCTCTCGTTGACAGGCATCATGAGGGGAGCATTAATCTTTCTGTCAACAGTCTGCATATTATCAAGGTACTCAAGGAGAGATGGGCCGCTGTACCATGTGCAATCCTTGGATCGTTCCTTGATATTGGCACCAGTGAAACCAGATACTGGCATCCATGTAACATCAGTCTTGGGGTTGTAGCCAGTTCCCTTCAAGAATGGGTTGAACTTGGAGACAATCTCATCGTATCTGTGAGAGATGACATGAATAAATTTCTAAAACGATATAATTGGGATTATATATTACATCTGCTTACCTTTCCTTATCCCACATAACAGTAGGATCATCCATCTTGTTAACAACGACGATGAGCTTGTTGATACCAGAGGTCTTTGCAAGCATAGTGTGCTCACGAGTCTGACCACCACGTTCAAAACCAGTTTCGAATTCACCTTTACGAGCGGAAATGACGAGGACACCAACATCAGCTTGTGAAGCACCGCTGATCATGCTGGGAACATAGTTCTTGTGCCCAGGAGCATCAAGAATAGTATATCTACGCTTGTCAGTTTCGAAGTAAGCGCGACCACACTCGACGGTCTTACCCTGCGAGATTAAAAAAAGGAAAAAAAAGAATGGGATAAGCAAAAAACTTGAGACACATGTTGTAATTTCCAATATGTAATAGAACAAACCTTTGCTCTTTCTTCAGTGTTGGTATCAAGAGCCCATGACAAATACCAAGATTCACGACCAGCCTCCTTGGCTTCCTTTTCGTACTTTTCCATAGTACGCTTGTCGACCATACCAGTTAGGAAAAGAATGTTACCACCCATGGTGGATTTTCCAGCATCTGAAAGTAAAAGCAGGCCATGGTAAATAAATTGACCAGAAACTAGCTTAGATTGGGGTTGCTAACTTTTGTCTACTAATGACTGTTTGCCAAACCGTGCAACTTTTTGAAATTGAACCCGAATGATACTAACCGACGTGGCCCATAAAGACAACGTTCAAATGCTCTTTGCCGTACAAATCTTCAAGAACTTCATCGTCGACAGCTTCAAGATCTTCCTCAACGTTGACCTTCTCTTCAGGCTTAATAGCTTCCTCCGCCTTCTTTGTAGGCTTGGGGGTTGCAGATCGAGAAGAGGGCTTTGAATCAGCCTTCTTCTCGGTAACCTTTGCAGGTTCAGGTTTAGGAGACTCGACCTTTGCAGCTGGCTTAGGCGATTCAGCCTTTGGTGCAGGTGAACCAATACTGATGACCTTTGGAGCTTCGGTCTTAGCAGTGGCATCATTGCTGGGAGTTCCCAATTTGAGAACCTTGGCGGGAGCTAACATGATATAGAAGGATTAGTCATGGAACTAAGGTGTAAATGTAATGATCTGAGGGGGGGGTGGAATCGTACCAGGAGCTGCTGGTGCTGCGGCTGGAGCAGGAACAGGAGCAGCAGGCTTTTGCATCCAGCTGGGAACAAATTCAGTAGCACTAAAACTAGGCTTCCATTCGTTGGCGTTAGGATTCAATGAAAGCTTAGAAGTTCCCTTTTCGATCGAATCAGTGTTTTGACTCATGATTTCTAATTGAATGTAAAAGCTTCTATCAACATTTTTTAAGTTACGAAAAGTTTTAGGCCTGTGACGTCTCTTTTTTTGGAGCTCCAAAGAAAGTCAAAAATCCCGTACACCCGGAAGTTGTGTTTCTGGACCTCCTCTTTGCCTTTTATTTGCCTCAATCACCTTTCTGTCAAGCGTTGTCAACCTCTTGCACGTTAACTTTTGACATTCGACTTAATAACAGGCAACACTTTCCCAATTCGCATTTCATCCCCCTCCCCCGCACTTCAAACCGCTCTGTGAAATTTGGGCATTTGGGCTGAAATGTCTATTAATGGGGACGACATTAACAGCAAGAGACAAAGGGTCAGTCGGGCATGGTTAGTAATTTTACAATAAGCTACGAGTTATGTTATATTGCCACCGGATTACTAAAGGATGAGTATGCTTTGTGTTCTATCACTTGAACAATAGTGACTTGTGTCGCCGGAAAAAAGTCAAATGCGACGGGCTGATTCCTGTCTGCAGCAATTGCCAACAATTTAACTACCTGTGTACATATAAAGATACGACCAAGAAGGTGAGTTATTTGTCGGTGTACGGAGGCGAATGGGCAACTGCTCACGAGCACCAGAAGTCTTTCATATTGAATGTTTCTCCTTAATGAATACTTTTTTTTTTAATTTTAATTTTATTTCTCCTCTCCAGCGTGGTCCTCCGAAAGGGTACATTGAAGCTATCGAAACTCGTTTAAATCGAATGGAAGCACTCTTGGGGGAGGTAGCATCGAGTGATACTATGTTTGCCAGAGCTGCAGCAGCCGAGTTGAATACGCCGCTTGAAACACCGCAGGGAGAGACAATTAATTCTCGTCCTGTTCGACGGTCATCGTCAAAGGTAGAGATGAACGGCCATCATCATTCATCGTCATGGTCGTCTTCAACAAATAATGAACGAGAAGGACAATATCATAAACGGACTTCTTCATCTCCCGGTCAACGGGAAAATGAATTGCCACCTCCGACATCACTGTTACTATACGACGACGCAGCAGCCAGCCCCTCAAATTCTTCAAAAGATACCACATCGCGTGATCCTGTAGGTCAATTATCAATGGATGAGAGTGGTCAAATGCGATATATAGGAAAGTCGTCAGGATTGTATATGATTCCTAAGCTCAAGCCTCTTCAAAATGGAGCGTATTATATCCCTCGACGAAGCTATCAGCAACGTAATGAATCTGAAGTGTCAGTGGGTCGTCGAAGGATGCTTGATCCTTTTGAACTTCCTCCTCCTGATTTATCAGATCATCTAATACTGCTGTATTTCGAGCACTTCTATCCTTTTTTACCATTGCTACACAAAGACAAGTTCTTGGCAACTATAAATGGAACAAAAGGGACTCCGCCCGTTCCACCAATCTTACTGAATGCAATATACGCCGTGGCTTCCAGGGTGTCCAATGATCCGCGCGTTCGAAGTGATCCCAGCTTGGCTGGAACAGCTGGTGATATTTTCTTTGAAAGAGCTCGTATTCTTCTTGAAGCTGAACATGATGTTTCGAAAATATCAACTATCCAAGCTTTATTATTAATGTCTAGTCATCAACATGGCGCCTTGCGATCCACGCGAGCCTGGCTTTATAATGGAATGGTAATAACTATATCGATTATTTGCGGGGAACCGTGAATCTCCATGTCTTTTTGAAATATCCTTGTGACTAACGGTCTTAAATTTTTTAATATAGGCTTTTCGTTTTGCGTCAGATATTGGGTTGAATCGAAATTGTGATGACTGGAATATTCCAGATGACGTCAAAGAAGAGCGAAAACGAGTATTTTGGTGTTGCTTTGTAGTTGATCGTATTACCAGTGCTACCTATGGGCGCAGCTTTACGATTGATGAGGCTGACTGCGACATTTCATTACCAGAAGTTCCCGACGCAACCTCCGGGTCCACCACCGGCTCCGCTATAATTGACCTTTTCCATTATACAGTACAGATCATCAAAATTTTGGGTTACATTATCCAAAACACTTATTATGTCAAGGCTCGAGAATCAGCATTCAGTCAAAATATGAATGGAATCATAACAACTTTAGAGAAGAAGCTTTCGACTTGGTTAGAATCACTTCCACCGGAGCTACAAAGTCAGTCCAATCATAAGACCGGCACAACTGCCAGTGTAGCTAAATGCCAGCTGCACATGTTCTATCATGCAGCAGTTGTTCTTCTATATCGTTCAATGATACCCGCTGTAAAGCAATCACAAGACAATCATCGATCACCGGCTTGGGCTCGATGTAGTACAGCTGCCAATGCCATTGTGGATATCGCACAAGGAATGCTTGAAACCGGCAAGCTGAGATACGTACACAATTACCTTATTTACGCCATATTCACAGGAGCCATCATTTTTGTACATAATGCATCTTCTTGTATGGACCGTGAAATCGTACAAGACTCCAAGAATCGTATTCATATGATCATGAAATTTCTGAGTGAGATTGAACGAACTTGGAATACAGCCGCTCGCAGTAGTAGTATCTTAGGTGGATTATTGGGTGTCCGTGATATTGAAATCGAACAGCATACCACTCAATACAAGGCTGAGGAACTTGCCACTCCAGAAGAAACGTTTTCTATAAAGTCTGGTCCAAATACTAGCTTTGAGCGACACAGAGGATCGCCACAACAATGGCTACAGAAGAAACAGGGACGTAATGGCTCCATCACTGATGATCTTAAAGGTGGGGTAGAACAAATGCAAGGTTCTACAGACGCATATGGTTCAAAACCATTATCAGACGTATCGCAACGTCCGACACAACAGGGGCAACTCTACGATCAACCCGTAGAGTCCAATGCAGCTGGGTACACTTTCTCACCAGCACAGTCACAAATAGGACTCGGTCAATCCATGGATGCTGGAACATCGACTATGGATCCGTTCGCTGCTCCTGGTACTGTTTTGGGCCCCAGTCATACAAACTATGATCCACTGGCTACTGCCTTTTGGGGAGTTCCGTCTTCTTTGGACATTGAGGAGTGGAACAGTTATCTTGGATCTCAAGGAATGCAACAACAACAACAGCAGCAGCAGCAGCAACAACAACAAGGAAATCCAGATTCTCAAATACAAATGTATCGTCAACCTAATAATGCCTCCACTCCTCCCATAATTCCTGGATCACACCAGTCCAATATGACACATATGCAGCCCAAGCCTTCAGGTGGCCCTGGTGTAGAAAATATGACACTGCCACCAAAAATCCCAACTGCTCCAGCCAATAGCACTTTGTTTAATTACTATGGTAATGAACAAGCAAAAAGCCCCTCTTATCAAAGACAAGATAACAATACCAACACATCCAATATGATGTACTGGTAAGCATCAACCAGCTGACATAATTTTTCTCGAAACACATCCAATATGATGTACTGGTAAGCATCAACCAGCTGACATAATTTTTCTCGAAACAAACCTCTTTCACAAAGATAAAAAGATATTATTAAAAAAAAACGAAAAGGAAAAAAAAAAAAAATTTCAAAAATTCAAAACCAATACCAAGGTTCTTCTCTTATACTGCCTACGAAAGCTTCATGATAGAGCCTTCCCCCGTACAAAAACTAGTCATCGCTTTTCAATTCTTTTTTAGTATTGTTTTTGTATAATCGTGTATATTTTTTTTTATTACTTTGTGTTTCCCTCTGTCAATACTTTGCAAAATAGATGCATCTATCATTGACTGATTCAAACAATATTGTCGTGGGGAGGGGAGGGGATTTGTTTTCATTTCTTCTTGTTGAACTTTTTGCCTCCCTTTTTATCAGCCTCTGTATTGGCAGAAACTACCTTGACCTTGCCCATCATGGTTCCGATAGATTCCATATCTGGAACACTCTTAATAAGCTCCTTCTCCCTCTCTGTTGCTTCAGAGTGATTTAAGAATAAAGCTTCGACTTGCTTAACAGCTGTTTAAGGAGAGAAAACAAAAGGTTGAGTATGAGCTCCTTCACCGCCATCATCATCGTTATGTTTACCTTTTCCTTTCTTTACATTTCCAGGCACAAGCTTGACCTTGTACTTGAACTTCTGGAGAGCGGTGTATGGAGCACAGACCGGTATAGCAAAGTGCAAAATGTCCTCGGGAACAGGCTGAGCAGTGAGAGAGTCCAAGACTGACAAGTTGGCCTAGGGGATCAAAACACCATAACGTGTGAATAAAACAAAAATCGATGGTAAAGGACTCTTGAATATCACTCACAATCTCATCCGCTTCTAACACAGTGATGTTCTCCTCTTTCAGCATTTGCTTAATCTCCTCGTTTTGTTGCTTTTTCTCTGCACGAGTTTCCTATTTAGACAAAACAAGTAAGCTAAATATTCATAGATGCATCTATTATTTTGATCCTGCAATATCAACTTACTCTAGTCTTGACAGGAACTTCACCAGCCGCCACTGCCTCAGCTCGCTTTCGCTCGTATTCTTGCTTAGCTTTCTCTTTGGCTAGCTGGCGAGCCAGATTTTCAGCCTTGGCTTGGGCTTCTTTCTTGGCCTTTTTACCCTTTGGTTGCGGACCCTTGTTGGACTAAAGCGAAAAGTTGGGTTACATTGTGTTGGACATTATTATTCATTTTGCGTGGATGAAAACCTTACACCCAAGAGTTCCATTCGCAGCTCTCGCTCTTCCTCATCTTGATCTGCGTATTTTTCTTTGATCTTCTTGCTCTTGCCCTTCTTTCCACGTGAAGGTGCAATAACTGACTGAGTCTTTTTGCTCTCCTTCGTGGACTGGATCAACAGGTTAGTAATACAATTCTACTTTTGACAAGCTGTATCAGCAAATCTTTACCTCTTTGCGATTATCTTGTTTTGTGTCATTCGAATCTGAGTCAGCCGCTACTTGATTAATTTCTTCCAAAGTTTTACCCTTCTTCATCATACGTCGCTGCTTTGCAGTAATGTAAGATTTTCTCTAATTACCATCAAAATGGCTGGTGTTAGTGTACAAAAATCATAGCAGGATACGCGGCCACAAGCAATTCACGTACAGTTTCTGCTTCTTGCTGCGATGTTTCTTCCTTATTAAAAGCATCCTCATCATCTCCAAGAGTCTGCAAGTTGTATTTATCCCACTGTGCGTTGGCGGCTGGTTGGGTAATTTGGGTGTCAGGGAATGCCATATCTTCGTCATCTTCATCACTGCTGTCGGTAACAACAGACTGATCTTGAGAGGTTGTTTGTCCAGAGGTATGTTCTTCATCTAAATACTCTCATTTATCAGTAATTGAGCATTTTGATTTCAGCACTAATCTCAAGTCATTTACCTCCACTTCCATGATCCTGCTCAAGGTCAGTGGATATCTGCTGATCTGAGATTTCACTAGTGACACTGGCGGCCGCCGAGTTCTCTGTACTTTGTAAGTCATCAAATGATGCCTCTGAGTTGGTACTAGGTACGTTATTTTCAGCTTCGAGATTATCATATTTTTCGCTTGCTTCCTTCTGTTCCGGTGCCGATTGCTCTTCCGGTTTCGGCTCATTCATATTTTTCACATCTTCCTTTGTTTCCGTAGCTTCATCGGAAGCAATGTAGCGTCGTTCTTTGACGTGATTACCAAGAGAAGCATCATCCAACTTGAATAAATATCCGAATCCATAAACCAATTGCACTGGGGGTAAAAAGTTTTTCTTGCCTCGAATCATAAACGATCCGGTCGTCAGGTACTCGCCAGTTGGGGCAGATTTCGATACCTGATCAGGAAGTACCCAATAGGCACTAGTGACAATCTTTGCTTCCCATGCTTTGCTTTGGCATACAGACATGATACCGGCTTGATGAAGTGTAGTTGGAGGGATTTCGTGGCCAGGGTTGGAGTTTTTGATAATAACCGATGCAGCACCATGTAGATCAGCATGAACATAGACATCGTCTACATACAACAAGTTTGTCAAAGATACAATCACATCATCCCAAATTATATGTACGGTTAGCCTTACCTTTGCTGAGATAACGTTTGACTAGAAGTTCGTTTTGTTGCATATCTCTTCCAGCAATGATTAGATAGTTTTCAGTAGAGATAAACCAGAGGAATTTTTCAAACCAAAAAGGTTTGCGAATTTTGCTGACAGTGGCTGTGATTTTGGATTCCTTCAGCTCCTGTTTGATTTTTCTTTCTGCTGACTTCATAGCCTGTAAAGGGATAAATATATGTAAGTACTGGATATGTTGATGAGAATCTTGTCAATTAGCACAAACCCTACCTTCTCTGACGCCGCAATAGTCTTTTCATGCTTGGCAGCAGTTGCTCGTTTTTGTTCATAATACTTTCGAGCATTTGCAAAAGCAGTGAGATATATGTCCACATCGACCTTGGAAGGCTCCTTACGATCCTTTTCGACTTTATCTTCTTCTTCTTCTTCTTCTTCTTCGTCCTCTTCATCTGAGGTATCGTCTTCACTGGTGTCATAGTCGGGATCACTAGTTACATAGAGCTTGGTTAGTATATGTACGACGCTTGGAAATGAAATTTTTCATACATACCTCAAGCGCAACGAAATCTGATTTGTTTCTAGCTTTAAGGAATCTATCATCAAAGCAATTGGGTTTCCGCGTTTTTGTTCGTCCTTTACCAGGTCCTCTAACTCCTTCCAGTCCATGCCTGTAGCGATGGCATTTCGAATAATCAAGATAGCGGCATCCACCATTTGGAGATTGTTTTCGATAAGCTGCGCTCTGTGGACATTTGAAAGTTGCAAACTTTCCAATCCTTGGATACGATTCATTTGCTCTCGTTTAGCAGCTTCCAGTTTTTTTGCTGCATTCTCTTCCTACAGTTTGACATGTCACAACCGACATTCTGGTCAGCCTTCTAGTCTCATCAGCTTCTCAAGATGAAATAGTATCATCGATACATACCTGTGATCTAGCTTTCATATCAATCTTTTGCGACTCGATTTCCGAAAAGAATTGATCAACTGCAGCATCAAACGTGTCGAACTCTTTATAGGGCCGTGACTTGTGCTGTTCGTACAAATGTGGATGGAATTCATCGTAACTGTAAAAGGGAGCGCATCAGTACCCATGGCAATCTGCATCTTAAATCTATGTTTGACACATACAGTTCGAGTTTCGACCCATCTTCATTCTTCTTATCAGTCTCCTTCAATATAATATATCCTTTTGGAACCGTTGTACCAACGGCTTCAATCAGCTTGTCTGCCTCCTCTAAAGCTTCCAGCAGCGCCTTCATTTGAGGTGAGCCTTTCAACACCGAGATGTTACCAATGCTTAGATGCCATTTGAATTCACTAAAATGAAGGAGAATAATTACTTACCTTCACTTGTATCCATGTCGGTCGCCACCTTCAAATTGGGATCCAATTTCGCTACCAAGATAGCATGCTCTGATAGGGATGGACCATAGTCTGGGAAATCATCTATGTTAATACCGAGAAAGATAACGTCGGTATAGCGTGAAAGAATTGCATAACTCACCAAAGTTTGTATTGATAACTTTCTTGAGCACATCTTTTGGACCAGCTGCTCGTAATACGCCTTGCAACTTCTCCAATTGCACAGACTGAAAATCTCGTGCAATAGCCTTGGTATCATAAATCTCACCAATGGCCATCTTAACGATTTCATTGGGCTGAACTACACGCAGCAGCGTCAAGATGCGATAATCTTGATCGGTGAGAATGATGTTACCCTATACATAAATTTTGTAAGATTGCGGTCTCTTCTTCCAATCTCCTCTCTGATCTCTCCACTTACAGATGCGTAAAACTCGACAATAATGTGATATCCAGCCGTCAACTCGCCACCGGCAAACTCGAAATCAACAATACGATCTGATCCCAGTTGACGAACATTGAGCAATCGACGTGTTCTCAGGTGTTTACGTAGCTAGAAACATCATTTCCATTAGATTTGAAGGAGCTCGCGGTGAAAACTGCAGGATCAACTGAACTGTACCTTGCCACAAAAGTGAGAGGGCATAGCTGACTTATCTCGCGAGAACTGGGTGGAATGAAGTCGGATACCAGATTCTATAAGAACAAGTTCCTTGGAGTCGGGCTAATGGCCAATGTTAATGAGTACAATGGGTAGACAAGTATGGTGAAATGAGAATAGGACTGACCTTTGCAAACTTGAATAGCAATGTTCTAGAAGTGACATCGTATATATTTTGAACTCGAAGACCGATTAATCTTTAGAGAGATTAGTACAAGGTACACAATTCTTCAACAAAAGTTAGAAGGTATACCTTTCTTTGAGATTGGCAACAGTGGCTCGAACATCAAGGGCACTGAATCGCTGCTTCATTGTCTAACTGCGGTTCTAGCTTGACGGAGAAGCGGAACCGAGCTTATTATTGCTTATAATTAGCGGTCACAATGGGCAACCTATGCTAAATCAACTGCAGTGCGAAGACAATCCCTGCGTCTACACATCTTTATTACCGCTAAGTCTTTCTCTCCTTAAATCATGACATTATGAAAGACTAGAAAGTGATCAGCGGGTTATAAAAGACGATAGAATATTAAAGAAAGTGATGCTAAAGCAAGTATATACAACAGACAGTAGCAAATATTCTTGGCCGTTATCAAGTGAAAATGGGTTCTCACATTGAGCGGCTTCTGATCATTCTAATATTTCCTTGGAGATTATCCAGCACTCTCTTGTTGTAATTCCCTACATAATTTAGTATCTACAATATGCCCCATTGTTTGAAGTCTAGGCGGTAATATCCTCGTTTTCCAGCGTTACAACTACATTCCGGCCAAACTTTATTCAATACCTTTTACAGCTTAGAAATACAATTGGTATATTTATTGCGAACGTGTATTACAAGTATATGCATTTATCTACACTGTTCTTAGCATACGGTTATAGCAACTATACGGGCAAAAGGTTTACTCACTCATATCGCTAGGTGGACTATTTTGCGAATGCAAGTGTAGCGATCATTCGAGCAATGATATCGACTCAACTCTTGGAACGTATCAAATCCATATGTAATATTGTACAAATGTATAAGTTGAGGATATCCACATAATTTGTGACTCACATAATCTGGAGAAAGCGTTCATTAAAAGGGGAAATAACAATATTGTCCATATTATAGAGTTTGTAAATGTTCGTCGCAGTAGCGGAATTCGGAAGGAACAATCTTGGAGGAGCAAAATATTGAAATTGACTGTTCGTCAGTTTTCATTTTATTATCTATTTGTTTTTTTCATTTGCTTCCTTTTCACATACCGGATATTTCCATATATTTATTCCCAGAGTTCTGGCTTGACATAGTTGTTGAAGTGAAAGAACAACTAGAATCATAGAATAACACTATGATAACCTTTGAGGTACTCCTCCACTGTGATATAACATGGCATGATTCAGAATACGAACAACTGATAGCACAAACATTGAGACATATGCCTTACTAAGAATAACATGAACATTTGGACACTGCGTTTGTCCAATATGAGAACAAATTCAGCAATAGCAGGCTACCATATAACCCGTTGTCACAATATGTGACTAAATTTGCATAGATAGATATATTTGGCGTTCCTTCCCCCAAACAAAGTGTGCAGGTGAATCCACTTCTTTAACATAGTGAAGTATGTTGTCAAACCAGCACATGATCAAGCTATTGACAGGGTCGCATCATCTGAGCTACCCGGAAAAACTGCTGAAATTGCCCACAGCGACCCACTTCCTTATTGGTGCCATGACATCAGCCGTCAAGGCTCGCAATGATCACCACCCCAGGATCACAGCAAACAGCCAAATAGAATGATCTAACGATACACCGGAGGTAAATACAGAATGTATATTATTTTGTATTGAACACGCGATCATAGGATGCGCTATACAATTCTCGACGGAATAACAGACATATGAAGCTTGACAAAGGAAACAATCAACATAATGCAATATAGAGGATAATTACACAACGTCACTTGAAAGTAAACTTGTCATTGAAAACGTGCTATACTACATGAATTTGGAAAAATAGAAACTAGAAACCAACCGAGCCCAATTCTTGAGTGGAATGAATAAAACGAAGCATTTCTTCTACGAGAACATAAAACACTTAACGCAAGTAATAAGCTTGCTATTGACCGCCATATTAGCCTAAACGGGAACGTTTACGGTAACTATACACAGGATGGCACTGTAAAAAAAAAAAACGGAAAGGCGAAAACTAAGTAAAACCTGGAATACACTGCAGTCAGCGCACACAATAGTGTTACATTACATGAGAGACATGCCTATACCAAGGGGCCCAACGTGACATAGGAGGTCTGCAACGGGGAGAGAAAGCCACTTGGTACTTTTGACAGTGACTGCACCATCCTTCTCGGGTGCCGTTGACATTGTAAATAACATCCACCGGCTTTGCAAACTGTCTGCCAGTAGCATGAATAATACCATGGGCATTCAGTTTATGATATCTATTGACTGAGGATGAGTGATAGTTCCGATGATGATTCCAGCAAGTGCAATGAAGGTAATGCTACTTACAAGTACTGGCTGGTTCGCATCTTGAACCACTGGAGCTTTCTGTTTTGATGAACGCACTGTTCGCATCTGCCTTGCCTCTGCTTTCCTTGGAACCTGACCCAGATGGGTGTGTATTGATCACCAGGGAATCGAACTCCCTGCTGAATTGGAGTGCAGTCTAATCCTACGTCTAGATCGGTAATGGAAGCATCAGGGACAAGGAAGTCTTCAGCTTCACCATACTCCCATGGATCTTCGCTGCCACTGGAATCGTGATCGTCGTGAGGAGATAGGTCGTCCATCCCAATGGACTGTGTACGAGTAAGTTCTGGTGCTCTCATTACGGAAGATTGGCTTTGATGAAATTCAACCTCGTCTTTTATACTAAAACTACTAGCACGGCTTGTGACAGCACTGGCAGCCGAATTTTCTTGTGCTACCGTTAATAAATTGTCATGAGACTGGCTGGAGGTTGCGCCAGAATGCGATCTTGCCATGGATGACTGCGGGCTTTTATTTGTTGTGGGGTCGATGCTCCGTTCTCCCATTGTTTGGTGTTGTAGAACCTGATTGAGCTGCTGAAGACTAGGTTCTAACGTGTTGGCCATGGTGCTATTTTCCTTGTTTGGCGACTTGAATATAGACCCATTGAGTGATTGGGGTGTAAATATAGTTGTTGGTCGCTCATACCAATAATATTGGTATAAGCCAACGTTAGTTAGGAAGATACTATCAACATATTTGGCCCAGTTCTCCAATTGATCGTTTTGTCCAATGGATTGACTCAGGTTATTGATTTCTTGCGCTGAAGTTGAAGTGATAGGCTGACTGCTATTCACAATTGAACTTTGTAGGGGAAGATGTCCATTTGTGTTAGGATAGACATATTGTATACCGTACACAAAATTTTCCCTGTCTGGTGATGGCAGCCCGTAGCTATTATGGGCCAAATCCGTATCTACTACTGATGTGAGAGATAAGCTTCATTAAGCAAATTAAGCTATAGCAATACACATTTAGTTTCTTATTACCTGACGTATGGAGGCAATGGAATGGCGATGGGAAGGAGCAGATTGTGTTTTTAGCATCTGAAATATACTATGATGATAAAAATTAGAATATCATCAGCATAAGCCGATTGGGTTTACCTGCTATATGATCATTCGCAATGGAATGATTAGCTCCAAATTGATTTCCATGATATATGTTTGTAGGATCGGCCGATCTTTGGCGATAACGAGTACTAGGAGATATCGATGGCGTTTGCTGGTACCTGAGCAATTCGGGTATAATTTCCTTCTCTTTTCCTTTATTGCGCCTTTCGGTCATGGGGTTCTGTGGTAAAGCTGACGATGGTGTTGGAGGCATCAGATCTCCTACATTGTATACTTCGCCTGCACGAAGCGGTTTTATAGGAGTGGATTGGTTCATGTCGCTATACCCTCGTTGCAAGACCATTGCTTAGGAGACAGATAATTATAAAATATTTGACGCAAGAGAAATTTGTTGACTCAGTAGCAATGGTAACAATAGCTGATCAGGACCAATATTCGAACAACTGTAGGAATTTTTTTAATTCGTTTGGAAAAGAAAAAAAGAATAATTGCACTAATTCGAGATTCGAATATCAATTCAATGGATAAGTGAGTGCAATGAAATAAGTGAAAGAGGAGGATGAGGAACCTTCAGTTCGGCAGAGCTGTGCTCAGAAATAATGGTTGGATGTTGATAAATGTGATTGACCTTGTGACTAGATCCGTTTAGCTTATCTGGCTTTAACAAATAAGCTTCCGTAACCAAGGTAGTTGTTTACGGACTCAATCCAGCAAACAGCTGATCAGGTCAGCTTTGTCAAGGTAACGCAGCAGTACATGACAGTGAATCGTGTCAAAATATTCTCGAATTAATATGATGGATTCTTTCCTGCCACAAATCACCAACAAAAATTGTATCTACTACATCCCTTCGGTGGTAGTGACGTGGAAAAGGGCATTTAGACTAGTCAAATGGCTATCAAAAATATTCTGACTGACGGGGGAGTAATGTCACAAGGATATTATGGAAGGTACTATTATTTTGTGTTTTTCGCAGCGAGGTGCTTTGGTATGATGTTAGTACCAAGTTTTTGTGATTGTACCAGCAAATCGTGAACAGGTGGACGCAAATTAAAAAAAAAATATATTGGGTAAAGGGATTATGAAATAAACTAGCAGATGTCTGTAAAGCAAAGGAAAAAAAATAAGCGTCGACATTATTGCATTGCTGCCCAATTGTTCGATTATACGATAGATACACATAAATGAGTATTCTACAAATGAGATTAAATATATTTAGTATGAATTCCCCTTCCCACTTCCGAGGCCATTCAATTTTTTATTCATGGTTATTTCTTCTTTCCATCAATCTGACTTTTTCTTCCAGGTAAAACCTTCAGTAAATATATGTTGTATCCGCAACAGAATTGAGGCTCACTCATTATATCAGAAAACATGCTAGAAACCTCATGGACATTAACGGGTGTAGGTATAACCGGCCCCGAACAGAAAGCAAAAACCAAATCTATCACTGTCAAAGCGCTGAGTGCAAGCAAATTACGATCTATAAAGCAAGAGGTGTCAGCAAATAACAATATCCATGGAAAAGCAGAAAAGATCAATGTGCTACTTGTGCAGGGAAATAATGGTGGGGAATCTCCGCCTTCAAACCCAGAAAGACCGTGCTCTCAAGACTCTGTTGATGGTCATGATGTGATAATGATATCGCCACCCTCAACAAAAGGTAGAAACAATACCGATGTTGGTCATGTTACTAAGGAAGAGGAAATAACAGTGTATGAAGAGCAGCAGAGAACATATCCAAAGGAATTGGCTGTAGTCCTATGGGACAATGTGTTTCAAGCTTCCCCACCAGCCGCTTCAAATGGTGGTAATACTACCGCAGTACAAGACAGCAAACCTGCTGCGATCCGAACCCCAACTCTTCCAGACGTTTATGCACCTCGACCTTCTCTAATTCGAGACTCTGTGATGGTGACTCGAACCAAAGAAATAGATCGTTACCGTGTATTGTACAAGATCAAATACGATAATCGAAAATCAAAGGATAGTTGGTTGACGATGGATGGCCGTCTGTCCATACGTACCTCTAAAACGGGTATACCTCGTATAAAGCAAAGATGGCATGAGTACGTGGACAGAAAAAATCAGCTGCCAGGAGTCTATGTTAAACAACGCAAAACCCCCAAAGGACAATACTTTTTTTGGTCAGGCTTTGCTTGTCCACTTATTTGGGTGATTGGATCTTGGTATCTTGAAAAAACTCCCAATTCTGCAGATGATATGTGGAGAAGACGATGCAGTCGAGCTTCAATGATAGCTGGTGTAGCTATTGTCTGCGGCCTAGTTGTTTTCTTTGTTCTTCATCCATCCATATTTGTTCCCCGCATGTCGTTCAAGCCTCCTATAGGAACAAAGGTATATGGAGTGGAATAGTAATAAAAGTCAAAGATCATTCAGTATTCCCATTGACTATAATCCGAGACGAGGCTTATCATCCCATTAATTTTTTGTGTTTGTCTTCAGTCATCTGATTTTATTTTTTGTCGTTCACGAAAATGATGCAACCGAACCAAACCCTAACAGTAAGAATGTGATTCAACAGAAACCAAAAAGAAAAGGAAAAAAAAATGCATGTGGTAACGTTTTTGAGGTGAAATGGAGCTTTTTCAGGCTGCAATTCCCTATGTACTGCCTTGCGTTTGTGGAACCATACGGAAAGAAATGCTCAGTAAATATCTACTCTTGCTTAGTGGCTACTTGTACAATTGGTGGAACCTCTGTGTTTTCTCCCAATTTGAAGAGCGCAGTGATTGCACCAGCGACAACGAGTACCAAGGCGACAGATGTCCAAAACAAAAGCTGGAAGTCACTTGAGATATCTTCCACTTGGCACGAATCGCCCAAGTATTTTGTAGAATTGCATGTACAGGCATAGCATTGAGTGTCCACGACAGCACCACACGATCCTCGTCCGCTACAATGATCAGTTTCTTCTTCACAGGTAGCGATATCTTTGAAGCATGTATCAGCGGCTACTGTAGCAGCAGGTGGGGCGCGTTTTTGAAAATGGCTTTTGACAGTTGGGCTCAGAACAAATGTGGAAAGGACATAATCATCGCTCTCGTAAGCTTGTTCAAAATCTGGAATCAAGATCTATGTGGCAACTCCTGTTCAGTCAAGCCGTTTCATAATGGACTTTCAAAAATTGGCTGCATACCTTTGCAAATAGATCCTTCAACACTGCTTGTGCCGTTGAATATTGGTCGGAAGCGACGCCGTAAGTACGAAGAAGACCCTGATATGGATAAACCAACCACGAATTAGTCCGAAACAGATCACGGACGCCATGTGCGCAGTTAACTTAACTTACCTCTAAGCTGGTCATGTGAATGGTCAGGAAGTCAGCTTTGTGCTTAACGGAATCTGCCCTAGCCAAAACGAAGTCTCTGACGGTATTTTGCACATGCTCGACTTCTGCAACAAAAGTTTTGTCCGCCTGATAAAACCCCGATATGAAAAACACAACTTTGCATTAGTAACCATGATGTTGGTTTTGCTCACTCTTTGTTTAAGTTTGTGTTCAACAGAAATTCACCTCTTTGCTCATATCAAACACGCCTACGTTGATTTCAGGATAAGCAATCTTGAAGCGTTCAAAAGCGTCGTTAACATCAGCGACATAAATCTGTAGGGTGCACCTTGTTGTTTTAGCTTCAGATGATCTCGACATGTAGATTGATGATTTGAACAAACCTCCTCGCCGTCGAAGAAACGAGTAACCCCATCTTCTCTAAGTCCAGTTCGCTGCATCTGATAGTTGTTATGATCAGACATCAATGCTACAAAATCTTCAGACCGATCGTCTCTGACAGCCAATGTGGGGTTGTATGTAGGCAAAATGGCTATAGCAACAATGCCAAACGTCAGCATGTTTTTGGAGCACACGTGGAACACATGAAAACGAAAAATAAGATAGTAGCGAGCAATATTACCTTGACTGTCGCGTACACCTCCAACAGAGACATACATGCTTCCCTTCAGCTTGGAGAACAAGTTTGATCGATCAAGGGCAGGTAATGTGGAAAGAACGTCGTTGACCAAACTGAAGGTATTTTTAGCATCTTGAACATTGACGGTATGTCTATCCGATGTGCCCAAGATGTGTGAAAGTAAAATAGAGAAGGATGAAAAGCTGGTCTCAGGAATGGCTTGATTAGACTGTATTTGATTGGCGGCATTCTTTTCAGATACTATGTATACTGTTGAGCGAGCTGTTATGTTGGCGTGAGTGGACATGGAGTTAGATTATAATGCGTCGGTGCATTAGGACATTGGATGAAAAGAACATATACCAAGAGCCGTAGAACATATTGACAGCGTGGACGCTGCAATGGCTACCAATGATAATCTCATATTCCACTGCTAAAACACGACAACGAAGAATAGGTCAGTTGGCATAAATGCCATGAGCGCCTATGTCATCAATATTTCGCTGATCCAAATACCACTTGTACCAGCCAATCAAGTGGGACTCCTTGGGTCATCAGTGATTCACAGCTCTCAACGTTGTCAATTCTCGTCCACCTGATACAAACTGAACATCTCTTTCATATAAAACCGTCTACCATGTTAAACACACATTCGATATGTGCTACAAGGTGATATGATGGCCTGATAGCTCCATCGTCATGCATAACTGGGTTAGAAGGCATATGATATAATTATAAGTGATATGACATGCCACATTTCCTGGCAAGTCATATCGTGTATTGTTTCTTAAATATGCAGTTCTTTACTATACATGCTGCGGTTTACCAATTATTCAATATTAAACATTCAATAGATACAAATACATATTACACTGTACGTATGATATCGCCAATAATTTCGTCGTACCAACTTGCATACACATCTCGGTTATGACGAGCAAGAATATACATTTTTGAGCTCAACTTCTCCAGTTTGGTTCGAACTAATCCAAATCCATAGCTGTTGAGAGTCTCAATGCTGCTAAACTGACCATGTTGTAAATGAGTTCGAATGATGGAGAGGAGTCGTCGCGAAAGTAAAGAGTATACAGTATCTTTGTAAGAAAGGGTTTTGCCGACCATAGTTCGAATAAGCTTCTGTTTGTCTTCAGGTAATTGTTCAAAATTGGCATCTGATAACTCCTGGATGCTCTGAATGACTTGCAACGACAAATTCTCTACAGTTGTATCCTTTGCTTCCAAGAGAACAAATAGCTTATCTCGAAGGGCCTTCATGGCTGAGTTTGACGTTCGGTGTCGATTTTGCTCTTCGGCTGATGAAAAGTTCTTTGTGAGCATTAGCAAGGCTGCCACAATGGTAATGGCTTGTGCTTCGTTTTGATATCCAGTAATGCGTTCGACGTCCAAATGTAGGGTCTCGGGACAAGTGTCTGGTAATAAAGATTCGCTGGATGCAAGTAAGGATACCAGGGCTTCATTGTAAACGTCCGTAAACTTGATGTTGTTTTCAGCTTCCTCTACGCCTTCTGGATTACGTTGACCAGCTATTTCTTGAAGCGATATATTAGCCGTTCTTAGCCAATCGCGAGTTCTTGCAAGTCCAATTTTGCCATTCATAAGCGCAGATGAAAACTTGTCTCTTTCGTATGCAATGCTGATATCTTTCAAATACGGGCGAAGTGCTTGTATACGATAGTTGGCTAAATCCAAATTCATTTGATCTAGTAACTCCAGTATTGCTCGGAATGTATCAGTAAGGTCACCAGCACTGGAGATGGCACGAACTGCGTCGTCGCGCACAGGAGCGCAAAGCTTCTCCATGATACTTATAACGAAGTTGATGGTGTTATTTACATTGTAGGTTTCGGCATTGATCTGCTGAGCAATAAGTGCCAAATCGAGCGTATCATTAATATCTTGATGAATCTTTGAGGTTGCAGGAGCGAGTGACAATAATCGCTAAGAAAAGTGGGGAAGCAAGCATGTCAGCCACGCGTTTGCAGTAAAAGAATCATTTTGAAAATTGGCAGGCATTGTTTTTTACCTCTTTCATATCCCCAACAAGACCAGGAATCCATCTCTGATAACTCTTGTTCGCAAAATCTTCTCGCATGGAATCAAAGAAGGCTTTGGTTGCAATTTCGCGTACTTGGTCAACCAGTTCGGACTTGCCATTCTTTTCGAGTTTGAAATCGGGGTTCATAACTACTTCATGCGCTAACTGTTCATTAGTAATCCCAACAGCTGGTGAGAAGCTATCAAGTATTCTAGCAAGGTCATCGCTAGAAGATGAGGTATGGCTGGTGGATGATTCTGAAGAGGTGGCGGCGGCCAGATGAGCCTTTTCAGCTCTCGGCGTAGGCGAGGATGGAACGCTTAAAACTGAATCGGCACGTTCGCGTTGAGCACGTTTATTAGCCTCTTCTCTAGCTAGATCAATGGTCTTCTTGGCTGTGTCAAGCTTTTGCTGAGCCTGAGGTCCACCGATTTTGAGTAGCTTTTGAGATATTTGTGATTGTTGCGCGTCGAGTTGAGATCGTATCTGGTCAGCATTGTCGGCATCTTTACCGAGCGTGTCCCAGAGTCGCTCCAGTTCAATGTAATGAGTGATTAAATTATCCACCAATTTATCAACGTCTTTGGATTTCCAAGCTTCGAATAGCGCATAATATGAGTTCCAACAATCTTCAAAAGCATACCATTTAGGATCAAACTTGTCGGTATGAGCTGCTTCTAACCATTCTTGAAATGCATGCAAAAGCTTCTTAGCGGCTTGCAGCAATGACTGAATGTCAGCATCGGATGGTTGAATGGAAGACATGAATGAGAAGAGGAACGAGTCATGTTAAGTTTAGGGATTGTATTAGGAATCAAAAGGGAAAAAAAAAAATCCCAAATAGCCTAGAAGGTTCCTGAGGACAGTCACCTGAGCTTTTATCAAACATACCTGCTCCTGTTTGCTTTCCATGTCTAGTAAAATGGCACTAGGACTAGATACAGTCATAAAGGCTGTCAAAAAGATGCGACCCTTCTTCTTGTCAATTTTAGTCTGACCTTGAACCAACACTGTAGCAGCTGCCGTAATCAATTCTGGGTCTTTCAATTTACCAACAAGCTCCTTGAAATCCTTATTGTCGGGACGTTGTAATCGAAATTTACGAAATACTAGTATTGCTGATTGTAGTCTCTTGTAAGCGTGCAGAGGCATCTTTGTAATGTGAGCTAGTTGATCTTGAGGCAAAATAAGTTTTTGCTTCATAAGTTGGCTCTTGCTTCTACGTTGTAGAGCTATCCTTCTTTTTTCACTTCCAAGGAGCTTTTGGTCTATGGCTCTCCGCCTACTCTCTGTTAAAAATTTAGGTGTAACAATGAAATTGATCAAGTGTACGTGTGTGAATGTGTGTGTGTCTGTGTGTATAGATAACAAACTGGAGATATATAGATATACCTTGGATGGCCATGTCATTCAATCGATGCTGCCTTGCTCTTGACTTTGCTCGTTCAACTAGCTCTCTACTTGACAGCCGCAGTTTCTCCAACCGGGCGGTTCTATTCCTTTCAGCCGCTAAAAGATTCTGCTCAATAGTCAGGCGGCGCAGTTCATTCTTCTCCTTTGCGCTATGAGCGACCATCTGGACTTGGAGAAGTCGCTGCGATAGCTTCTCTCTTCGAGCATGAAGCAAAGCTTCTCTTTTCAGCTGAGCTTCGGCTGTCGAGTCAACTAGCCGGGGATAATTGGGAAAGCGCTGGGCCAAATGAAAGGGTTTGCCTGAAGATTTCGATAACGAATAAGCATCGATTGTATAAAATCCACTATTGCTCCTCTCCATAAGTGTTGATAAGGAAGTAGACCCTATGACCAAGAAGGAATATATGAAAGTGAAGAAAACCTACGTATTTAGGCCAATGTCTCAAGTCACGCACTGAGTGTGGTTATTATCCCGTGACAAACTTGGTTTGGATAAGCCCCAAATTTGTATACCAACGCATGCCCTTGATTGCACAATAGGGAAGAACAATAACAACACCTGCCTACTTATGATTTATTCCTCTTATCTTCAGGAAAATGTTGGTTTAAACGAATCGCTTTGTTTTGTCGATATATTCATTGGTTCAGGTTACATTCTATAGAATTCAGTATTGGAAAGGGGTTCAATTTGTTCATTTGTATTTTGACTATAGCAATGTATATTTCGTTTTTTTGCTTCGGCATATTGTTTCAGACATCATTTTCGATATGTATTATTGGATGGGAGAATATGATATGTATAATGAAACATAGAAAGTGGTAATTCTATACAATGAGAATGATCTCGGAAAGTGCAATGATGATATAATTCAATGTCAGGGTGACCCAAGCTAGTGACTTCAGCGTCGAGATGAACATATCCACATAAATAATCGCCATACGACTCCTATGCCTGCAAGAGCGGTCACAGCGATACCTCCATAAAATAGACCATCATACAAAATCGTATTACAAGCGTTACAGATACCTGCAAAGTTACTTGATTCACATGCAGGACATGACTGACTGGCGACCTTTGCATATACAATCATGGCTATCCCTGCAGCAACAAACCCTAAAGATATCAGCATGCAGAAACATGAACAGCAGGTCATGGCTGGACAATAACAGCAGCAATCACAGCAGTCAGACTGCGATCGTCTTGGTGGGTTATAGGGCTGTGGAGGTGGCTGCATATTGTAAGGTTGAGGTGGCGGAAGCGGCCCTGATGGATAATATTGGTTAGGTGTGGGAGGTGGTAAAGACGACGGAGCGATGGGGCCTGGTTTGCGTTTGGGCTGTGGTCGTCCGCGTGAACCAGGAAAATATCCATCACGGTCAGGTCGCATATATGAAGCTGGAGCAACCTTAGGGTATCCAGCTTCAATATACTGAGGTTCGATTTGAGGTTGCTGATTCAGGAGATTATTTTGATAAGATGGCCTTCTATTCGATGCATCAGCCATTTCTATCATATTTCCTTCCCCTGCTGGCTGGCTTTGATTGATAAGATCAGCTTCCCTTTCAGACTGTTGCCATTCACCCAACGGAATAGCATGTGGATCATAGTATCCTTTCTCATTTGGATTCTGGGCAGTAGCAGCAGTTATGAGACCTGCCCCTGCAGCAGCTGCTACTGCAGTATCACCTCCTACTAATCCTTCATTGGAGTCTTCTCTTGGAGGATTCGATTGAGAATTAGCATTTGAATGCCCGCTACTTCTAGTGTAGGCAGAATTGTTAGTGTGGACTGTAACTTGATCGTCGACTTGCCGTGTTGGGGGTTGATATGGTTGTGGAATGGGAAGTACTCCAGTAGTTGGATACTCGTCGTTACCGTACGGTGGATACACTGCGCTTGTCAGAGGCTGAGTTGAACTTCTTCTAGGGCGCGGAGGTGGATATTGCCCAGCGTACGGATCAGCGTCCTGTCGTAAAGTATGACCAGTTGGGTCATATGGAGTTTGCGGAGGCACCGTTTGCGGTGGACCGTAAGGTGTCGAGAAGCCTTGACCGTTGAATTCATTTACGTTCTCACTAGGATATGTCCGCGTCATACCTTGGGAATAGTTACTATTTGTGGAAGGTGTGTGAGTGTCGTTGGCCGGTGTGTTAACGGAATGGAAAGAAGCCTGTCTATTTGTACTGGTATCGTCTGGAACCATTCTCGGTTGGGAATCTTGCCGGTGATTCGCTCCGGCTGAAGGAAAGTAATCTTGTTGCGACATGATGGCCAGCAGCAAGACGATGGGATACAATTCAAACAGTAAACAAGCCCCGAGGCCGAGAAGCGTGAGGTGGTAAAAATTGAAGCCGACAAAAGCGGTAAGACAACCACAACAATGGCTATGAGACCAAGATGTTCACCTGTAACCTTTCTGAAGGTAATATGGCTGCTTTTAGTGAAGAATTTTATTCACTTATAAGCTTTTGAGTTGCCTTGCCACTTGTAATAAATCAAAAAAATTTGAAAAGAAATATGAGAAGCGCAGAAGTATGAGGATTGTTTGGAAGGCGGCGAGCGGATCAACGGCATGTTATTTGAAATAATTCGCCTATCCAAAATTACAAAACCTGAGAGTGCAACTTATCTTTTAGCATTGAGAAACTCTTGTCTATACAGAATACTCTATCTTGTAGCATTAAGAAACTCTTGTCTACACAGAATCTTCAAGTTGTAAGTATATCTGTTTTCATCCCCTTAACTTTCTCATCGCACCGAGTAGTAAACGTGATGGCCTCGGGTCTTGGCCTGAACCTTCCAGGGCTTGTGGAACATGGTCATATTGACAGCTTTGAACAGAGTTTCTCAATTAATACACATATAATAGAAATGATTCTCCGTGAAAAATATATGTTATGCGCATAGGGATCAATTGATAAAGATTTGGGCAAATTTAATTATGAAGACCAGGCCAATAAATTAAAAACATAATATTGGGGCTCAAGTCAGAAACAAGGGTGGGATGACGCAAATAGGATTTTTTTTTTTTTAACATTTTTAGAGAGGCAAAGGGGGCCACTGATCAGCTTTCACTCCCCAATACTTACAACTTTCACTTATTCTACGCTACCTCAAAATAAACTCTTCTAAGCTATTCACTTATTCTACGCTACCTCAAAATAAACCCTTCTAAGCTATTGACATCTCTGCTACTTGGTCAGCTAAAGGATAGCTTTATCCTTCCAAGTTTTTACTAATGCCAACCACTGACACAACCAGTCACAGGGATACAAAAGACAGTGCCCAGGTAAAACATTCTTTATCAACTTCAAGCTCGGCCACCATACCTTCTCCTTCAACTGGCTCACCTACTGACTCTATTGAACAGTCAACTCACATGAAAGCCAACAAGCATCAAACTGAAGAAGATACCAATTCAGACACCGATAACAAAGCAAAGATGTCCAAAGCAGTTAGAAAAGGTGACAGTCAGAGTGGCAACACCAACGATGAATACGAGGTTACGTCTATTCAAAGTGATTCATTGCACAATGCAGCTTCCGATAGTGACGGTGAATTTGAATCAGCTGAAGATGACAGCAACGAAAATACTAATGACGAGAGTAGTGATAGCGACGTCGAATATGAGCAATGCAAGGATGAAATTGATACCAATGCTACAGCTATTTCTGGAGACCATACGGTAACTGAAGCATACGAACGATCTTCGACAGAAGCTACAGGTGATGTGCTATCCTCAGTATCATCCATGTGCGAGCCACTCAACGAAAGCGAATACGGTATTTCAGATGAGAGTGAGACATCTGTCAGTTCATCGATGTCATCACCTACTGAGCCTTACAAGACGCTAAGTAACAAGGATTTGGACTTCGATAATGACGATAATATGCTTGGAGAAAACTGGAATGCAGACACTCGTGCAAGGAAAACAGCCAGCCTACCACCTTTCCAAATGGTGCCATCACGAGTGAGCCTGGAAGGAATGTCACTTCCATCGGAATGTAGAAAACAGCGTCTGAAGGAAGACAGCAGAAAATTAAAAAACTTTTCAAAGCATTTTAGCTTCCCGATTAATCCCTTTTCAAGAACAGCGTCCCCTGTCTCTCCTGGAACCGTCTCACCCCATCCATTGTCCAGAACACTCCATGAACGCTTCAATCAACTTTCCTTCGACAAAAAAAAGGCAAGGGAGTCGATCACTTCCATTGTTAGTCTTAAGGAGAAGCTTGCCCAAACTGGCAAAAGTTCAGAAGAACAACAGAATATCGTCAGGGAGGAATTGGACAAATTGAAGCATGAAATAGACGTGGAGCAAGATGATGAACCTAATTGGGGTAAGCTTGGGCTTTTCAAATAAGCCAAGAGGCAAAAACAAACAGGAAAGCTAACATAGTTATATATATCAACAGACTTTTGGGCATCGGTTTTGGTCGATTATGACAATATATCAAAAACAAATGCGAAGCAACTTTCACAACATATCAGACTCGGAATACCGTTTTCGTTACGCGGCATGATGTGGCAATTGTTTTCCGGATCGAAGGATGACACATTGGAAGAGCGGTACAGAGAGTTACTAAATGAAACGAGTAGCCACGAGAAACTTATTCAAAGAGATCTGGCAAGAACGTTCCCTGGCCATGATTACTTTAAGGATCGAGGAGGGGATGGACAAGAAGGGTTGTTTAACGTTGTGAAAGCATATAGCTTGTATGATCCGGAGGTTGGATATTGCCAAGGCCTTGCGTTTGTTGTTGGTCCACTGCTACTGAATGTTAGTATATTTAACCTCTCCAACCTTCAAGATGCATCCCATCACTCATGATTTCATATTTTCAGATGCCTGATGAATCCGCTTTTTGCGTCCTGGTACAGTTGATGAACAAATATGGATTGCGCGGGCATTTCACTCCACAGATGGAACATCTACATCGAAGATTATACCAGTTTGAGCAGTTGTTACTAGAGAAACTGCCACGAATATACCGATATTTACATGAGCAAGGCATTCGCTCTACCATGTATGCCTCACAATGGTTCATGACACTATTTGCTTACAAATTTCCACTGGAGCTCGTATTCCGCATCTTTGATATAATCCTAGCCGAAGGCATTGATTCCATCTTCCAGTTTGCATTGGCGGTTTTGAAGAGTAATGAAAAGGTGATACTCAGTTTGGAATTTGAAGCACTACTTGATTTTCTGAAGAACGGATTGTTTGCTGAATACCAGGTATATATATGCATTACTGACCCACCAATTGAAAAGCATATAATGACAGTAATTATCTCTTCAGAATGACGATCGGCGACTTGTACAGGATGCCTGCTCTATCTCTATAAGCCCTAGAAAACTGAAACAGTACGCACGAGAGCACGACACAATGTTAGCCAAGGAGCAGCAATTGAACGAAAAGGAGGAATCGTTACGACAATCGAATAGGGAAATGATGGATACTATCAAGCGTTTAGAAATTGACCTCAAGAAGCTACAAGATGAACACCAGCGTGTTGCCGCGGAAGTCATAACTTCCAAAATCGATCTGGCTCAGCTAGATAGCAGCAATAGTGAGCTTCGAAAGCAAAATTCAGAGCTACGACGGCAGATTGATACTTTACCTGCCGAGATCGAAAGTCAATGGAAGACAGAGTTTGATATCCTTTGCAAAGAAAATGCTGAACTAGTGCAGAAAAACTCTGCCTTGGAGGATTCACTTACGGTACGTGCTCAAGTTCAGTTAATGCGTTAATCCTGTATATAGTCACATGATATTGATGCGATGTATAGACGCAAGAGGGTGCGGTTATCGATCTCAAGATGAGGTACGCTGAATGTGAGAACGAAAAGGGGGCCCTCCAGTGTCAGTTGAATGAGCTGAAGAAGTTACTATGATTAATCTGTACTTTGTAAATAATCCAATCTTTCCCTTTGTCATTTACCAATTTTATATCATAAAAAATACCACACTCCACGTCTTTCACCATTTTCATATTAACCACCAAAATAGTTCCCAACAGAATCAGTTTACACACCTATCAGGTTTTAACAAAGTACCTGTAAAATTCGTTACCGCCGTTCGGAAATGGGCGGCCGATATTACTGCGATTACTGTGATTGCACATTTCCTGACAATGCAGCAAACAGGAAAAATCATATGGAAGGAAGCGTGCATCAGCAGAATAAACGAATGTACTATGCAGAAAATCGAAGTATGGTTGCTTTCACATTGGCTGAAATTCTCATAATTCTCATTTTTCCCTATCACTAACGCCCAAGGCTCAGGTCTAACTGATATCATTGAAGAATCGCGAACGAAACCGCCATGTAAACAGTTTATGCGAAACCAGTCTTGCGAATATGGATTGAACTGTAAATACTCGCACATCATGTTTGATAGATTCACTGGTATGCATGGCCATCAAGATATAAGCTACCCAGATCACCTACATTAACACAATACATACTATTTTTCAGGCCAACCAATCCTTCCAACTCAGCCTATAGCTGCACAAAAGCCTCAGCCGTCAATACGATACGAGCTCCCTAAAGGCTGGAAAACAAGAGAGTTGATACCGTCATTGAAACCTCCGCCTAAGAAAGGCTACGACTGGACTCAGGTTGGCCATTGGGGTTAAACAAAACAAAATACGAGATATATTTATACCAGCCTCTTGCCTGGTACTAAAGGTGATAGATATCGGAAGAGAATGTTCTTGTACTGTCCCCCATCAGAGCACTGACTCATAAAACAACTGGGACGTTTGGGAACTAGTGAAATTTGAAATTTCATACATTTTCAATGGCAGAGGATCTGGGCATGATCTGCGGAAGTATTTTACTTTGTGAGTGTCATAATGTTAGTTACCTAGCACGGTTATGATGGGCAGGGAATATTGCAAACGGAAATATCTGTCAAGCATTGTCAGCTCACTGTATATAAACCATTTAAATCAATAAATCAAATTCCTATATTTGCTGTGGACGGCAAAGAAACAAAACCAGCAAAGTGAACACGGTTCCTGGGGTTGCAGTAAAAAATACAACTGCTCTAGCATCTTTATTACACATATACATAGATTAACTTCACCAGCGACAGCCAGAGCTGAGCACGCTGAACATATTATCAGTGGATGATTTAGATACTTTTTGTTTTTTCTTATTGGAAGAGTCTTTTCTACCATGATCCTGACTCTTCTTGCGACTGCCATTTTCATCAGCATACTGGAACACCATGTTGACTTCGTGTTCGTTCCAACCTGCCATCACCAGGTCCAGTACCTTATGGCACATTGTGTTGATTGCCGAAGACTGCTTTCCAACCATACGTTCGATGGTGGCTCCACCTTTTGCACTCCGTAAATAGTGGTGTAAGTTTTGGCCGTTGAAAAATTGTGCAAGCGTCGGAGGGGGGAACAAATGATCTTCCAAGTTCAATGCTTGAGCAAGAAGAGAGCTACAGAGTAAAGTAGTCTGTAATTGCGCTGCTATCTGTAAGCCTCGTCTAGTAGGTAGTGAAGAAGATCGGGTAATGGATGGAGGAATGTCGTTCGGCCAGAGGGTTAGTGAAAGAGAAACGACAGTAGATATGATCATGGCGACTATTTCATGGTTGGAGAATTTATGTACAATTCCATCTGTTCCAATTGGCATGGCAGCGTAATGGATAAGATAGCGTAGAATGGCGATTAACGACAAGATAGTGGGATGAAGCGAGCGGTCTATTTGATGGCTATCACATTGGTGAAGCTGGAGATACAGACTAAGTGCAATGTCGGGGGATGATATGGTTGAATGTGAGAGTGAAGGCATTTTTGCAATTGAAGCAAGTTCAAGCATGGATATAGTCTCAACAGTATCGTTTCCAAGGTGGTTGGCATGTCTAATATATTCAGTCACTTCCAGTGGCACAAATTCATTCGATGATGAAGATTTCAATACAATGCTATACATCCACTGGCGTAATTGGCGACTAATGATCCAGCTAGATTCTCTGTCCAGATCCTCTATAAACGGTGTACACCAGAAATTCCTATCACGCATAACAACATCCATAATCTTGTATGAATACTGTCCATTTTTGTATCGCTCATGAATAGCATTCCATAAAGCTTCATCTATTTGCCCATGTGTCGATGGCCCGGGGATGGCGAAGCTGATATCGCTTTGTGGATCGTACTGTCGAATGGATTCATGCAGGGTTTCCAATATCTCCTCAGCTGTAAAGTTTTCAGGTAGACTGGAGAGGGACGAAATGATGCGACTGAGGAGTTGATCAATGGACGTGGAGTGTTTGGCATGGTAATTGACGTAGGCTGCCGTTCGTTTGAACCAGTTTTTGGGTATCTGTGCGCTTTCATCATAATCTGAGTTGATAGACGATGTGAACAGGTCCGCTGGAAGGTAATCATTACCCAAGATGGAGGCGAATACAGGCATATACTTTGGTTCCAATCCAAAGTGGCTTGCAATATTGCTGGAGCTGTAAGATAGGGCCGTCAAGGCATCGGAGTTGATAGTAAGGGTATCCAGTGGTATGTACCCAGCCCTTCCAAGATTGTACACGAAAAAATCAGAGTCTTTGGAAATGACATAACCTCCATTTTTCCTAGCTTGCCGAGCTATTTCTCCATCGGCTTCATCATCGCAGAATTCAAATTCAATAGAGTGATGTCGAACAGCCTGAACGCAGGCATCTAATGCCAGTATTGGAATGACAAATAGATGTTGTGATACAGATGTTGATCTATTGTGTTTGGCACCTTTATCATTCTGAGCTAGCCATGTCATATTCTTAAGCACGCTATGAATTCGATCAATGTTTCCGCGGTGCCGAAGGAATCTAGTCTGTTCCTTTCTGCCGTGCAAGGGACCATCAAAGTAAATTTTCAAGTCAATACCAGTCGCTTGCATCTGTTTTAAATGAGATATAAATAGGTCTGCCAATTCAGCATATTGGCCTACAGATAAGTTAGGACCTTGATCCATTACATTCTCTATACCACATGATTGGATATTACCTCCATGAACCCAGTCGAGATCGCTGCTAACATACAGGTGGTGAATATAAGCATTGCCGTCTATAAAGAACTTGGTTTCTAAATCTGCTCCAGATTTCAAGTCCACTCTTTTTCCCAGGCCAGGCTGGTCTCGAATATAGGATGCCAGGCCTCGAACACCCATGGTCGCAGTAGTTCGATGACAGGCGGGCATTTACTCTCCAAAAAAAAAAAAAAGAACAAGCAAAATTCGGCAATTGAAAATATGTCACGTGTTCACTGAATGACGCTGATCACGAGAGTCTACTGGCGCACAGGTAGAAAAAGAGCATTGTCTCCGACTTTCGGTTTTGGCTATTAGCGTTTTCAACTTGATTCAACATGGGTGCTGCTTTAAGTTGTGTTGCGCTACCTGCACTCGGCACAGTTGGCGCATGGGCAGCAAGTTGCTTTTCAGCTGCAGCATGCTCGCTAGCTTGTAAAAGGTATGTTTATGAAAACTGTCACAAAAGACACTGCGCCAAGGACTTACCCGGTGTACTTGGCATTTTAGTTGTAACTGCAACAATTCCATTGCTACAAGAATAGGATATGCGGTAAGTTTAAATCAAATGCTTAATCGCAGTTTGATGCGCCGAGACTAACAGATTGCCCTAGCTTATATTATTATTGAATTCAATTGTAGGTCTAAATTCCAAAATGTCGAATATTGTATACTCGCATACTGATTCTCCTCGATTTTCGCCAAACACAGCTGGCTTGGCTCATGTTATCAAACTGGGCAATTAAGCAACTGGAACATCTCACATTGGATTATCTAAAGCTCGATTGTGCTGGTGGAAAATGCTATGGTATCTTGGCTGTAAGTTGAGATCATTTTCGACTACTATTGCAAATGGACAATCGTTCCTTTGCTGATCTTTCGTCGTACAAACAGGTCCATCGAGTTTGCTTTGCTCTTGTTCTCTTCCATGCTATTATTGGTCTCCTAGTACTTGGTGTCCATGATAGCCGTCAAAAACGTGCTGCTATACAGAACGGGTAAGTCGTATGAATTTAACCCTTGTTGTGTGTGAACATCTTCTAACACAAACTCATGCATTAATAGATGGTGGGGTCCAAAGATAATTCTCTGGATTGGCCTTGTTGTTGCTTCTTTCTTTATTCCAAATGGCTTCTTCATTTTCTGGGGTAATCATATTGCTCTGATCGGTGCCGCCATCTTCATTCTATTGGGCCTTGTTCTTCTAGTTGATTTTGCACATAACTGGTCTGAAAGTTGCTTGGAGAAATGGGAGATGTCTGATAATAACAAGTGGAAATGGATATTGATAGGTAAGGTTACACTTGATGTATTGTATGGAAGATAGATTGGTTGGGTATGGATCTAACGTAACATCACTCACTAGGTGGTACCTTACTTATGTTTGCCGGCGCTATCACCTTGACTGGAATAATGTACGGCTACTTTGCGAAGAATGGATGCTCTTTGAACCAGTTCTTTGTCACCTTCAACATGATTCTGTGCTTCATCATCACCTTCCTGTGCGTTACTCCAGCAGTACAAGAAGCTAACCCACGATCTGGTCTCTCACAATCATCCATTGTTGTCATCTACTGCACTTACTTGATCCTATCAGCTGTTGCAAATGAACCAAACGACAAACAATGTAACCCACTGCGTAATGCGGTCGGCCCACAAACGACATCCGTGGTATTGGGTGCGATTTTCACATTCTTGGCTATTGCTTATTCAACAAGCAGAGCTGCCACGCAATTGAAAGCACTCACATCCAAAAATGATTATGAAGCCCTTAGCACCAGCAGCGCCGTTCCTCTTCGCCCTAACCAAGTGGAAGCTGGGGTTAAAAGTATGAACACCAACGTCAGCTCTAGCCGTCAAGCATTGATCGCAGCTGTTGAAAGTGGTGCTCTTCCTGCTTCAGCACTCAACGAAAGTGACGATGAAGACGATGATAGCTACGACACTAAGGATGATGAGCGACATGGAGCAGTGTACAACTACAGTTTCTTCCATTTCATCTTTGCTATTGCTGTCATGTACGTTGCTATGCTTCTAACCAACTGGAATACTATTGTTGATGTCCCTGAGGACACGCAAGGCGACAATGGAGATCTGGTTCGTATTGGTCAGAGCTACACGGCGGTATGGGTCAAGGTTGTATCAAGCTGGCTCTGTCATTTAATTTATGGATGGACGCTTGTTGCACCTGTTGTGATGCCGGATCGATTTGGTGTAAGTGTTTATTGATGCAGTACAAAACTATGGCGTGGTAACATCTGAACTGATTGTCTTCTATGCAGGATTATTGAATGAAATATAACTTTGAATATTATAATAGTATTGCAGTAAACTGAACGTATAAAAAAGAAAATCTTAAACGTAAAAACTTAGGGCGAGGCGATTCTAACCAATAAACATAGTGTTTTTTGTCGTAATATTTTTCTTCGCTTTACATAAATTAATATGCCATTAGAAAATGAGAAAGGGACGATATAAATGAGTTTTAAAGGAGCGCAGCATACTATTCATTTGGTAGGTGGAGCCTTTGACTGCGCTGGCTGCGGACAAGGAAATTAGAAATGTACATGAATGTGGGTATGGGAATAGCAACTGCTACTTGTTAATGCTACTGCTGCCATGGTCTGAACCATTTTACCAAACTAACGTGTGTGAATAGGTTACTTACTTACCATATGGAGAGATGCCATGGATATATTTCCATAATAATCTAACGGCTGATGACTTGAACCTTGGGTATAACGATGCAATATGCGCACTATCGATGAAAGGTGGGGCGGAGATGAAAATGACGTGAAGACGACTCTTGGAATGAAACTGTGACTAAAGCGTTGCGTTGCCTATGAGAACAGTCAGACCAGAAGCAAGTGACTGCAATGGGAAGCAAATATCGTGACCCGAGGACAGGATGGCTCCCCACGACTTGCCGTTTCCGGTGAGAGAATAAATTATCCACCCCGTTCCGATTGAAATCAAGCCCAGACACACAAGACGTCTCAAAACAATCTCACCCGTAATTTATTTAAAGGATCGCTCTCTGCTATTTAACGGTGTTTGAATCACACCTTTTCACCTCTTCACATTTTTATACTCTTCCACAACATGTATAAATCACACAATAGACAAGTCAGCGTCAAGCTGGTTAGTGCTGATCCAGCTCAGATATATAGCAATATGAGCCCAACACCGATCTGCTTAGGCGGTCAAGCAACTATTCACACCTGCCGACACCCTCAGACTGGTAAACGAATAGCTGTCAAGCGTATCTGTCTTCCTCGATCTCTTAAGAAAAAGCAAAAGATACGGCAAATGGCCATCAATGAAGCAACTGCCCTTGCAAACTGCAAATGTCGATCGATTGTTCGACTTGCAGATCCTAATATTTACGAGGCTTACGATTCAGTCTTCATCATTATGGAATTCATATCCGGCCGCACCTTATACGATGCGTTGATCCGTCATAGGAGACCGTTTGAAGAGCATGAGATGGTAAAAATCATCAAGGTGAGACTCGTTGCCAAAATTTCTGTGACTCCTATATAGTTCCTGATAACTCATCGTCTTTATTTTTATAGGATGTGGTAGAAGCACTAGTTGAAATCCATAGTCAAGATATGGCTCATTGTGATATCAAATCCGATAATGTCATGTTAAGCGACGACGGAATTGCATGCCTAAGTAAGTGTCAACCACATAAGGAGGCGCTCCCCCCCCCCAGCCACTCGGGAATGTGCATCTAATTATATCTTGTTTTAATTACTTGTTTTAGTTGATTTTGGTTTCGTCTCCATGGCTAACTCTGAACCAGACGATTCACCTCATGGTCAATACCAGTATTGGTCTCCAGAGGTTGCTGCTCATCTAGATACAATGCATATGCCTTCCCGTGACATTTGGGCTTTAGGCATCATGACCCTGGAAATGTTGCAGCAAGGCCAACTCAGCTCAGGCGCTATGGATTCCTGGGAGTATATGCAACATTTGGCAACAAACCCCATTCCAAGCATTCCATCCTATATATCACCATCACTAAGAAATTTCATAGAGACTTGTCTCGATGTTGACCCTAAATCACGAGCCACCGCCATGGACCTTCAGAAGCATTCAATGTTTGAGGAACATTCCTCGTATGAATCACTTACAGACTCAGACTAACCCAGGACCACCCATAATTTCCCTTTTTGTTTCCCATACACTTTACCTTCATCTCTACCCTCTCAATACCATAATCTCACAACCTTGTAATATAGCGTCATTGTAATATTCATTTTCTTGCATCTTTAATACAAATCTCACGCTGATTACCAATATCAACCTTCCCTGTGCAATGATAATATATATGGCAGGTATCATCTGTTTGTTTAATTCGTATCTCCTTGTGAAAATCAAACCCCAATGCTTGTGAACATTTTATTATTGTTATTATGTTTTTTATTTGATCTCGCTTAACACATGTTATTGCAACCCGAACCATCACTCTTTCTCATCAGGCTCCCTATCAGTTGATATCTGTTTTTGAACGTGCAGGTACTTTTTGTACATACTGAATGTCTTTTTCTGTGTGGAAAGCCGTTGCATGACTTGCTTCCATCCGTTCATATTCAACTTGTCTACACCATACAGCATGGAAGATGAGTATTCTTTGGACCAAATCACATTGTCTTGAATATTATCTTGGACTAGATTGGTCCAATACTGATCCCAACCTAAGAGCGTTCTGTCTTCCGTGTCGTATTTGTAAATTCGGAAACCAGGGTTGGTGATTGGAATGATAGACGGTGAGTTGGTCAGTACATTGGATACCATGTTAGGTTTAAAGATCATATCGGATCGCTTCTTTAGTCCTTGCAATGTGAAAGATCCGGAATCATTGTAAAGCACCGTCAATTGATCCTCTAGTGAAATAAACGTTCAAGTCAATTGCCTACAACTAAATCAACAGTCTAGTCGACATATTTACCATTTGTATGCCCAGTAAGGTGAGCAGCAATGATGTGGCTAAATTTTCCCAATAAGTTGACGTAAGCCTCGTAACAATGGGGTTTGTAGAGGGCCTTAGAGTTCTTGACCGGTGGCACATGAGATATGATGTAGACGATTTGGTTGTTAGTGGCGGCAGTAGCGAGCTGTGTTTCTAACCAAGTCATCCCTATTGCTCCTGCTGATCCAATTTGATTACAATCGGGGATCTCCACATTTTTGTTATAAAAATACATCGAATTGACACTGAGAATTATTGGACCGTCAGGAATAGTTTGCACAAACGAGCCTCCATTCGTAAATTCTTCAGTTAGATTCAATCCAAGAGGCTCCCATAAACTTTTTAAGTCGCTGAGAATATTACTAGAGCTATTGTCATTAGATGCAAGGTCAAGATCATTATGGATGGGCGTGTCGAGGTTGCCAATGGTCGGGATGAGTTTGGTAGTCTTCAGGTCGAACGTAGTACTGAAGTAATTCATGAACATTCTATGTTCGTCCAAAAGATCGCTGTATGTTCGAATCTGTTGTTGATCTCGGTCCTAGAAATAAAAGGTGTGAGTACATCACAATACGTAATGCCAAGTGTGCAAATTTGCAGAGACAGTACATGACGAGCGGTGTCCCCAGTATAGATAATGAAATCGACATTTTGAAACTCTGGACTTTTGAGGTATTCAAACACAGATTGCACCTAAAATTACTTGTACATTAATTATCTCAACACACCAAGTAGAGTCGAACATGTAGATCTATACCAAAGGAACAGGTGAGTCACACGAAGTACCTAGTGCACCATACTTTCCAGCAGTATTGTTGGCTTCATTAGTACTTCTCCGGTGACAAAATTGGTCAGTATCAGAATTCTGAATATATGTAGGATCAATATGGATATCTAGGAAAAGATAGTTCAATGAGAATAGCTCTTGCAAGAAATAAAGCATCTGAAACATCTTAAATATTATTATACCAGTAATATGAAGAAAGGTCCCAGACGCAGCGTTCGCCAATCTACTGATGTAGACATTAAATAAGATTAACACGAGTGTTAGATGCAAACTGGTTGTCATGAAGAATAAGAAAATAATAATAATAAAGGTAGAAGAAGGCCGCAAGGGGATGATGGATTTGATATTTAATCGAGCTATCCTAAAGGGTCATGCATCGGCAAAGTCATTGAAATCATAGGCCAAGTATTAATTAGGAGAGTCTAGTCAAAATACCCTCTCCATAGCATACTTTTAAATCGTACGTTAGTACAAGCGAAATACGGTGTATAGAGTTCAAATACAGTGTATTATTACATTATTACAGTTTACGATAGAAAAAAGGAAACACATACAATAGCGTCTATGAAGCAATAGTGTTCAGAGCAAATGGGGAAATGCTTTAAACGAATAATAAAATGGTATACACAATGTTTAATTTGGAGATAATGTTGACGATTCCAAGACATCAATCATTCTTAAGAATAGCCTGAGCCATCCTATCTTGTTCCGTAGTATGAATCAGCAATGCATCAGCATGCCCATATCCTTTGATTAAAACAGATGGGACATTATTTCTCTTCAAATAGTTGTAAACTCTAGGAGCGTGAATAATTCGGTCATTTTCAGCTAAAAATACCTGAGCCTGATCTAAGGAGGGGAAATCTTTTGGAAACATAATATTTTGATGCCTTGTAATATCCAGTTGGTTAGCCTACCAAGTCATTACCATTGTATCGCTCTTCAAATATGAACTCACCACCAAAACCATCTTCCAAGATACCATGCAATACATGCCTCCTTAGCAATGAAATACCATAGCAATAACTCTAAGCCAGTAGTGGGCATTTTGTAAACGAAATTTTGACACAAGTATGCTTCGTACAATTGAAAGCATACAGGATCAATCAAGACAGATTTGTTCACAATATTCGGTCTCTCCTTTATAATCCAGCCAGCCACAATTGTTCCTAGTGAATGACCAACCACGGTGGCGTTCTTCTTTAACTGATGTCTATCGAAAATTTCATCCACTACTGCCAATGTTGATGACATGGTGAAGGGAGTCGTATTGAAAGGGCGTTGGCAGAACAACGACATGGAAATATGTGGTAGTTCGATCAGTACGATAGGTCGATTAGTTTTCCTTGACTTTTGATGTAACGAGCTGAGAAATGAGATGTAACTACATAAGCCTACAGAAATTAACAAAAAAAATATGTTAGTCATTTTAAAGCTACGTCACGTTTATACTACAACATCGTTGCATACACACCCATTCCAATTCCATGAACAAATAGGATGGGTCGGCTATCGGTTGTGTTGGCATTACAAGGCAGTAACCAATACGATAAAGCTCCACAAGGATATCTTTGGAAACCATAATTTCTAAGCAAAAGGCTCATTGCTGTATCGAACACTTGGATAGTCTAGTAAGGGAAAAAGTTAGACCAAAACATCAATGGACCTCACCTAGGATATTTTGTATACTCACAGCATAAAATATCAAAGGTCTGTGTACACTCTGAACGGGGTCCAAATTCAAACGACAGCATTTTACAGCCCGGTTATGACCTGGTTTGAAAGTATAGCCGGCACGATTTTGTAGCATGACCAACATTTCTTCCAGGAATAAATCTTCTTCCGACCCATCGATGATATCATCAATGTGCATGTAAAACATAGCCCAACAAAGCCACTCTTTCATATTGCCACGTAGAATAGTAGATAAAGGAGCATCAAAGAACCAAAGCGGGAGTTGCTCTTCAAAGTCGGTCAATTGTTCGAGGCAATCGGCATACAGAGAGCGCATACGCTCCAATGGTACTTTTGGATAGCTAATGAGGTTTTGGTATGTCCGCTGCAGCGAAAGATGATATAAACTGAAGAGGCACTCGAGGATGGACCAGCCTAAAAGCAGTCGTCTCGGAGCTGAAAAACATTCAGTGGCGTCCAGGACGAATGAGTATATGACATGAATCCAGCTTGTTACTGTGATGCTGTAGATTGGAATGACAATGAAAAAGAGCGCAACGTAGAAGTCCCATTGCTTGCCATAAAAGAAATTTGACTGCGATGACGGGAAAGGTGTGACGGTTGAGCGAATGGACCAAGAGGTATTGACAGTCCTGGTCTGTCTCTGAAGTAGTTTTTGCAGGGTTTTTAGAATTAGCATGAAGGAGATTGCAAACGGTAAAAACAGTAAAGAGCAACGAGCCAAGCAGTAATGCCCAATTAGAGCATCAAAGGGAAAAACAGTCAGCAAACAAATAAATTAGGAGAAAACGATCAAATCGAATTGAATGGGGCAGAGCGGCGGATTATAAAGGATGAAATTCACCCGAAACCAAAAAAAAAAAACGCTGGTATAGAACAATAGAAAAAAAAGGATGGTCTATGTACTGGGAAATTCAGGTGTGTTGAATTTCGAAAGGGTCATGGGGTGTAAATGGCCGTGAACCAGTTGACACTGAATGGTTGCTAAAACTAGTCAAAGAGTGTGATGCAAGGTATTGCCAGGCCAGGCTGTCTACAAGGCCATTACACTGGTTACACCCCCAGATACACATTTGATCACCAGCTTTGCATTATCCTAACCGAGGAAAAGGCAAACTTTATTATGTCAGATAATTTCTAATAGCAATTCTACAACTATACGCAACAAGCCCCCGCCCCCCTCTCTTACCGGTAGACACCAATTGCTTGAACTTTGGAGTGCTCAATGATGGCCTCCTGTTCTGACTTGAGTCTCAAGGGTTACTAGCTGTCTTGCAATGTTTCCAAAACATGTCCCTGGTTCGTAGTCAGCGGTCGAAGTCCGTCCAAATGACTAACATCTTCTAGCCCACCAGCTATTTTTGTTGTTACCGGTGTTCGAGAGCCGATAGAGTTCATTGACATTTCATAGAGAAATGCTCATAATTACTCTCAAAATAAAATCGGAGGATGTAAACACACAATCCCAGGATCCACTTGACGAAGTATACAGTCCATTGTCAACCCATATGCATCGGCTTCCTTATTCGGGGGCTTGGCTTCAATGTGGGCCATAATTAAATTTAGTCGCCAGTTGCCCAAACCGACTGCTAATTGTAACCGGTCGACTGCCCCTGGACAGTGGCCATCGGCACAGGTTGGATGCGTGCGATGATAATCTCGCATTCGCTCAACTTGTCGACTGTAACGCGAATCTTATTTGGGACTTCATCGATGCCGACTTCGCCATCTTCAAATATTGCAGCAAATCAAAAGTGACCATGGAAGGAGATGGCCATTATACAATACAGCCCGTAAATTCATATTCATCAACCACCCCTTGTCGAAACAGCGTACGCGAAGAATCCATAAAAGGAGGCGTAATAGAAGCCGAAAATCTTGCCATACGGCGGTTTCCTTGCCGATGCATCCGGCAGATAGCTGGAAAGAGAGAAAGTTTGCGCATTGCCATGTTGAAGCTGGGAAAGTATAGAAATACTGGATATATTCGCTTCACATGAATCCGGCAAAACAGTTGTCTCTTCAGTTCTATAGAAAGACTTGCCTACAACTTGAAACCCCATCGTGTGAGCCATCGCCATGCTGTCAATCGCATCTTTGTCGAATTTTTCAATTCGCATCAAATCGATTGCCAGCTTATATGCATCAGCTGCTTTATTCGGGGCCTTGGCTTCAACGTGGGCCATAATTGAAGTTGCCAGCTGCTCAAACCGACTGATGATAGCATCTGGTCGACTTCCACTGCACCGTGCTTGGTTTCTTCAGCGTGCTGGTTTGTCCTACAACAAGCTTTGTTAGTAAAGCTGATGAGACACATAAAATAGATTAAAATAGCTGACTGCTTACCAGCGCATATTGACTTTTTTTGCTGGATCGCTGAACACAGTCTTCAATACAGGATGGATATAGGAGACAATGAGCTCGCTTTCGCTTATCGTCTCGACTGTAAGGCGAGTCATATTTGGGACTTCATCGATGCTAGCAAAGGGACCAGATTAGTAAGGTTTCGCATGCGTCAGTTACAAATCTTGTACATACACATTGGCCAGAGCTTTGACAACAGACATTTCTGCAGCTGTAAGCAATGATTTAATTGAGGAGCTGCACAATGCATTCGTCACGATCAATGTTTCCCTCCCTCAAGTTCTTTCAAATATATGAAAGTTAGACATACTGCACAAACCAATAAGGCTTATCAAACTTTCTATAGACGGATGAGTAATTTACCTCTACGATATCCATAATTTGAAGTAATGCACTCCTTGCAAACTTTCTCTTAGTAGAATCAGGTCATCGAGTACTTTTTTGTGTAACCGATCCAAGGTCTCATTGGTCATTATGGACAGGAGTAGTGGAGAGTGCTGGTTTGGCTTCAGCAGAAGAATGTGTGAAAGTGAGCTATAGTGTGTTGAAAGCAGGAATATTAGATTAGTACCTGAATGGATCATTTCATTTTACATGACATTGAAGGCACTTTACAGTATTTCATGAAGGTTACTCGCCACATAGAAGCCACCATTCTCCTTCTTGGATAGCTTCAAGGCAGCTTCTTTGTACGTGTGAAACACACTTGACACATTGTCTTCATCAACATATAAGCAATGTTGTGCTTCAGGTTTTTCACCAATGTCCACATCCTTAGTATCATTAATAATGATCTTGATTGGCTTTAGTTGGGCTTTTAGAATATCCTATGGCAAAATTCCAGCGGTCTCATGCAGTGAGCTATCACATTGTTTTAGCTTGGGATGGTTACTAGGCGAATTCTAGTTGTGAATTTAAAATAATAGATATTATGAGATCAAATTGAGATTCTAAACATATCAGGCAAATTAAACAATACCAATTCGGAGGGGGTTTCATTCTCGCTTAAAGCAACAGATTCGTCCGCTATACGCGCTTTCCTTTAGAGCCAGATTGGATCCCCACCTTATCTCCTACAACTTTGTCACCTTGTTCGATTTTGTCACCGAGGATTTTGTCGCCATTGAAATTTTCAATATTGATGTAGCTATTGCTACGTCGCTGCACCTAAATTAGTTTATGCATTTAGAGTTTTTTTTATGGCTTCTTTATGGCTTCTTCGTGTAATTATACATAACGCGCGGGCAGTACGTCAAACTTACCTTCAGCAGATGCTTCAAACAACCGATATAATTTTTTATCTCAGCAGGTATAGCTTTTCATAGCTGAAATTTGATTGAAGTTATGCATATACTCTTGCCAGATAGCAGCTTCCTGCGGTTGCATCCGGTAGATATTTGAAAAGAGTGAAAGTTTGCGAATTGCCATGTTGAAGTTGGATAAATATAGAACTCGGATATATTTGGCTTCCGCTCTGTGGAAGGAAGTATGTAGTCGTGATATTTGAAAGGGCTTGGCATCTCTGTAAAAGAAAGCTGCCAAATCGATTACAGACATTGAAAGTGAAAGGGCATTATTGCCAGGCGCATATATGTCGGAGTTTGGTGACAACATATCACCCCTTAAAACAACGTGACGCCTCTTAGTGGCCTAATTGCATTGACTCGTTTTATTTACTGGTACCTGGTCAACGATATAGTAATGCCCAATTAGAGCATAAAAGGAAAAAAGGCAGAAAAACAAACGAAATAGGAGAAATGATTAAACTGAATTGAATGGAGCAAAACGTCAGATTATAAAGGATGAAATTCATCCGAAACTAAAAAAACGCTGGTTTGGAAAAATAGAATAAAAGGGTAGGCTTTATAGAGAAATTCATATGTGCTGAACCTCGAATGAGTCAAGGGTGTGACCTAGCTGACAACTGAATGCTTGCTTAAAATCAGCAGTGGAATATAGGGTATTGCTAGCTGTCTATCAGGCTATGGATTCAAAAGGATAATATTGCTTACACTCCAGATATATATTTTGTTTCCATCTTTGCTTTACCCTTTCAAATTCCAATCAATGCTTTTAAAAACGTACGGATCAATCACGGTTCCCGTCTTCACTAGTAGACACCAGCTGCTTGAACTTTGGAATGCTCAGTGAAGGCCTCCTGTTCTGGCTTATGTCTCCAGGATTACTGACTGTCTTGCAATGCCTCCAAAAAATGTCACTGGCTTGGAGAAGCTATCAAAGTCCATCAGAAAGTTACTGATATTTTCTAGCGGCATAGGCACAGAGAAATGGCAGACTTCGACCATTGTGTACTGTGCTTCCGCCTGAAGTGTTGTAATATAGACGGTCACCCTTCGTCCTATGTAGAGATTATTAACTTAGTATATGTAAAAATGCGGTAAAGCAGCAGTATCTTTAGTTCTATACAAATACTTGCCTACGACTTGAAAACCCATCGTGTGAGCCATAGACATCCTATCAATCGCATCCTTGTTGAATTTGCCAGTTCGCATCAGGTCAGTTGCAAGCTTATAATTGCATGGTAACTGGCATTGTGGGAGTCAGAGTTTGATAACATGTTCAACAATCGCGATGCTGCGAGAGGAAAAGCTGCACTTCTTGAACCTCTTGGGATCAGACCTGATCGAATGGTGACCCGGCGCTTACTGCTAAATAACTTTGTAAGGCAGTAGCTAGCTTGGTCTGACTCAACTCTGATTGGCTTGATGGCTCTCCCTGCCATGACGCATTTCCGCGCTCTTGTCGTGATTGCGTGCCTTTCATTGCTCTAGCCTAGGTAGCCATCGGGTTGATACTTCCTTTGCCGTTTGCTAAAAAAGATAAGTGATTTTTTTTACGCAATTGTGTAATACATAAACATTAATTTACTGCTTTTGAAACGTGCAATAGCTCAAGTACAACAGGCATTGATCGTGCCGGCAACGAGCTATCTCTACTTCAGATTGAAAGCTATGTGGGCCATACTGATGCAATTTCTGCTTCCACATGACCAAACTTATCCTAACATCAACATCTGTTCTGGTTCGCAAGTTCTCGTTACCCATTAGCGAGCAAGTTCCATTAGCAGATATATTTTTTTAAGGTGATCGTGCCTTCCTCGAATATAGCTTTTTAGCTTACCACCTTCAATTATTGAAGCACTGTTCTTGATAATATTTAAATCCGTTGCCATTCATGTCTCATATCCCAATGATTTTCCTTTCTATATGACCTTTTGAAGTGTTTTATAAAGCTATAGACTTCAAAACCACATAACTATGTGATACTAGATCAATAAATGTAAATAGCTCTTATACTTTTTGCGTAGAGATTTGAACAAATTGTCTACAAATGCAGAAGTTAGTACCAATTAAGCTGGTCAGCACATTAAGAATGAAAGTATTGGTGAAACTTGCAAAAGCAATAACCATGGCGAAATAATGGTAAGTAAGGCAAAACTAGTATATTGGCAGAATGAAGCAACAATGTATAAACGAGGCCAGCCTACATTTGGTCCTGAATGTGAAGTACGTTAATTATGATCCAGTAAAATTGTATTCATATTATTAAAAATACCGAAAACGCATGCTACTTATTGCTCTGACTCGTTGTATTTATTGGTACCTGGCCATCGTGCATTGACTCGCCACTCTGTCGTTTGGATCTGTTTCGTTGGAATCCCCACACTGTGGCTGGAGTATGGCGGTGCCAAGCCACTGAATTTCTGACACCAAACCAGTATATGCAGTTGAACATGCCGAAAGCTGGACCTCCTTTTTCGAGCGTTAATAGTCATGGTATGTACTGTACATCCATAGATAGCATCCAATACACAATAGATGGATGGATCTATTGATAGGATACGAAGTTTGAAGAACACGACGCTAATTTTGAGCATTCCGAATTTTCAAATTTTTAATCGCCACCATATAACGCATCGTACAATAGCCATTCGTCAAGGAGCAAAAGAACAAGGGTAAGTGTTTCCAGCGAAATTAGAGTTCTCAATTGCAACGTTGCTGACGATTCTTTATTATACAGCTTACTTCAAGCGTTTCCAAGTCAAGTACAGAAGAAGACGAGGTAATTAGCGGGGTCTATTTCAGTATGGCAGGTGTTGGCATGTTGCGTATAGTGTATAATCTACACCAGTTACCAGCTCGACGAACAACCATAATGAATGCGTTCATCTATTATCTCAACCACCCACGCGACATACACATTCGACATGTTGAATGCTGGATTCCAGACCACACACAATTCTTTCAACTACCGTCAACTTACTGTCCACTTTCCATAACTGACATCCAATTTTCGTCCCCTTCCCATCATCACCTTCTACCATTTATCAGAGGGAAAGACTGACTACTACGCTCGTAAGCGTTTGGTGGTTCAAGCCAAGAACAAGTACAACTCTCCCAAGTACAGACTTGTTGTCCGCTTCACCAACAGAGACATCATCTGTCAAATCGTTTATGCAAAGCTCCAAGGTGATCACGTTCTCACCGCTGCTTACTCTCACGAACTCCCTCGTTATGGCATTAAGGGTGGTTTGACCAACTGGGCTGCTGGTAAGTAGCACTTTTACCGTCAGATGTGACGGATGGTTGTCAAAATATGACAGCATCATTCACTGTTTCTATCTTTAGCTTATGCTACCGGTCTCCTTGTTGCTCGTCGTACTCTCGCCAAACTCGGACTTGATGACAAATATGAAGGAGTCACTGAGCCTGATGGTACTGTCTCCATGACTGAGGCTCTCGAGGATGGACCACGTCCTTTCAAGGCATTCCTTGATGTTGGCCTCAAGCGTACCTCCACCGGCTCCCGTCTCTTCGGTGCCGCCAAGGGTGCGTCTGATGGTGGTATCTACATCCCCCACGGTGAGAATCGTTTCCCTGGTTTCGATATTGAAAGCAAGTCCCTTGATGCCGAACTTCTCCGCAACTATATCTATGGTGTCCATGTTGCTGAATACATGGAGTATCTTCAAGACGAGGATGAGGAGCGCTATAAGAAGCAGTTCGCCACCTTCATTGCTGAAGGTATCACCTCTGATGAAGTTGAGGATATGTACACTGAAGCTCACGCTGCCATACGTGAAGACCCAAGTCCTAAGCCCACCGAGAAGAAGAAGCCGGCTGCCGGAGAAAAGGTCAAGACCTACAAGCAACAACGCCTCAACAAGAAGCAACGTGATAACAAGGTTCTGCAGAAGAAGCTTGCTTGGGAAAAGAAGAACCTGGAGTAAATTTTCTTGGCTATGCTGTCTCTGATTGTTATTATATGATTTTATTTTTGCCTCATCCTTTTCACACTGTCAACACCTACCAATAAAATGCATCCTTGTAAACTTGACACCTGCTTATAATCGGAAATTGGCTGACGTGAAAGCAACAGAAAACCGGGTGATTACCAAAGACTCCGTGTGTCACAGAAGTTCGCAATGAACGTGAACTTCAGTTTGTCAATCATTCTCGAAGGCGTTTTGGCTATGCTGATGTAATAAAAACAATGTTGTTAGCGTGACTCTATCTCTTCAGCTTTAGGAAATATTATGTTCCTTTTCTGAGAATGTACACGATCAGTGGGAAGTGGTACCAATTAGCCTTTGGATACAAGCCGAGACAATAATGGACGGGATAGGCTGGTAAAGCGTGCCTATTATGAGGGATTACGTTTACCAGTGTTTTATTGAAAACCGGTCCATGGGACTTTTCTGGTATGCATGCAAGCTGGATGATAAAAGTGGGGTAACTGGGTGAGATCATGTGGCTCAGACTTTCTCTCTCCACGGTATCTCTCTCCATAATTTGCCCAATGAGGTAAAGTCACCTTATTCAGAAAGTTGCACAGTCCTATTTGACTACCTTGTTAGGGTCCTTGTATTGTTATGTAAGAAAAAGGCTGTGGTGCTACTGAATCATGACACCTCTGCAGCTTACTTTGATTAACTAGGAATAGACCGGTTTGTCAACCGCTATGAGCTGGCGGAGAGTGGCTTCTATGGTTAATTGCATATGTGATTACATCTATTAAGGTACAAAACGGCTGTGGAGGCGGTGATCTTTGACTTCTGTTCGACCTTTGCCTAATATCCACCGGTCCACCCTCCCTCCGAGGTACCCAATTCATGAGGTATTGACTGTTATGTTTCTCAGATGGAATGGTGGTGGTTCCGCGGGTTTTCTAGAATTGTTGATGGTTGGATAATGTCACACATAATGATGGACTGTCGGTCCATGGTGAACCTGATATGGTAGTGAATGTGAGCCACGTTCTCATACCGTGTTAAATAACTGATTGTTGTACGTTAAAATGAGAACCTTTGACGCAAAGGGAACCAATACCGGTGTTTTATTTGGTTATTGCTCTGGCTAAGCTGTCCCATTCACACGGGAGAGAATTTGATTAGGTTATAATTCCAGCACCTAAACCGTGTAACTTTTACAGATTACTGCTCAGATTCAGCTGCATCACATGATGGACATGACCCCACACCAAGCATCTGCCAATATTTTAGAATTCAGAGGGATTCCGTTAAACCTTTGAGTTTCCTCTAGCTTCCGAGCCTCCGTTCATTTGAATGCAACAACGAGCTTCCCCACAAGATGATTTTACAGAATAGGATATGAGCGGACTGGTAAAAGCTCTCAGTGTGGGGTTCTTTTAGTGGACTGAGCTTGGAAACTGATTCAATGCCTTTTACAGTAATCATCCTCTTCCAAATACTTCCCATGGTCCTCTCTCCCCTAAACCCGATTTCGATGGATTTTATTTTTACCAGCCTGAAGCCGTACCTTTCCCCGCTTACAAGAGGGTCTCTGCGTCAGCGGAGGACTACAATCTAATGGTCTAAACTCTACGTATTAGAGTTTACTATTCCGCCAACCTAAACTAGCAAAATAATACATGTACACATATCTAGTATTTAAGAACATGAATTTTTTTACCCCTCACTTGTTCCCTACAAGTTCTCCTTTGCCTTTGTGAAGTAGATCCTACTCAGTATCTCCTCAAGTCTGTCAACCATTTTTTTTTACATACTACAATCAGACAATTTGAATACAATGGCGAACCAAAATCTTGCCGCCGCCAAAACAAAAAGCGCCTTTTCCAAAGGTATGATCATCATGTACTTTTACACCGCTGTTGCCATGGTCAAGTAAGTATAGTTATCTTCATGCATATTTATTGCTGATTCTATTGTATGCCTGGTTTTCTTATTGTCTCTTGTTAATTTCTAGCTCGGCTTGTAACGGTTATGACGGAAGTTTGATGGGTTCCATCAACGCCATGTCTCAATGTTAGTAACACAACGTCTGCCATACATATTTCTGCCCATCTCGTCTCCAATTTTACGTCTAACCCCGATTGCATTTTCACCACATCATAGACAACGGTTATTTCAATCAATATCAGGACTGTGTAGTTGTTACAGATGGTACCGGTGCTCCTTGTGGTCCTAGTGGTAATTATCATTAACAATGTAGCCCATATAGACATCGAGATATTCACACCTTTGTATTTCCCACTAGATTCCATTACTGGTCTTGTCATGTCTATTAACGCCGTCGGTACTATCTTGGCTACTCCTGTCTCTGGATGGCTTTGCGATAAGTATGGTCGTCGCTGGTCGATGGCACTTGGTTCCGCTATCATTTGTGTTGCCGCCATATTGCAATCCGCTGCTGTTCACATTGCTATGATTGTTGTCGGTCGTTTCCTTCTCGGTTTTGGTAGTGCTATTACTGGTGTTGCCAGTCCTACTCTGATCACTGAAATGGCTCCCGCTAGAATGCGAGGAAGATTGACTGGTACCTATAACTGTTTCTGGTATGCTGGTTCTCTTATTGCAGCCGGTGTTACTTTTGGAACTCTTTCCATGGAGTCTACCGGAGCTTTCCGTATTCCTCTTGCTCTTCAAGCTTTGCCTTCGCTTGTCAATTTGTCTCTTGTTTGGTTTATTTCTGAATCGCCACGCTGGCTCGTTGCGAACAACCGCGAAGAGGAAGCCATGAAACTTCTTGTCAAGCTCCACTCTGATGGTGACGAATCAGATCCTGTTGCTAAGGCTGAGTTTGACGAAATTAAGCATACCATTGAGGAAGAGAGAAAGATTAAACGATCTGGCTGGTATGAGTTGATTGCTACTCCTGGTAACCGTTATCGTATGATGCTCAATGTTTGCGTTGGTCTGTTCGGTCAATGGTCTGGTAACAACTTGGTTTCATACTATCTTCCCCGTGTGCTTAGCGAGTCTGGTATTACAAATACCCATACTCAACTTTTGATCAATGTTATCGTCAACATCTGGAATTTCTGCTGTGCCATTACTGGTACTATCTTGATTGATTTCATTGGTCGTCGTCCTATGGTCATCTTTGCTACTGCTATGTCAACTCTCTGGTTGATGATGTTGTGTATCTTCACTGCTCTGTATGGTGGAACTGGTCAGCAAGGTATCACCATGGTTGCTTTTGTCTTCTTGTTCTATGGTTTGTTCTCATCTGGATGGACTCCAATGCAAGCTTTATACCCCGTCGAAGTTCTTTCATACCCTATGCGTGCCAATGGTATGGCTGCCAACGCTTTCTTCGCCAACATTGCTCAGTTCGTCAATCAATTCGCCACTCCTGTTGCTTTGACCAACATTGGATGGAGATTTTACATTGTCTACGTCGTATGGGATGCATTCGAGCTTTTCGTTGTCACCAAGTATTTTGTTGAAACCAAAGGTCGTACTTTGGAAGATCTTGATCATATCTTTAACAAGACTACTCCTCATGATCTCGAATTCGCTGAAAAGTCCGGGTCCATCTCTGAGGATGGTGAGACTAAGAATGAAAAGAATTAAATTTGTTAATGTCACCACCTGTATTCTCGGCAACCTGTCCCTTTATACGTAATTTGTACTTTTTAGCTCTTTTTGTATTTTTGAACGTACAAGAATGAAAATAACCAGAATTTATTATACATACATACTTGATATGGTTCATGTAATTACAATGGTGTTAATAGTATATAAGTTTTGACAAGTAATATTTATTCATATTAACTGACAGATTGTAGAATCGTCGATGAAGTGGAATTTTGTTGATTATGACAGGTTCTTGGGGAGTATATGTGTGTCCTGGACTTCTTTTCGCGCATGTGGCGCATCCGAGGGAGCTGACACAATTGTACACAAATGCTTCCTTGTGGCATACCGTCGTGGGAATGTTTGAAGAAGGGCATCATTCAGCTGAATTGGCTATATTTGACATCTTTAACGTCTTTCATTGAGAGGCAGCCACGTATGAAAATTGCTGGTGGGCTGTCAAAAGCATCCGTTCAGAGTACCATTCACTGGCATAATGATTATGAGGGTAACAGCATGGCCAAGTATGAATGCTGGTGCTTCACACTACAGATACAATGTAATTGCAACTGCAGGCAGATTTCTGGTTTCTTTTAATCAATGCACGGTTCTAGTGGACAAACTGTAATGCCGTGAAGGGTATGGCCATGGGAGATCTGGTGTTGTGCATCACTACGGTATAAGAGGTTGCTGATATTTGTAGTAAAGGTGTGAGCAATAAAAGTTGGTCTATGTGCTTTGGATACCGAAAAAATTAGATTAAAGTGAAAGAGCTGAATAGCGAGCTTGCTTCACCTGCTGAGCCAAACAACATTGAAATTTGGAAGTCACACATCACCAGCATCTGTACCGCAAAGATCTCCTTGACAGTGGAAATATTACTAGGCCTCAGACGATAATCGTTGTAAACATATCTGTTCTTATTACCTATTTCAAGTTTGATTGATATTTTGTGTATATTTAGCAAACTACTGTAGATGAGGTTAAGCACTTTGTGACTCAAATGTTTTCTACGGACTAGTACCTATAAAAACTCAAACCGTGAAGAGCAATAATTCAGCATCCACAGTCCATCGCTAAATTTATCCCTGACGTTTCTCCAGTTACACATAGCAAATTGAATCAGTACTTCATTCTATCATGGACATACGTTTCATCAATATCGATCATCATATCTACATAACCTAAACTCTTACCAAACCCTCCACCCCACCGCAGCCCACCCCCAACAATGCAAACGAAGTTATATGTAGATCCACGCTTTGTGCTCGTCAGCTACCTAAAAATAACCTAACCGAGGTTGTTCTCCATGTTCATTTCGTCTTTCATCCACTTGTTATCAAAGATCACCTTACATATATTGACTAAGGGTTAAAACTCCTGCTCATGAGAAAATATCATGACTGGATATCCGGGTTTGTTACCTACCCTTAGATTTGACCCATGAACGATATATTCATATTAATTCTAATGAACCAACCGAAATCACCTAAATGTTCTCTAATATTACCATGATATAAGGAGCATTGGGTACCACTGTCATGTCAACATTCTATTCCATATGCACAATGATTATCAATTTCTACTGTATATTGCTAGACCATAGCTGAACGATGATCCCAAGGGAAACTTTGGGCACTCGACAAGATGGCGTGTTTTAACTTATTGAAACTGCTCTGCTCTAACCCGGGGTTCTGTTTGCTTACCAAAGACTCCGTGTGTCACAGAAGTTCGCAGTGAACGTGAACTTCAGTTAGTCAATCATTCTCGAAGGCTTTTTGGCTATGCTGATGTGATAAAAACAATTCTGTTGGCGTGACCTATCGCTTCGGCTTTAGGAAATATTATGCTCCTTGCCTGAGAATGTACACGATCTGCGGCTAGTGGTACCAATTAACCTTTGGACACAATCCGAGACAATAATGGACGGGATAGGCTGGTAAAGCGTGCCTATTATGAGGGAATACGTTTACCGGTGTTTTATTGAAAGCCGGTCCATGGGACTTCTCTAGTATGCATACAAGTTGGCTGGTAAAAGTGGGTAGCTTGTGAGATCCTGTGGCCCAGATTCGCTCTTCACGGTATCTCTCCATTATTTGTCCAATGGACAAAATCACATATTTTCAGAAAGTTGCAAATTTGTATTTGATTATACTTTGTAAAGACCATTGTCTGTGGTGCGGTGCCACACAGTGTCATGACGTCTCCGCAGCTTACTTCTTTTAACTGGGGATAGACCGGCCTGTCAACCGCTACGAGCTGGCAGAGAGTGGCTTTTAAGGTTATTTTCTTGCGTGCATATTGGCTGTAGAGATGGCGATGTTGACTTCTATTCGACTTTTGCCTAATATCCATCGGTTTACCCTCGCTCTGATGTACCTCATCTATGACATGTTGGCTATTGTTGTTTCCCAGATGGTATGGTTGTGGGTTCCACGGGTTTATAGGAATTGTTGGTAGTTCGATACTGTCACATATAATGATGGACTGTCCGTCCACGGTGAACCTCATGTAGTACTGAATATAAGTCACATTCTAACGCCCTGGTAAACCGGGGATTGTTATAAGTTTAACGAGAACCTTTGACGCAACGGGACTAGTTTGTGCATGAGTGACAGAAACTTTTATCAACGACGAAGATCGACCAATAGTACATTTATTGGTTATTGCTTACTGTCAAAGGAGTCTCATTCAGCCTGGAATATGGAAGTACAATTGGATTAGTATTTCAATACCTAATTCATGTAGTTTTTCAAAGCATACTCCTCAGGTTCAGCTGTATCACATGATTGACAAGTTTCCCCACACCAAAGGTCTGCCAATATTTTAGATTTCAAAAGGATGCCGTTTAGCCCTTTGAGTTTCCTCTAGCTTCCGAACTTGCTATTGGTTTGAATTCAATAACAAGCTTCCCCACAAGATAATTTACAGAATAAGGAATTAGCGGACTGGTAAAGCTCTCAATGTGGGGTTCCTTTAGTGACCGAAAGCATGCAACTAGCTTCATTGCCTTTTACAGTAATCACCTCTTCCAAGTATTCGATTCTCTCTCCTCTCCCACACCTTATTTCGATGGTCGTTTTTCCAAGGCTGAAGCGCCTTCTTTCCCTCTCAAAAGAGGTCTCTGCGTCAGCCGAGGACCATACTTTAATGATCTAAACATCTACGTATTAGAGTTTACTATTCCGCCAAAGTTAAACCAGGAAAGAAGTACATGAACACACATCTGGTATTTAAGAACACGCTTTTTCGACCCCTCTCTTGTTCCCCACAAGTTCTCATTTGCCTTTGTAAAGCAAATCCTACTCAGTATCTCTCAAAGTTTGTCGTATTTTTTTCTCCATACTACAATCGGACAACTTGAATACAATGGCGAACCAAAATCTTGCCGCCGCCAAAACAAAAAGCGCCTTTTCCAAAGGTATGATCATCATGTATTTTTACACCGCTGTTGCCATGATCAAGTAAGTATAATAATCTGCATGTATATTTATTTCTGATTTTAATTGTGTGCCTGGTTATCTTATTGTCTCGTTAATTTCTAGCTCGGCTTGTCACGGTTTTGACGGAAGTTTGATGGGTTCCATCAACACCATGTCTCAATGTTAGTAACATAATACCTGCAATGTATATTCCTGCCCATCTCCTCTCCAATCTTACGTCTAACCCCGATTGCATTTTCACCACATCATAGACAACGGCTATTTCAATCAATATCAGGACTGTGTAGTTGTTAAAAGTGGTTTCAGTTCTCCTTGTGGTCCTAGTGGTAATTATCATTAACAACGCAGCTCATACAGACATATCGAGATATTCACACCTTTGTATGTCCACTAGATTCCATTACTGGTCTTATCATGTCTATTAACTCTGTCGGTTCTATCTTGGCTACTCCTGTCTCTGGATGGCTTTGCGATAAGTATGGTCGTCGCTGGTCGATGGCACTTGGTTCCGCTATCATTTGTGTTGCCGCCATATTGCAATCCTCTGCTGTTCACGTTGCTATGATTATTGTTGGTCGTTTCCTTCTTGGTTTTGGTGGTGCTATTACTGGTGTTGCCAGTCCTACTCTGATCACTGAAATGGCTCCCGCTAGAATGCGAGGAAGATTGACTGGTACCTATAACTGTTTCTGGTATGCTGGTTCTCTTGTTGCAGCTGGTGTTACTTTTGGAACTCTTTCCATGGAGTCTACCGGAGCTTTCCGTATTCCTCTTGCTCTTCAAGCATTTCCTTCTCTTATCAATTTGTCTCTTGTTTGGTTTATTTCTGAATCGCCACGCTGGCTCGTTGCGAACAACCGCGAAGAGGAAGCCATGAAACTTCTTGTCAAGCTCCACTCTGATGGTGATGAATCAGATCCTGTTGCTAAGGCTGAGTTTGACGAAATTAAGCATACCATTGAGGAAGAGAGAAAGATTAAACGATCTGGCTGGCATGAGTTGATTGCTACTCCTGGTAACCGTTATCGTATGATGCTCAATGTTTGCGTTGGTCTGTTCGGTCAATGGTCTGGTAACAACTTGGTTTCATACTATCTTCCCCGTGTGCTTAGTCAGTCGGGTATTACAAATACCCATACTCAACTTTTGATCAACGTTCTCGTCAACATCTGGAATTTCTTCTGTGCCATTACTGGTACTATCTTGATTGATTTCATTGGTCGTCGTCCTATGGTCATCTTTGCTACTGCTATGTCAACTCTCTGGTTGATGATGTTGTGTATCTTCACTGCTCTGTATGGTGGAACTGGTCAGCAAGGTATCACCATGGTTGCTTTTGTCTTCTTGTTCTATGGTTTGTTCTCATCTGGATGGACTCCAATGCAAGCTTTATACCCCGTCGAAGTTCTTTCATACCCTATGCGTGCCAATGGTATGGCTGCCAACGCTTTCTTCTCCAACATTGCTCAGTTCGTCAATCAATTCGCCACTCCTGTTGCTTTGACCAACATTGGATGGAGATTTTACATTGTTTACATCGTATGGGATGCTTTCGAACTTTTCGTTGTCACCAAGTACTTTGTTGAAACCAAAGGTCGTACTTTGGAAGATCTTGATCATATCTTTAACAAGACTACTCCTCATGATCTCGAATTCGCTGAGAAGTCCGGGTCCATCTCTGAGGAAGTCGAGACTAGGAATGAAAAGAATTAAATTTGTTGATGTCAACATCTTTATTCTCGGCAACCTGTCCCTTTATACGTAATTTGTACTTTTTAGCTCTTTTTGTATTTTTGAACGTACAAGAATGAAAATAACCAGAATTTATTATACATACATACTTGATATGGTTCATGTAATTACAATGGTGTTAATAGTATATAAGTTTTGACAAGTAATATTTATTCATATTAACTGACAGATTGTAGAATCGTCGATGAAGTGGAATTTTGTTGATTATGACAGGTTCTTGGGGAGTATATGTGTGTCCTGGACTTCTTTTCGCGCATGTGGCGCATCCGAGGGAGCTGACACAATTGTACACAAATGCTTCCTTGTGGCATACCGTCGTGGGAATGTTTGAAGAAGGGCATCATTCAGCTGAATTGGCTATATTTGACATCTTTAACGTCTTTCATTGAGAGGCAGCCACGTATGAAAATTGCTGGTGGGCTGTCAAAAGCATCCGTTCAGAGTACCATTCACTGGCATAATGATTATGAGGGTAACAGCATGGCCAAGTATGAATGCTGGTGCTTCACACTACAGATACAATGTAATTGCAACTGCAGGCAGATTTCTGGTTTCTTTTAATCAATGCACGGTTCTAGTGGACAAACTGTAATGCCGTGAAGGGTATGGCCATGGGAGATCTGGTGTTGTGCATCACTACGGTATAAGAGGTTGCTGATATTTGTAGTAAAGGTGTGAGCAATAAAAGTTGGTCTATGTGCTTTGGATACCGAAAAAATTAGATTAAAGTGAAAGAGCTGAATAGCGAGCTTGCTTCACCTGCTGAGCCAAACAACATTGAAATTTGGAAGTCACACATCACCAGCATCTGTACCGCAAAGATCTCCTTGACAGTGGAAATATTACTAGGCCTCAGACGATAATCGTTGTAAACATATCTGTTCTTATTACCTATTTCAAGTTTGATTGATATTTTGTGTATATTTAGCAAACTACTGTAGATGAGGTTAAGCACTTTGTGACTCAAATGTTTTCTACGGACTAATACCTATAAAAACTCAAACCGTGAAGAGCAATAATTCAGCATCCACAGTCCATCGCTAAATTTATCCCTGACGTTTCTCCAGTTACACATAGCAAATTGAATCAGTACTTCATTCTATCATGGACATACGTTTCATCAATATCTATCATCATATCTACATAACCTAAACTCTTACCAAACCCTCCACCCCACCGCAGCCCACCCCCAACAATGCAAACGAAGTTATATGTAGATCCACGCTTTGTGCTCGTCAGCTACCTAAAAATAACCTAACCGAGGTTGTTCTCCATATACATTTGGTCTTTCATCCCTTGTTATCAAAGATCACCTTACATGTATTGACTATGGTTTAGAACTCCTGTTCATGAGAAATTGTCAAGTATGAAGAAATCAGTACAAGTTACCCTTGAATTCGGCCCATAAATGGATATATTCATATCCATTCTAATGAACACGCCCTAATCACCTAACTGTTCCCTAATATTACCATGATATAAAGAGCATTGTGTATCATTGTCATATCATCATTCTATTCGTATGCACAATGATTATCAATTTCTACTGTATATTGTTAAACCGTAGCTGAACGATGTTCACATGGGGAACCTTTGGGCACTCGACAGGATGGGGAGTTTTAACTTTGTTCAAATTGCTCTACTCTAACCCGGGGTTTGGTTTGCTTTCCAAACACCAGGGGTGTCACAAAAGTTTTGCAGTGAACAGCAGATTCAGTTGTCACTCATGTTCGAAGGCTGGTTGGCAATGCTGATTTAATAAATAACCATACATTTAGCGTGACTCTATCTATTCAGCTTTAGTGTAATGGTGTTCTGGCTTGATTGTAAGTATTTGATCCAACTTTATATTCACTGACCTTAAAAATTCGTTTTAGTTGAACTGACGTTTCTGCACCGGATTCTGAGAATATAGACCATCAGCGGCAAGTAAGTTACAATTATCCTTTGGTCAGGATAGCATGGCTAGATGTGTATAGTAAGAGGGAATATACTTTTGCTGGGTTTTTTATTGAAAACCGACCATGGGATCTTTCTAGTATGCAAGCAAGTTGGCTGGTAGAAGTGAGTAGCTTGTGAGATCCTGTTGCCGAGATTCTCTCTCTACAGTATCTCTCTATAATTTGTCCAATGGATAAAGTCACCTTAGTCAGCAAGTTGCACATTTGTATTTGATTACCTTGTTAGGGCCGTTGTTTGTGGTGCTACTGTGTCATGACACCACAGCAGCTTACTTCTTTTAACTAGGAATGAATCGGCCTGTCATCCGCTATGAGCTGCTGGAGCGTGGCTCCTATTGTTATTTTCATGCGTGTATAGAGTTACTTGAGATGCATTGGCTGTGCAGGTGGTGATTTTTGACTTTTATTCAACCTTTGCCTAATATCCATTGGTTCACCCTCGCTCTGATGTACCTCATCTATGACATGTTGGTTGTTGTTGTTTCCCAGATGGTATGGTTGTGGGTTCCACCGGTTTATAGGAATTGTTGGTGGTTTGCTAATGTATGTAGTGAGCAACGATCATGTGACCTTGGCATATCGAGTGCCAAGCCACTTCATACTTAGAGAGACAGACTACCCTCTATCGACTATTTGTCAAGTGAATACGTCCTTGGCAATACTAACCATTGCCTATAGATAGTTTCATAGATAGGTTCATCAAATAGTATAAATACCCTACATCTACATACACTGAATAAAGACATTCTTGTTCTACGCTACGATATCAATTTACTGATCATAGCATCCTAACCTCGGAGTTCTATTCCCTATTCAAGCCACTGGGCTGCTAACTCATTACAATGTTACACATAATGATAGACTGTCGGTCCATGGTGAACCTGATATGGTAGTGAATGTGAGCCACGTTCTCATACCTTAGTAAGTAACTGATTGTAGTATATTAAATGAGAACCTTTGACGCAACGGGAGCGAGCTTCTGCATGAGTAACAGAAACTTTATCAAAGTCGCAGAACGGCCAATACCGGTGTTTTATTTGGTTATTACTCTGGCTAAGCTGTCCCATTCACCGGGTGGAGATTTATAAGACAATAATTTCCAGTACCTAAACCGTGTAAACTTTTAAAATATTACTCCTCAGATTCAGCTGCATCCCAGGATGGGTATGTCCCCCCACATCAAGCATAGCCAATATTGTAGAATTCAAAGGGACTCTGTTAGTCCTTTGAGTTTCTTCTATTTTTCGAGTCTCCATTCATTTGAATCCAACAACAAGCTTCCCTACAAGATGATTTTACAGAACAGGACATGAGCGGACTGGTAAACGTTTCAATGTGCGATCTTTAGTGACTGAGCTTGGAAACTGATTCATTGCCTTTTACAGTAATTCCCCTCTCCAAATACTTTTATAGTCCTCTCTCCCCCAAAGCCCGATTTCGATGGCTTTTACCAGCCTGTAGCCGGTCCTTCCCCGGTTACAAGAGGATCTCTGCCAGACCGAAGATAACAATCTAATGGTCTAAACATCTACACGTATTAGAGTTTGCTACTCCGCAAACCTAAACCGGTAAAGAAATACCTGTAAATACATATAGTATTTAAGAACATGATTTTTTTACCCCTCTTTTTTTTTACCCCTCACTTGTTCACTACAAGTTCTCCTTTGCCTTTGCGAAGTAAATACTACTCAGTATCTCCTCAAGTCTGTAAACCCTTTTTCTACATACTACAATCAGACAACTTTACAATGGCGACCCAAAATCTTGCCGCTGCCAAAACAACAAGCGCCTTTTCCAAAGGTATGATCATCATGTACTTTTACACTGCTGTTGCCATGATCAAGTAAGTATAGCTATCTACATGCATATTGCTGATTTAATTGTGTGCCTGGTTATCTTATTGTCTCTTGTTAATTTCTAGCTCGGCTTGTAACGGTTATGACGGAAGTTTGATGGGTTCCATCAACGCCATGTCTCAATGTTAGTAACACAACGTCTGCCATACATATTTCTGCCCATCTCCTCTCCAATCTTACGTCTAACCCCGATTGCATTTTCACCACATCATAGACAACGGCTATTTCAATCAATATCAGGACTGTGTAGTTGTTTCAGATGGTACCGGTGCTCCTTGCGGTCCTAGTGGTAATTATCATTAATAATACAGCTCATACAGACATATCGAGATATTCACATGTTATAATTTCCACTAGATTCCATTACTGGTCTTATCATGTCTATTAACGCCGTTGGCACTATCTTGGCTACTCCTGTCTCTGGATGGCTTTGCGATAAGTATGGTCGTCGCTGGTCGATGGCACTTGGTTCCGCTATCATTTGTGTTGCCGCCATATTGCAATCCGCTGCTGTTCACGTTGCTATGATTGTTGTTGGTCGTTTCCTTCTCGGTTTTGGTAGTGCTATTACTGGTGTTGCCAGTCCTACTCTGATCACTGAAATAGCACCCGCTAGAATGCGAGGAAGATTGACTGGTGCCTATAACTGTTTCTGGTATGCTGGTTCTCTTATTGCAGCTGGTGTCACCTATGGTACACTTTCCATGAACTCTACTGGAGCTTTTCGTATTCCTTTTGCTCTTCAAGCATTGCCTTCTCTTATCAATTTGTCTCTTGTTTGGTTTATTTCTGAATCGCCACGCTGGCTCGTTGCGAACAACCGCGAAGAGGAAGCCATGAAACTTCTTGTCAAGCTCCACTCTGATGGTGATGAATCAGATCCCATTGCTAAGGCTGAATTCGACGAAATTAAGCATACCATTGAGGCAGAGAGAAATATTAAGCGATCTAGCTGGCATGAGTTGATTGCTACTCCTGGTAACCGTTATCGTTTGACGCTCAATATCTGCGTTGGTCTGTTCGGTCAATGGTCTGGAAACAACTTGGTTTCATACTATCTTCCCCGTGTGCTTAGCGAGTCTGGTATCACCAATACCCATACTCAACTTTTGATCAACATTATCGTCAACATCTGGAATTTCTGCTGTGCCATTACTGGTACTATCTTGATTGATTTCATTGGTCGTCGTCCTATGGTCATCTTTGCTACTGCTATGGCTACTTTCTGGTTGATGATGTTGTGTATCTTCACTGCTCTGTATGGTGGAACTGGTGAGCAAGGTATCACCATGGTTGCTTTTGTCTTCTTGTTCTATGGTTTGTTCTCATCTGGATGGACTCCAATGCAAGGTTTATACGGCCCCGAAGTTCTTTCATACCCTATGCGTGCCAATGGTATGGCTGTTGGCGCTTTCTTCGCCAACATTGCTCAGTTCGTCAATCAATTCGCTACTCCTGTTGCTATGACCAACATTGGATGGAGATTTTACATTGTCTACATCGTATGGGATGTTTTCGAACTTTTCGTTGTCACCAAGTACTTTGTTGAAACCAAAGGTCATACTTTGGAAGATCTTGATCATATCTTTAACAAGACTACTCCTCATGATCTCGAATTCGCTGAGAAGTCCGGGTCCATCTCTGAGGATGATGAGACTAAGAATGAAAAGAATTAAATTTGTTGATGTCACCACCTGTATTCTCGTCAACCTGTCTCCCTTATACGTAATTTGTACTTTTTAGCTCCTCTTGTAGTTTTGAACGTACAAGAATGAAAATAACCAGAATTTATTATGCATATCTACTTGATATGGTTCATGTAATTACAATGGTGTTAATATTATATAAGTTTTGACAAGTGATATTTATTCACAATCAATTGACAGATTGTGAGATCCTCGATGAAGTGCAATTTTGTTGAGGTGACATGTCCTCGGGAAATATGCGTATGTGGCGCATTCTCGGGAGATCTCATGGTGTACATCAATACGTATAAGAGGCTGCTGGTTTTTGTAATTAAGGCGTGAGCAATAAACGTTACCCTAGGTGTATTGGATACTGAGCAAGATTAGTTTGAAAGGAAATAACTAAGGAACTCGTTGCCTTCACCTGCTGATCCAAAAATTAGTGAAAGTTTCGTCACATACCACCAGCAAGTGCAAAGCAGAAGATTTCCGTGATGGTCGAAGCATTACCATGCCTCAGACGATAAACGGCAGTAAATATGTGATCTTAGTACCTAATACGAGATCGATGGATTATTGTGAACATTTTTATTACACTACAGTAAATGAGGTTAAGTACTTTATGACACGTATGATTCCTATGAACTGAAGTCTGTAAGTAATTTTAAATTATGATTAAACTTGGATGAGCAGCAATAGAGCAACCATCGGCCATCGCTAAAAATATACATTAACGTCTCCATGCTAAACATATTACATATAGCAAATTGATACATTACTTTATTCTTATCGTGGACATACGTTTCATCAAATGATGAGCATTATATCTATATAACCTAAACTCTTCTTCCCAACGCGGCTGTTGCCAAGGAAGTAATATGTGGATCCACGCTTTGTGCTCGTCAGCTACCTAAAAATAACCTAACCGAGGTTGTTCTCCATATACATTTGGTCTTTCATCCCTTGTTATCAAAGATCACCTTACATGTATTGACTATGGTTTAGAACTCCTGTTCATGAGAAATTGTCAAGTATGAAGAAATCAGTACAAGTTACCCTTGAATTCGGCCCATAAATGGATATATTCATATCCATTCTAATGAACCAGCAGCAAATCACCTAACTGTTCCCTAATATTACCATGATATAAAGAGCATTGTGTATCATTGTCATATCATCATTCTATTCGTATGCACAATGATTATCAATTTCTACTGTATATTGTTAAACCGTAGCTGAACGATGTTCACATGGGGAACCTTTGGGCACTCGACAGGATGGGGAGTTTTAACTTTGTTCAAATTGCTCTACTCTAACCCGGGGTTTCGTTTGCTTTCCAAACACCAGGGGTGTCACAAAAGTTTTGCAGTGAACAGCAGATTCAGTTGTCACTCATGTTCGAAGGCTGGTTGGCAATGCTGATGTAATAAATAACCATACATTTAGCGTGGCTCTATCTATTCAGCTTTAGTGTAATGGTGTTCTGGCTTGATTGTAAGTATTTGATCCAACTTTATATTCACTGACCTTAAAAATTCGTTTTAGTTGAACTGACGTTTCTGCACCGGATTCTGAGAATATAGACCATCAGCAGCAAGTAAGTTACAATTATCCTTTGGTCAGGATAGCATGGCTAGATGTGTATAGTAAGAGGGAATATACTTTTGCTGGGTTTTTTATTGAAAACCGACCATGGGATCTTTCTAGTATGCAAGCAAGTTGGCTGGTAGAAGTGAGTAGCTTGTGAGATCCTGTTGCCGAGATTCTCTCTCCACAGTATCTCTCTATAATTTGTCCAATGGATAAAGTCACCTTAGTCAGCAAGTTGCACATTTGTATTTGATTACCTTGTTAGGGCCGTTGTTTGTGGTGCTACTGTGTCATGACACCACAGCAGCTTACTTCTTTTAACTAGGAATGAATCGGCCTGTCAACCGCTAAGAGCTGGCGGAGCGTGGCTCCTATTGTTATTTTCATGCGTGTATAGAGTTACTTGAGATGCAAATTGGCTGTGCAGGTGGTGATTTTTGACTTTTATTCAACCTTTGCCTAATACCCACCGGTTCGCCCTCCCTCTGATGTGCCTAATCCATGACATGTTGGCTGTTGTTGTTTCCCAGATGGTGTGGTTGTGGGTTCCACCGGTTCATAGGAATTGTTGGTGGTTTGATAATGTCACATATAATGATGGACTATCGGTCCATGGTGAACATGATCTAATACTGAATGTAAGTCACGTTCTAATGACGTGGTAAACAGTGGATTGCTATACATTTAACGAGAAACCTTTGACGCAACGGGACTAGTTTATGCATGAGTGACAGAAACTTTATCAAAGGCGCAGATTGACCAATATCTGCAAATTGTTTGGTTATTGCTCACTGCCAAAGGAGTCTCATTCAGCTTGGAATAGGGAAGTACGATTAGGTTATTATTCCAATACCTAAATCATGTAGCTTTTCGAAGCATACTCCTCAGATTCAGCTGTATCACATGATGGGCAAGTTCCTCATACAAAGCATCTGCCAATATTTTAGAATTCAAAAGGATTCCGTTAGGCCCTTTGAGTTTCCTCTAACTTCCGAACTTACTATTGGTTTGAATTAATTAACAAGCTTCCCCGTAGAATAGGATATTAGCGGACTGGTAAACCTGTCAGTGTGGGGTCCTTTTAGTGACCGAGCATGCAACTTGATTCATTGCCTTTTTCAGTAACCGTCTCTTCCCAAGCACTCGGTTCTCTCTCCTCCCCCACCGATTTCGATGGTCGTTTGTTTCTCTTTTGTCCTGCCTGAAGTCGCTTCTTCCCTGCTTACAAGATGTCTCTGCGTCAACCGAGGTTCATTGTTTATGATCTAAACATCTACGTATTAGAGTTTGCTATTCCGCCAACCTAAACCAGGAAAGAAGTACATGAACACACATCTGGTATTTAAGAACACCTTTTTTCACCCTCTCTTGTTCCCCACAAGTTCTCATTTACCTTCGTGAAGCAAATCTTACACAATATCTCCTCAATTCTGTGGTATTTTTTCTCCATACTACAATCGGACAACTTGAATACAATGGCGACCGAAAACCTTGCCGCTGCCAAAACAAAAAGCGCCTTTTCCAAAGGCATGATCATCATGTACTTTTACACCGCTGTTGCCATGGTCAAGTAAGTATAGCTATCTTCATGCATACTTATTGCTGATTTTAATTGTGTGCCTGGTTATCATTTCTCATTAATTTCTAGCTCGGCTTGTAACGGTTATGACGGAAGTCTGATGGGTTCCATCAACGCCATGTCTCAATGTTAGTGACATAACGCCTGCTTTACATATTTCTGCCCATCTCCTCTCCAATCTTACGTCTAACCACGACTGTAATTTTTATCATATCTTAGACAAGGGGTTTTTCAATCAGTATCAGGAATGTGTTGTTGTTACAGATGGTACCGGTGCTCCTTGTGGTCCTAGTGGTAACTATCATTAACAACGCAGATTATACAGACATATCGAGATATTCACATGTTATAATTTCCACTAGATTCCATTACTGGTCTTATCATGTCTATTAACGCCGTTGGCACTATCTTGGCTACTCCTGTCTCTGGATGGCTTTGCGATAAGTATGGTCGTCGCTGGTCGATGGCACTTGGTTCCGCTATCATTTGTGTTGCCGCCGTATTTCAATCCGCTGCTGTTAACGTGGCCATGATTGTTATTGGTCGTTTCCTTCTCGGTTTTGGTAGTGCTATTACTGGTGTTGCCAGTCCTACTCTGATCACTGAAATGGCTCCTGCTAGAATGCGAGGAAGATTTACTGGTACCTATAACTGTTTCTGGTATGCTGGTTCTCTTATTGCAGCTGGTGTTACTTTTGGAACTCTTTCCATGGAGTCTACCGGAGCTTTTCGTATTCCTCTTGCTCTTCAAGCATTGCCTTCTCTTATCAATTTGTCTCTTGTTTGGTTTATTTCTGAATCGCCACGCTGGCTCGTTGCGAACAACCGCGAAGAGGAAGCCATGAAACTACTTATCAAGCTCCACTCTGATGGTGATGAATCAGATCCTGTTGCTAAGGCTGAGTTTGACGAAATTAAGCATACCATTGAGGAAGAGAGAAAGATTAAGCGATCTAGCTGGCATGAGTTGATTGCTACTCCTGGTAACCGTTATCGTATGATGCTCAATGTTTGCGTTGGTCTGTTCGGTCAATGGTCTGGTAACAGCTTAGTTGGCTACTATCTTCCGCGCGTACTTAGCGAGTCTGGTATCACCAATACCCATACTCAACTTTTGATCAACATTATCGTCAACATCTGGAATTTCTTCTGTGCCATTACTGGTACTATCTTGATAGATTTCATTGGTCGCCGTCCTATGGTCATCTTTGCTACTGCTATGTCAACTCTCTGGTTGATGATGTTGTGTATCTTCACTGCTCTTTATGCTGGAACTGGTCAGCAAGGTATCGCCATGGTTGCTTTTGTCTTCTTGTTCTATGGTTTGTTCTCATCTGGATGGACTCCAATGCAAGCTTTATACCCCGTCGAAGTTCTTTCATACCCTATGCGTGCCAATGGTATGGCTGCCAACGCTCTCTTCGCCAACATTGCTCAGTTCGTCAATCAATTCGCCACTCCTGTTGCTATGACCAACATTGGATGGAGATTTTACATTGTCTACGTCGTATGGGATGTTTTCGAGCTTTTCGTTGTCACCAAGTACTTTGTTGAAACCAAAGGTCGTACTTTGGAAGATCTTGATCATATCTTTAACAAGACTACTCCTCATGATCTCGAATTCGCTGAAAAGTCCGGGTCCATCTCTGAGGATGGTGAGACTAAGAATGAAAAGAATTAAATTTGTTAATGTCACCACCTGTATTCTCGGCAACCTGTCCCTTTATACGTAATTTGTACTTTTTAGCTCTTTTTGTATTTTTGAACGTACAAGAATGAAAATAACCAGAATTTATTATACATACATACTTGATATGGTTCATGTAATTACAATGGTGTTAATAGTATATAAGTTTTGACAAGTAATATTTATTCATATTAACTGACAGATTGTAGAATCGTCTATGAAGTGGAATTTTGTTGATTATGACAGGTTCTTGGGGAGTATATGTATGTCCTGGAATTCGTTTCGCGCATGTGGCGCATCCGAGGGAGATCTGGTGGCGTACATCAATACATACAGGAAGTTGCTGGTTTTTGTGATTAAGGCGTGAGCAATAGCGTTACCCTATGTGTATTGGATACCGAGCAAAAATAAGTTTGCAGGGAAAGAACTAAGGACTACGCTGCCTTCACCTGCTGATCCAAACATCATTCAACGTTTTCAACTCACACACCACCAGCAAGTGGAAATCAGACGATTTCCGTGATGGTCGAAGCAATACCATGCCGCAGACGATAAACGCAGTAGAATATGTGCTCTTAGTACCTATTACGAGTTTGATAGATTGTTTTTGAATATTTTTTATCACACTACTGTAAATGAAGTTAAGTACTTTAAGGCACATATGATAGCTATGAACTTACACCTGAAGTAAATATAAACTGTGATTAAACTGGGATGAGCAGCAATACAGCATACATCGCTAAATATACATTAACGTTTTCTACACCTAAACATATTAAATATAGCACATTAAAACATTACTTTATCATCATCGTGGACATACATTTCATCAATAATGATCATTTTATCTATATAACCTAAACTCTTCTTCCCAACGCTGCTGCTGCCAAGGAAGTAATATGTAGATCCACATATTTGTGCTCGTCAGCTACCTAAAAATAACCTGACAGAGGTTGTTATATATGCAGCTCATCTTTCATCCCCTTGTTATCAAAGATCACCTTTACATTTTTTACTATGGCTAGAACTCCTGTTCATGAGAAAATTTCAAATCTGAAGGAATCCATGAAAGTTGACCTTGAGTCTTGTCCATAAATGGATATATTCATATCTATTCTAACAGCCGAAACAACCAACTGTTCCCTAATATTACCATGATAAACGGAGCATTGTTATCTATGTCATGCCACCAGTCCATGCCATATGCACAGTGATTGTCAACGTCTATTGCATATCGCTTGACCGCAGCCGACCGATGATCACAGGGAAACCATGGTCACTCGACAAAATGAGTTGGAACTTATTGAAGCTGCTCTGCTGTAGCTCGGAGACTGTCTTAAAAAATTCTAATGCAGGTGCTCACTCATATTAGACATAACACCAAACATTGAAGGGGAACAGGGTTTGGTTGCGCCAAACAAATATCAAGGTCAAATGTTTTTGGTTGGGTTCTATGTGAGAATAAGGCTTTTACATCGTCCATCATAAGGTATCTCATGTCTGCCTGGAAATTGACGTATACATGATCATAGCTGTCTAGGATTTCCATGTGCTACTTTGTTTCTTTAACTATTGGATAATGATATCAACTGATGACCTTCAGGCGAGCCTGAGCGGAGATCGTGTGATAAAATCTTCAGCTCAGAGCATCTTGAACTCGAGTTTTCATGTAAGGAATATGGAATCATACGACTATAATACGAAAGCAACAAGTCAGTTTCTACAATAATTGCATCTGATTTATTGTGTAAACGCTTCCAAAACACACAACACAACGTCATTCTATATCGTCGAATTTTCCTCTCGTTCTGTTTGGTTCAAGTCCGAAATCCCAACAAATGACGACCTGCCTCAGTGAATTTTTCAGGGCAAGCTTTAATTTTTTCCTACATCATTCATCCAGCCAAACTCAAGGTATGGATCACAATCAGCAACCCAGTCCTGGCTACTACAACCAACCATCCAATCCCGGACACAATCCAGTGCCGCAATTGAATCAACTCTTCATCAATACCGAACGTGCCAATCCACAGTTAATTGAGATGGACCGTCAACGGAGTCAAGTTGTATGTGGACCTCTCCTGAGATATGAAAAGATTGACTATGATAAAAGAATCTGGCGTGGATCCTGTTTGATTGTTTCAAGCGATACTCGACCTCCAACCTTACGAGTGGTTGTTGCCAGCGCAGACGACTCTGTGCCTACTTTCACACTCGATTTCTACGCAAAGTGCCTCGACAGTTTCCGAAACCAATACCAATTTTGGAGATTCCAACTCGACATACCACTGAAGGAGTATCATCAAATCGTCAACTATACCGCATCCTGTTTTGATAAACTGGACGTATACAGTTTTCACCTCAGCGCCATTCAAGAATCGATGCGCTGGTCGTTCTATTCTTGCAATGGGTTTTCTGATATCAGCCAGGAATTAAAGGATAAATTTGGAGAAAAGACGGCTCCATTGTGGGCAGATCTCTTGGATCGTCATGATGTTATGCCGTTTCATATTTTATTAGGCGGAGGAGATCAACTGTATCAAGATCGCTTGTTGAAAGATGAATTTATGATGCCATGGTTGGAGGAGAAAGACCCCACGAAAAGATTGGCCATGCACTTGTCACCTCATATGCGGGTAAGTTTGCAAGAAAAGGCATGATGTGTTGTCCCAATATCATTGACCCGATGCTATCATTTTATTATTCAGGACGGTTTGGAGAACTTTTTCTTTTACAATTATGTCAAATGCTTTGGTCAGGAAGGCAGTCCCATAGTGGCTAGAGCATTTGCATCCATACCTTCAGTTAATATGTGGGACGATCATGTAAGTCCAGAGTGGTTTGGTAATGATCCTAGAACTGAATTAGGAACCTAACCCAAATGTGTTCACTCCGTAAAGGACATTATTGATGGATATGGTAGCTATCCAGCTGATATGCAACGTGCAGATATGTTCGAAAGTAAGTTGAAATTGATTTTTATCCAATAGTGTGCGGAGCATGTCTACTGCTGCAATCCAGCTAATTCGATCCATCCATACAGTTTTGTTTGCCAATGCTTGTCGATTCTATTACCTATTCCAGCAGCATACAACTACTAAGCTCGCACCTCAATTTGGAATGATCCCCGGCTCTAAACCGAGTGCAAACAGCATTGTCACTACATTAGGACCGGATGTTGCGCTTTTAAGCTTGGATTGCCGAGGAGAACGGACAAAGTACGATATTTGTCGACCACAAACTTATGATCGAGTATTCAAGGCATTGTATGATCTACCTTACACTATTAAGCACCTCGTTCTTGTCACTGGCGTTCCTGTCATCTACCCACGACTTACTTTATTCGAAAAGGCTATGGAGGGTGCCGCTGGGTTCAATATGGCACAGCTGGTAGGCAAAACTGGGGCTTTGGGAGACATCATCAGCGGCCAACTGAACAAATGGAACGGAGATCCGGAACTTTTGGATGACATGAATGATCGTAAGATTGATTATGACTGTTGCTCACGTTGTCATACTTTATGTAACATTTTTCTTACACATTTGGGTTTTATCTGTAAGACTGGACTGCTGGCTGCCATGAAGTGGAAAGAAGAAAGCTTATCGAAAGATTCCAAAGATATTCCAGAGATACTTCGATTCGAGTGTCATTCATTGGGGGTGATGTAAGTTACCTAGTATTATTTTTTATACTGAATGATGAGGATATTTGTGCATGCGCCTGTGTGAACTTCATTAACAAATTATGCCTTTACATCTGGCCAGGTCCACTGCTGTGCAGCTGGTAAATTGTATTCTAAAGACATGAGACAAAAGGAAGAAGGAGACCCACATCTCATGTTCCAAATTGTCTCTAGCGCCATTGTAAATATGTAAGTGGCTGTAAAAATGAATAATCAGAGCATCTTCAGTAAGGATCAATAGGTTATTTTGTACTAAACAAATATTATTAAGTCCACCTCCGCAAGCTCTACTGACTATATTAAACCAAAATGCGTCCCCGATCTCCTTTAATGGCAATACAGAAGAGAAAATGTTCAATATTTTCAAACGATCGCCTAATGGTAACAAACGACAACAGAATACAAAGTTGATGGGTATGCGTAATTACTGTGCGGCATACTATGATCCAGCTACTGGCAAGTTGAATTTCTGGATTCAAGCTGAAGTCAAAGTTGGTGTCAAGGGGACCATGGGATATTTGTTGGATGTTCCCAAACTTGTTTTTGGCCCCAGAGGAGGACTTATTCATCACCTGGCTCAAAGTGCTCCTGTTCTACCACTATCTCCATCTGCCGTCCGAGAATCTTCTTCAAGCAGCAATCCTCCTGGGCCATCGTACAAAGATAGACCGGTTCCTCCACCACCAATGCCTCCTCGACCAGAATCTAATTACCCAGCACCTCCTAGCTATCCTCCACCATCTGGCACTGCCAATAGCAGCGGCAGCCCTTATAGTCCTCCAGGGGTTGGTGGGTTTACTGTACCATCACAACAGCAACAATCCCATTTCGGAGGAGGTTTTGTTCGACCACCTAGTTACTAACAAGATAATTCATGAATTTAGGATATACATGACATTTATAATTAAAAAAAAAAACATTAGTATTTCTTTGAGAGAGTAAATGAGAAACAAAAAGAAAAGAAAGAAAGGCAGTCCAAAGCAAGGGTAAGGGCGGTCTTCACGGGCATGACCATAAAAAGAGAAGGTGGAAGATCTTTTTGAATGTGCTGTGCTTACCTGTCCTCCTGCATTTACATGTGTATATTATGCGTATGGGAAAACCCGACCCTCAACATCAATGTTGTTCCTTGCGATGCACAAGCTCGCACCCACATCACGTCTCATGTTGGTGTTGGTGGCCGCGGTGGGTTACTCGACACGCCATGTGAAATAACATGCGCAGCTTAGCAATGTAAGGCTCGGAAAGGAGAGAAAAATAATGGTACATTAAAAAACATGCGTGCTGGTGCTATTGACATGACCAACCAGCCATACTGTCATCAGAGCCTGATGAGGGTTTGTTGGAAAAGGACAGCGCTGACCCCGTGCCTGTTAGTCAAGGTGAGGCAAGGATGAGCCTCGATTTGGGGAGACACTTGGCGATCTCATTTATTGTAAAGTGACTTTTCCACAATATAAATTATGTAGCCTTTATAAATTCCAGAGTATTGAATACAAGCAAAGACAAACGAATGCTAATAATTAAGTTACTTTAACATCAAGTCAAGCAAAATTCAACGGAGTATGAGAGAACGCAATATTTGCAGTAGATGAAGATGACATTTACAATGGCCAATATATATTTTCCTTTCAGCATGGGAGGGATCGGAAAGGAAAGCACCGATGACCGAAAAGTCACAGGGACAAAGTCTGCCTGTTACTCTGGGCTTTCATTTGAACATGAGTTGCAAAGATAAGCAAACGTGATCGCCCTGTTGACAAACCTGCTGCTTGTTCATAAGAGTCTTTTATATAATAGACCCAGCATATGAATTCCATCCCACCCATTTTATTTTTCTACCCAAACTATTGTCCAGCCAGTCTGCCTCGCACACGCATATATTATATTTTTTAATTTTGGCTTGTTCAGGTATGGTTCCATCTCAGTCAGTGTTTGAGAAGGGAAAGGGGAGCATTTTCGACGATCACCATGAAGACACAGCGAATCCCAATATCAACATCTCCCTGAGTTTGCATGTTTCCATACGAATATGACGATCATTCATAAGGAGAAAGGGAAGCAACAAATTCGGACAGAACAACAACACCTAAAAAAATAAAACTTTTGACTGCGTTGTCACTCCCCCCCCCAACTCCCGGATAACAAAAAAAATATATAACTATTACAACTTTTTTCTCATTACTAACACATCACCCTTTTTCGCCCTTTTTCTTTACACTTTTCGCTCTTCAATTCCACTTCTTAGAACGTATAATTTATTACTCAACCCAATTCTGCACCATGGCCATCGCTATATCACAGCAGCAACATCCTGCTAGGCAACTTATACATTTGCAGTCACCAAAAACGTGTTCAATTGCCAAGAAGCAGCAAGTTATCAAACCTGAACTAATATGTGAACTGCCCATCACTCCTCCTACTACTCCAACTCCAATGGAGGAGTATAATGATATCTTGCCGGTCGCCAAGCTTGACCCCATCAAGAAGCCAAGCACACCCTCCGCCTCCGACATCCCTATATCGGCACAACAGCTCCAACATCATACACTGAATGCAGACTTTGCTTCACAGTACACGCTAGGCCAAGAACTAGGAAGTGGCGGTTACGGATTTGTGGTCTCAGCCTTGCAGCACTCAACAGGACGCGAAGTCGCAGTCAAATTCATATTTCGTCAAAAGATACCTGCCAACAAATGGGCTCATGATCCCAAGCTTGGCGTCATCCCAATGGAAGTCTATATCTTACGACACGTTCACCATCGCAACATTATAGAATACATTGATTGCTTCCAAGATGGAAGGTTTTTTTATTTGGTTATGGAACTGCACGGTACCGGTTGGTCCAAAAACAAACTGTCACAGGTGGCAGATGCCACGTCCAGACAAACTGCGCCACGGCCAAGTCTAATGTCTCGGCGATCATCATGTGACCTGTTTGAATGCATTGAACAGCATCAAAAGTTCACAGAAGATCAAGCTCGCATGATCATCAGGCAGATTGTCGATTGTATAAAATATCTGTATTCACGGGGAATATGCCATCGCGACCTAAAGGACGAGAATATTGTCATTGATGAAAATTTTGAGGTAAGTATTACCAAATGATGGATAGTTTTTCGATGATCTTGCATGAATGAATCGAACACCTGGTCTAAAAAAAATTTTACCAGGTCAAACTGATTGACTTCGGTTCAGCCGTCGTGTTTCCGCGCCAGAGGAATCACCTGTTTGATCGATTTTATGGAACTGTCTCGTTCGCTTCTCCAGAGATATTGATGGGAAACCCATACCGTGCAGAACCAGCTGAAGTGTGGTCCCTGGGCATTCTACTCTACACCATTCTCTATGGTGAAGTGCCTTTCAATGATCCAATGCACGCCATCTCACGACCTTTTACATCTCCTAAAATACAAAGCTCTAATGAGTGCATGCACTTATTAGAGTGGATGCTTGCAAAACAACCAGATGATCGCGCTCGAATTTCCCAAGTCGCTAAACACCCTTGGTTTACCCGAGAATGAACTATTGTCTTTGTCTATTACTTTACCCTATTCTAACCTCACTCATGTATACACACCACACCTTCACTTGCAATTCATTTTCTCATCCATCCTTGCTTTACCCTCTAGCAATGCCTTATGTACATATCTCTGTTTGTTGTTATTTCCGACCTCCCCATTTGAGGAATGACTGCTTACTTGTATACCGCCTTGAATTCTCCTTTGAATCCAAATTTTTCTTTTACATAGCCTTTATTCGTTCTTTATTATCGTTAGTCAGTCCTTAGTCGACTCGAATGTACACAGTAATACATCCTTTCTTAAATATACCTATTTTTTTTTTCACCATATTTACCATATTTATCGTTCTACCAAAAACATTTCGAAACAGCGACTAAGGTGGAAAATTGCCTTAAAAAGTGGCGTCGTACGTTACAAAATGGTGACATGGACATTGCTGACAAACCTACCTTGAGTTAATGCAATGAATAAAAGGAAGATAGCTACTTGTTCTTTCCAATTGTTTTATTATCACTAACGTATCTTTTGTTTCAAGAACATTCAAACTAACTGCCATGTCAAATAAGGCTATTGCTTTCTCTGAATCTGGTCCCGTTTCGGTTCTAAAGGAGACCTCTATTCCATTGGCGAGCCCAACAGGCTGGGATATCTTGGTCAAAAATCTTGCTGTCTCTGTTAACCCTGTTGACGCTAAACAGCGTGCTGCCAGCAAAGGCTGGCCAGACTCTGTCCGCGTGTTAGGATTCGATGGCGCAGGTATCGTTGAGGAGGTTGGTCCAAATGCAACACATCTATTCAAAAAGGGTGACCACGTATGGTATGCTGGCACTGTATCCCGTAATGGAACAAACTCAGAATACACCATTATTGATGGTCGTATTGTCGGTAGGAAACCAAAGACTTTGGATTGGGCTGCCGCTGCAGCATTTCCTTTGGTCACCTTAACCGCTTACGAGTTGATGGTGGAAAAGATGGGAATTCAAAAAGGCGACACAGGCAACCTGCTTATTGTCAACGCAGCAGGAGGAGTAGGATCGATTGCCATTCAACTTGCAACTAAGGTGCTGGGACTCAAGAATGTGGTTGCAACTGCATCACGCAAGGAAACCATCGACTGGGTCAAGAAACTAGGTGCTACACATGTTATTAATCATCGAGAGAAACTTGGACCACAAGTTGAGAAACTTGGTTTCCCTATCAAATATGCTCTTTTGTTTTTCGACCCTGATGCTTATATTTCTCAAGTGGTACCATTCCTTCAACCTTTAGGCAAGATAGGATCCATCTTATCCCCTCATAATGCCGACTTTTTAACTGCTCATATGAAGGCCATCGACTTTTATTTGGAGGGCATGTTTGTAAAATCACAGTTTGGAATTAATCCTGAATCTCAAGGTCAAATACTCAGTCAAGTGGCGAACTTTATTGATGACGGTGTTCTAGAATCCATTCTCACAGAAAGTTATCCATTCAATCTTGAGAACCTGCAAAAAGCTCACAAGCAGGTGGAAAGTAGTACAGTTGTAGGCAAGATTGCATTGACTATGGATGAGAACTCGTTTAAATAAATGCGTATGTAGCGTGCATGATTGATATTTATTTAGGGCCCTTATCAAAATCTTCGTGCAGGACTCGACTGGTGGTGGTATATTTTGATGTACTATTATTCAGGCTTTTGTAAGGCTTTTTGCTTATTATTGTTGGCACCACATTGACTAGGCCCATAAACTATATGGAACAACCCGCGTTTCAGCACACTATACATACACATTTACTACTATACACTCAGTTTGTTGTTATAAACGGTGTTGCCGGTAGTAGAATTGAAGGGTAGCAAGGTTTATGCCTCAATGGCTCCGATAATTTTATTATAACAAGTCACAACTTTCAATTCCATCGCCCAAGACAACTTCGGAGAGCTGGAGCATAATCGTGCCTGCAAATTTGAATCATGATCAGTTTGGCCATCTGTCATGGAAGAAGTGCGATTTCACTAATGGAGATCAATACCGAAGAAGAATTATAGGCTGAGAAATTTTTGTTCTGGTACGGCTATAACTGTTGTCGCTTGACAATTGTATTCATCTCACAAACGACTCTACTTCCTAACCAAACTAGGAACACACAGAGTTCCGACGGCGTTGATTTGGATTCATATTTAAGAACATCGAGACGCAGGAGGTTTAAAAACAACCACAAGGTTGTCAAGCGTGGCTCACCTCAAATGATCCTAGAGTCGTCGTCGTCGTCATCTTGGACATCGATCCTGCTGTAATAGACGTGTTCACAGCTGCAGATGGATATATTACCGAATGCGACACCGGAACCGCTCCATAAGCAAAGGAAAATTATGACGTCTGCGGTTTCAATACTGCCAACAAGAGTAGAACAAAGTGGAGTAATGAGGCGTTCGGAAACAGTAAGGAAGACATTGATCAAATTCCGAACATCAATCTGCCAATTATGGGAATCTGGCAGAAGTTACCCCTTTGTCGCAAGGTACAACTAGTAGATAATTACAAGTTTTTATAATCAGGGGCTAATATTCAATGTTCTAAGGCTGAAATCTTACAAAGGTCGACGGAAAGGCATATAAGAAATCATGAGAGGAGAATGACTTTGAAAAGCTACTGACTACGTCCCAGGGCCGCACGTTTGGGAATACAAATTCACTGATGCTCCGGTGGCTACCGAGTGGAAGTATAAACCGAGTTGCAACAGATTGTTCGAAGCATGTTATTACAACTATAACATGGCTTATAGCAAAGCTAACTGGGGAATACTACCAGAAGATTTCTAATGCTTACTGCACTTGCTGAAGGAACTTGGAAGAAGTTATCAGTAAGTGTCATACAGATATTGTGGAATATTCGGTAATGAAATTGTGCTAATAGTTTGTTTTAGCATCATGCAAGTTTTCAAGTTATGTGAGGTATTTTCATTATAGATCGCCGTAGCGCTCAATCGATTACATTCTTGATTTCTGGTATAGGCTACCTAATCACTCGAGTCTTCTCCAATCATTTGGGTGAGTGTTACTGCAGTGTTACGATAGAATTGATATCTTTTCTTATGACTTGTGTTTTGCGGAAGCTTGGTGAATGTATTCCAAACTCCGCCGCAAAATTTAGTATGAAGAAAGTATTTGCCTTAAAAGGGAGAGTTCGCAATGACATTGCATAACTGTGACATGAACAACTTCCTAGTGACATGAACAATTTCTGCTGACATGAACACTTGCTGACAAACGCACCTTGGTTATCGAATGAATAATAGGTCAGTACCGCTTGTATGTTTCAAAATTCTTTACTACCATCAACATATCAATTTTTTCTTCAAAAGCTTCCAAACTATCTGTTATGACAAATAGAGCTATTGCTTTCTCTGAAGTCGGCGCGGCTTCCGTCCTCAAGGAGACCTCTATTCCATTGGCGAGCCCAACAGGCTGGGATATCTTCGTCAAAAACCTTGCTGTCTCTGTTAACCTTCTTGACGTCAAAGCACGTACTCAAGGCAAAGATTGGCCGGAATTAACATGGTCAGACCTTTTCCGTGTGCTTGGATACGATGGCGCTGATATTGTTGAGGAGGTTGGTCCAAAGGCAGAAGATCTATTCAAAAAGGGTGACCACGTATGGTATGCTGGCACTATCCCGTGATGGATCAAACTCGGAATAGACTATGGTTGACAGTCGTATCGTTGGTAGAAAACCCCAGACTTTGGATTGGGCTGCCGCTGCAGCATTTCCTTTGGTCACCTTAACCGCTTACGAGTTGATGGTGGAAAGTATGGAAATTCAAAAAGGTGACACAGGCAGCCTGCTTATTGTCAACGCAGCAGGAGGAGTAGGATCGATTGCCATTCAACTTGCAACTAAGGTGCTGGGATTTTAGAATGTAGTTGCAACTGCATCACGTAAGGAAACTATCGACTGGGTCAAGAAACTAGGTGCTGCACATGTTATTAATCATCGAGAGAAACTTGGACCACAAGTTGAGAAACTTGGTTTCCCTATCAAATATGCTCTTTTGTTTTTCGACCCTGGTGCTTATATTCCTCAAGTGGTACCATTCGTTCAACCTTTAGGCAAGATAGGATCCATCCTGTCCCCTCAGAAGGCCGACTTTGTTGGTGTTCACAGAAAGCGCATCTTTACATCTGGAAGGCGTGTATGCGAGACCACATTACGGAATAAATCCTGAATATCAGGGTCAGATACTCAATCAAGTGGCGGATCTAGTTGATGCTGGTAGTGTAGAATCCAATCTCACTGAAACTCATCCATTCAATCTTGAGAACCTGCAAAAAGCTCACAAGCAGGTGGAAAGTAGTACAGTTGTAGGCAAGATTGCATTGACTTTAGATGAGAACTCATTCAAATAAAGTCACACACGTAGTGTGCATGATTGATATTTGTTGAAAGCTTTACCAACGGGACTTAATTAGCGGTAAATTTTTGAAGGTATTAGTAATGGCCTTTTTCTGTTCCTTGTTTTATATTGCTTTTCCTTTATTTCTGGCAACACATTAGCAGGACTGGTATAAATCTCTGTGCGTTACAGTAAACTATAGACATTTCATTTACTATCCAATTGTTGGATTATCAACATAATTGACCTGCAGCTCACACCCGACAGTATGACTCGTATAGCCTGAAGAGTTGCGGAAGCACTTCACAATAACAAGTCACATAACACAACTTTTCCAGCGTATTCTATAGTTGGGCCAATTTTTTATTTTTTTTTGTCTTTATTCCATTATACACATTCCGTCAACATGTCCTACTCTAGAGTCGACGGCAAGGATACCATTATTTTCGTTGAACCAGAAGAGCATAAAGAGGAGAAGGCTCCCTCCTCAGAAGCAAAGGACAACGAACCTACTAATGCTGAAGGAGAAGAAGGACAATCTGCTGCATTCGACCCGGAGACTGGTGAAATCAACTGGGACTGTCCCTGTAAGTACTCTCAGAGCTCATGTTGGGGATTAGTCTCGACAATCATCAACCACGAAACGATAATCAACCATACACCACTTGATACATTGAAGAAGGTTACGAGTGCGCGAACGTCAGGTGCACTGGATGACCTGTCTTGACCATCAAACGTGAACGTTAACTTGTCGTACTCCACGTAAGACGATTACGTATGTTAGCCACGCATTGAAATACACGCGATACATCATCATCGTATACCATGCAGTTCATGGAACAGCTTACGGACTACGTCTAGGACAGATGACTAATATGTTTATATCCCCGCCTTTTGTATAGGTCTTGGAGGAATGGCTCAAGGTCCGTGCGGCGAGCAATTCAAGGAATCATTTTCTTGCTTTGTCTACTCCACCGCTGAACCCAAGGGCGTTGACTGCGTAGAAGCATTTAGATCTATGCAGGACTGTTTCAGACAGTACCCCGATGTATATGGCAATGAAATTGATGACGATGATGACGATGAAGAGGAGGTCGAGGTCAAGAAGGAAGAGGAGGCTTAAAGGATTTTACGATTGATATAAAAGTGAAAAGAAATAAAATTAATAAACCTGTAGAATATAGAAATGGTTATTATAAACCCGTTCGTCGTCGAGGAAAGACCGTTACCACTACAAGTGATTGCGTGAAATTTTAGTGTCTAGAATTTTTTTTTTTCATCCATCCTGTCAGACGTGACTCCGAAACAATTTTAATTGGCCAGGTACGACAATTGGATGCATACGACAATAAAAATCCAGTATCATGGTTGCGCATGGTCCAGTAGCTAAGCTCTAAATTACTTGTCAACCTATGTTATTGTCTAACTCGAGATCTGTTCTACTAGAGGCTGAAGCGTGGGAAAGGCTGATATTTGGGGGTTGGGCTTAGCAAAAACAAACTTGTTTATATTAAAAGGAGGGGAAAACTGAAGAGAATATTATATATTGAACTGATGAATACTTCTATTGTACATACTAATAACCGCTGATTACAAGTACAAATGGTCCGCGTACTTAAGGAGCCATTAAAGGGGCAACCGAATAGTTAAGGGTATATGAATTGGATGATGCCTTCAAAAGGCAGATGTCTTGTGGTGCGAAGTATAAATTGAGAATCTTCGCTTGGCCAGTGACCAAAAGTCCTTGATTTTTGAGTGAGAATGACGATGTGAGGAGTAGTGTTGATTGGTTGGAGGAGTTGTTTTCGAGGTGGTCAAGTCCACAAAGTCAGAAAGAGTACCCGAGCTGCTTGGAGACATTGTATCAGAGGATACAGATGGTGGTGATCTAGACAATTCTTCTGCAGTATCTGAAGATGTAAGCTGAAGGAAGCATTCTTTAAAGCGAGAGCGACAAGGTTGGAGAGGTTCCATGACGATTAGAAATAAAAGTGAAGAAGAGAGGCGTACTGGGTAAAAACGATTGCTGAATCAGTGAGCCTATTTATTTAAACCCATACGAACCCCTCACCTGTTCTGCTTTTGCGTGTCAGGAAAAAGGTCAATTTTTTTTCCATTTGGAAACTCAGTTACGAACTTGAGAACATGCTATGTTTTGGATTTCTCGAGCCAGCCAAAGCGAAACCCAACTGGAAACTACCTATACCATTTCCACTAGGAAATCCGGCCGTTGTATACAAAGCATACGCAATTACATTAATCCGTATCTTTGTTGTTGTGTCTTTAATTGTCCCGCTTGTCCGAATACCGGTTCATCGTCATTCCATTTTCATTGTTCAAGAAGCTGATGTTAAAATTGCGCACGTGAGGTTTCAGCTTTAGTTCAATGGTATATTCTATTTCACCGTGACGGAAACAATATGGCACAATTCAAAACGATAGTATCTCCTATTTGCCTGCTATCCTTAATGGAAGGTTCCAAATTTAAACAATGAAAACAAAGGGGACCTATAGTTTATATTTATGGCGCACACTACTCAAAATAATGGGGGCAAACCAGGTTCAAGGTGTTTTTGACAAAAGAGCTCGATAGGGAGTTAAGCCATTTCATGATGCTATTTAAAGAGCATGTTTCTTTTGACGTTATGGCATTTTTTATTATTTTGGGATGTGTGTGTTGCATCATCAAATAAGCACTTGGGCACATGTTGTTCCCCAGTCTGGGCAAAGCCCCTCCTCCACGCCCGGTTTTCGCTATTGCTGTGACAAAGCTTGTCTGAAATCTTGTTTCAGATCTTCCAATTCCTCCAAGCCCACACTTATGCGTACTAGACGGTCATCAATTTCTAGATCCCACTGGTAACGCCACTCTGCAAGAGACTCTACCCCACCAAGAGATGTAGCAGCATGGAACAATTTCAGACGGAACGGAAGTTGCTGTGCATTTGTCTTAGATGTCAACTGTTGTAGAGTCATGTTTAGTTTTGGTTTTGAAATTATTTCCTTTCTAAAAGGGGGGAATTTCCAGAAATCCTTACCAGGATGCTGAATGTGGCTCCATAGCCGCCAGGAAATTGACGTTGGATATCCCATTTTACGTCCTGAATACTGGCATGTTTGACGCTATGGACAGCATTGGCTGGAATACCATCGTGGGCTTTACCGCCAGAGGCTAGATTCAACCATGCCACCAAGCTATTTGTTGTTTGTGATTGATGTAAGACTCGCACTTTGAGCGTTCTTTAAATAAAAGGAAACGTCCAAGGCGTAAGTGTCAATATTTCGAACTTTTGGCGCAGCTTCTAGAACCAGCTTCATTTCATGTCCATCAGAATACTTGCCTTAATGAACGCAGGATTAGCCAAGCTTCAAGTGATCCAAGTACGGAACCAATGACATTGCGATCTCTAAGGAGGCTCTCAGCTTCCTTCTCCGATTTAACTACCAAAAGACCGCCTAGTGCGTCTGAATGTCCTGCAAAATACTTTGTAGTTGAATGCATCACAATATCCGCGCCTAAAAACGCATAAAGGATCAAGAGACCGTTTGTTAGATCAAGGAATGACTAGCACTCAGAGAGCCATGCACAAGTACTCACCAAGCTCAATTGGCCAGCTTAATGGTGGTGGAGCAAATGTAGAATCAACCAGCAAGATTGCTCCAACTTTATGAGCTCGTTCAGAGTATGCTACAACATCGTATACCTCGCCAGTAGGATTCAATGGTGATTCCAACCACAAAAGATCACCCTTTTTCAATTCATCGTCAATATCAATGACCGGCTAAATGAAACAAAGATAGGGGCCACCTCCCCAAGTCAGTGAAGGTATGTTAGGGAGTATCATGTATAGGTATGATATACTTGCAATGTCACGATGGCGCTTGTACACTTCGATAAACCCGTGAGTGCCATGATATCCGCCTCGTATAGCAATACGCTCAGGGCGGATATGTAATAAAACGGCAAATCCCGAAGATAAGCCAGAAGAGTAGGTGATGGCGTGGCCCTTGTTGAGTTTTCCCAGCACTTGCTCTACACGATCTCGTGTATCCGTTGAAGCTCTGCTATAAATATTCCCCTTAGTGTCTGAAAGACTACCGGATTGCAAATACGTAGTCGAGACATGTATAGCCGGAGCCACATCAGTGGTTGTCGACAAGTGATCGTCAGCATGAATTGCCAAGCTTGCAAAACCGAGTTGGCTAGGGTCTTCGTCTAAGTGCACCATGGATAAAAAGTCAGTAAAGTTCGCCAGGCCAATAATTCTCACAAGCAAGCGTTTTGTAGTGATGTGGCGGTCCCACGCAAACTTATTAGCTAATTTTGAAGTCTGATGACATGATTACTGTATTTGAATTAGAATTTTGCCACGGCAATAGAGACGGATTTGCGTCAGCGAACAATTACCTTAGCGACAGAGTAAGAATAGAATATACTTCCTACCTCAATGAGTATCACCCTGAGGTGAGTGGGCCCGGCTAGGTACCCTACGTTGTTTTGGAGGGAGGTTCCATTCAGGTCGGCAAATTGTTTCTCCCCAATGTTCTAGGATAAGTCTCATATTCATTGCTGCCAAGTGATCCTTATTCCAAATAGCTGCAGAATCGTAAAGTCATGCTGTGATTACATCCTGCAAATAAAGGCGCCAACTTTCAAGGTCTACCCAATCACCAACCAATCTGCCATTGTGGTAGTCTGCACAACAATGGGTGCACACTCTGTGCCGGACCACCTCAGTATTAGATCGATAGATGATATATGAGCAATTCATATATGGGTGTAGAATGGTATCGCGGCGACGACCATCCATTTTTTGTAGACAGTACCGCCTTCGCGTCTTCCAATTTTTGTTAGGTTTGCGCTGTTCATATATCATTCGTTGTATGTGATGGCACTTTTTCGCTCAAACACCTGCAAAGAAAATCTCAATATGGGCTGCAGCATTATCGTACACGTTTTCATACTCACCTTGTAAGGCTCAGTCTTCCTACCACATAAGCACGTTTGACTTGTATTGTATTCAGGAATTAAAATCACTCTTGCAAGCCTGGCGACATATTTCTTAAGAGCTTCGTTTGGCATAGGTGCCATGCCAGGACGCTTTCCAAATTTGCCATCTCCCCACGCCACGATGTTTTGTTCGGGACGCCTTTGCACTTCTTCACGTAGCTGTTGTTGTTGAAGTGCGCTGATTATCAAATGGGGTTGGTTGCGGCATTATTGAGGAAGGTAGTGGAGGTGCCGTCGCTTGTGCCTGCTGTTGTTGTTGAAGTGCGCTGATTATCAATGGGGTCGGTTGCGGCATTATTGAGTTAGGTCGAAGCACGGTGTTTTTAAATCTTGCTTTCAACTGCTCGCCGTTGATTTCGCGCGTACGCCTCCATCTACGATAAAAGCCTAAAGTGGCCCAGCTATGCAAAACATCAAAGTTCGTATAGTAGACCTGTAGATAATATTTCCAGCCATCATAGTCATCTCGATTGATGTTGGAAAGACTTTCCAATGCACCTGTTACACCCGAGCTTTCTCGTTTTTGATTATCAGCTTGATTGAAAGCCTTATCAAGTCGGCAAGTTTTCCAGTAGCCTACAAGAAACGTTAAATAAACAAGGCAATTTAGTCATATGCTGCTTGTTGCCAATGAGTACCTGAAGATATTTCTAATTTGTCGTTTAGGTCGTCAGAGCGGACAGCAGTTACCACAGATTTGAGTCCAGAATCTACGCCAATGTAGTCAACTTCCCTCAAGATCCAAGCCAACGGAAGGGCATTCAACTTTTCCAACCTGAACAATCCATGGTCAAAGTTTCAGATATCGATGAACTCTTCATCGGCGTCGACATTTTCTTCGCCGTCTTGTTCGGTACCTTCTTCATCACCATAGTCACCATCATCTTCTTCATCACCTTCTTCTTCACCACCTTCTTCTTCATCACCTTCTTCTTCAATATCCTGTTCGTTCTCGTCTCCAATTGATATGCATACCCCGAAGTCGTCTGTCGTCATGGATAGTGATGTGTGTTCGTCAACTCCAAATGTTTGTAGATCAAACAGGTCAAGCCACGGGTTCTCCGGTGCCAAGGGCATATCAGGATATAGATTTCGATCCAATCTCTTTCTTTTGCCACTATTTAGAGAGCTCTTTCCACTTTCACGATCGACACTGATGCTGGTCATGTTGAGTGCTTTAAGGATTGTTGGATCGAGCTTGAAGTGCTTCGTAGTCATCTTATATTCAGGAAATACTTAGAAACGCTTGTTGTTGTGTACACTGTTTTGGTATCGTAAGAATTCAAAATATCTGAGCTTTGACTTCAACAGATAGTTTACCTTTTTAAGATGCTTTGGGCGTAATTGCCTCGATCTCCGGTCTGCGTCACCTCTGACTACCAAAAGTACACCCAATGCTCGACAATGAGATTTAATATATTGGCGCATTTGAGCAGTAGGAATATTCTGTTGACACCATCTTTGTCCAAGTGTGATTCTCTTTCTCTTCCAATGGTTTGTTGGTCAGATTTTGGAAAATTCAGGATTTCTCCCCATGAAGCTGAAGTACTGGGTAGCTGTCCATCATTTGCATCAGCCAAACGAATATCATTGCTGTAGCTCGCAGAGAATACAAGACCATTAATCTGACTACACATGAATTTAGTCATATTGTTGGCCCTTTTGTTCTTGTCTTGGTCTTCCATATCGTCAGGGAGAAATGATTCTGCAAAGGAGCGGACTGTATGAAATTGACGCTTGAAGAAGCAAACATTTATCATCTGTTTGAAATTGGCGACCATGGTACGGGAGTTATACTGTCGGATTTGATCCGGACAATACGAAGCTTTTTCAATCCCATCACTATTTGACGGTGAATTGAAGTAAGGAGCAACATCTTCTTCGTACAGGGTTTTGAGCATAGTCAACTCAGTATTGAGGGCCATTCTTGGAGAATTGACCTAAGTCAGTTCTAAAGGTTTTCCTCATTGGAATATTCAAGTCGATCATGCCTTACATTATAATTATCGACACCCGAGACTGTTGTATGACCCTAGAACTTAATGAATGACGTTGTTCAGATTGCAGTACCAAAGGACACTATAACAGCATTGATAAGGGTATGAACATAGTTCAAATGTAAGTTGAATAATTTTTTTATTCAAAGATTTTCTAATAACTTAAGCATCGAAGCTGCTGTCTACTTATAATTTAGCAACAAGGATGCTCCTTACATAGGTCCAGTGTAAGGTGTCCAAAAGTCTTGCTGGTTACCCCAGTCGTAGCTTTGAGGTTCAAGGTATTCGATCTTGTTGTAGTGACGCATGCTCTCGAAAACGTTCTCAAAGGTGGAAGACCATTCAACACGACGGCTGAGCACAAGTTCAGGAAGATCCCACAGCTTGGCCAAGAAAGCAAGAACGGAGGTGTGAGTCAAGACGGAGTCAGACTCGGGTTGGACACCATTGTGGACAACCAATTCATTAGGAATCCAGGGAGAAATAAGGTAGGTGGGGACACGAACACCGGTGGTGTCAAAGTTGTAGGTGAATTCCTTGCCGTTGGCAGCTGTGGAAGTGTAGGTGTAGTTATCCTGCACAGAAAGAGAATGCGAATGCCGTGTCAGATGAAATGTATGGCTTAAAGTAACGCAATCGAACATTAATCATACCGGTGGAGGTGCAGGCTTGATAGGCATATGGTCAGCGAAACCGCCGTGTTCATCGTAGGTAACAATGAAGAGGATCTCATCCCACTGAGGACTGCTGCGAAGGGCATTGTAGACTTGTCTCAAGAACTCCTCACCACGGTCAATGGGACTGGGAGGGTGGAAACTTTCGTATGAACAGCATTCGGGGTACTAAAAGAGGCATAAATAAAAAGGAGGTTATGAGCAATCAATATGCAAGTCGAAATGTAACAGATCCACCAGACTTGCTTACCAAGTAGGTAAATGGTGGCAATTCACCTTTGGCGGCATCAGCGAAGAATTGAGAACCGTGGATCATCTTGTCGGCAGCGTTGACCTGATTCCAGTAGTAGTACATGGCGTCAGACTCAAGACCCCAGTAGTAGTGCTTCCAATCGACGTTCTTCTTGCTGAGAACTTCGAAAATGTTGGTGTTGTTGAAACCCTTAACCTTGTTGGTGTAGGTGAAGAAGCTGTTATCATTGGAACCGTGACCAAGACTAGTACCAGAAACAAGGAAAGCGCGGTTTGGCTTAGTGGTGATAGGACCGGCACAGTACCATTCGTCAACCAAAGCATTGTCCTTAGCCAAAGCGTATTGGATAGGAACGTGATCGATAGAGAAACTGTCGATAGCTTCACGGGCAACATTTTCATCACCACCATAAGCCATGTACTGACGAGTAACGAAACCGTTCATCTTGGGAGTCTTCATTTCTTCAGGAGTAGGAGTAAATGTACCGTAGATGGCGAACATGTCATCAGTGGTTTCGTACTCAGGGTTGTCAACTTGGATGTTCATGGCAATAGGCTCAGAGCAAACCTCGGGGGCGTGAGGGTCAGAGATGTTGAAACTATTGCAAAATTGACGGTGAGCAATTCCTTGGATTTCAGGAGAGTAGTCGAATTGACCGGCCATGTGGTCAAATGAACGGTTTTCTTCAACGATGACAACGACAGTCTTGATCTATGGATTCCGTGAAATATCACCGGCGTTAATGTCATGCTTGTTCACTCGTCATATACGCAATTGATGGTCTTGAGCTATTATTACCTTCTCTTTGATGAATTTCCAAAGGTTCTCATTACTGTCTGGCTTGGAGCTATGGACTGATGCTGCCATAGTTGATGCCACGGAGGCAGCAATCATACCAAGGGCAAGACTGAACTTCATCTCGATATTTCTTAACTTGGTACTACCCAGATCGTCTACGTCTGCAATTTATACCTTTGAAGGTTGCCGGATTGTTATAAGTCGCTAAACCATGATTCAATTACCGTCATGGCAGGTGCCATTGACTTTAGAACGTGCCTGTCTCCACGTGTAACGCGCGAAAACCCGTATATTTTCATTAATGTGAGATATGAAGAATTTTATAAAGTTATGGTTTGACCATCATCATTGGATCGAAGATTGTTTTAATATATATTTAACCTACAAGGCTTACTTATCAGCAACATGCCCTTGGAAACATACATGCAGATAAAAACGATTCTACGTATGAGATTCACGCAAGGTTTGAGCACTTTTTAGTGGCTATGACAAAATCCACATAACAAATGAGGTTCGTTCGGAAAATGTGTGAAGCCAATTCTCAATTATGCAGTCAAAGCACTGTTACATCCATTTCTCCTCCGCAAATGGTATGCCATCCATTTAGCACGCACAATGGAAAGGTTTATGCAATGCGTCGAGAAATCTATTTTCGCTCAAGCCGTCGGTTTTGTCCTATTGGAAGTTCCATTTGACAGCGGACATTTTCGACTCAGGCTATGAAGGACACCCTGGATCGGCAGCCGTCACACCTTAATCCTTTTTTTTGCCTTGACATCTGGAGCAAACAGATTTTGCTTTGGGATAATTTGGCCGGGAGAGGGATCTTCGGTATGCTAACACTCAAATTACAAGTGGTTAGCTTTTATTACTAGTTATCTAAAATGTGTCTTAGATAAAGTAGACATTGTATTGTTGAAACAATGAGCTTGCTCAAGATTATCATCTTCTGGAGATGTGGGCGGACGGCGACAACAGTGGCCCCGGCGGAGTTCAAAGCCTCGTAAGCTCACTTGCAAATATCAACCCATCGCCTTGGTATCTATTCACCCACCAATAAACTATGTTTACCATGACATCGTGCATATGAACAGCGTTGGAAAATTTTCTGAAGAAGCTTATCGTCAATGTTTGTGGAACAAAGAATTTGGGGCGTTTTCATTACCCGAACATCCTTAGACCCTCTCGGTACCTAGAATTTTCATTAATTTTAATTCCTGGACTTTTAAGGCATTTTGCCCACCATCTCTCCAGGATTTAAGCAAGTTTCCAATATGTAGATCCTACCAAACCAATAGTTGGATGTTTCGGGTTTATGAGACGAAACTCATTGTGCATTATTAAATTATGCCATACTATTGCTACTTCAAATTTTACAAATCTTAACAGCTGTTGCACAATCTTTTTAATTTTATGGCAACGGTGGTGTCCAAACCCACGCGAGGGAACTTGTAATACTGAACCTTAATATTGTCGCAATCAAATTTGTAAGTCAGCGTAATCAGCTGTACAAAACAAAAAGTATATACGATGGAGGCTAAGTCGCGCTGAATATCTTAAAAATGGAAGTCCGTACAAAGTTACCAAAAGAATCACCACATCGAGGTCCTCAAGCCGACCAATACCTTCCACTGCGACTTTTTCTGCGCTCGCAACACCCCCTTCTAACAGAGATATCCCGGTCCACGCATATGAACTAATGAACCAAAGCCTGGCTTTTCCCTGGCGGTCGCCCAACGTCTTTTCGAAAGTGCTGGATGTGCAGAACAATCCTTTAGAGCCTCCTTGGAATACAGCGTAACAGTGGCTCGTTGAAACCACGGCACAGGCGGGATGGTATCTGACTTTGGAGCGGCGATAGGATTGGTGATCTGAAAGGTATACTGTGGCCAGATCGAATTCTGCATGGGTCATGTTCAAGATGTGGATGGTCATGGTGATGCCGTGAGGATAAGGAATAATATTAGCGCCGTCGACATCCTTTATCTTGATGGATATGTCTAGAATCGCCAACCCGACCACTTACCACCATCGCCTTTGCGTCATTTGCTTCTCTCTTCTTGTATATTAACACGGCTTGTGGTTTCTTCAAAGATATATCTGTCACTCCTGCTTGTGATATGGCTCCCAAAATCGTTATTGTGATAACTTTGGCTGTTGACACAATACCCTTGGATGGTGTTCCTTTTCGCGAGCGTCCATAATTTCGCTGAGTATGAAGATTGAATCCTGCCTCATCAATGTACACGCAGTTCTTACCATGATCCAAATCTGGATAGCTTCCCATTCTTCGATTCTTCCCTTCCTTGAGCATACGATCACTATTTCTTGCGGCAGGTAATTTTGTAGCTTTTTCAGCGTCAATTTACACTTTTGAACCAAGTGTCTATGTAACCCAGACATTGATATCGATAACCTCGGAAACGTTTCATAGAGAGCTCTTCTGCTATCCGATAATATAGCTGTCGGGTGTTCATCAACATAACCTATCAAGAATTGGGAATGACCCTCTGTCAGCTTAGACTTACGTCCAGCTCTTGTCTTTCTACCACTTACCGGCAAATTGTCGTTCCTCATCGTCATTGTATTTTCTGATGTAATGTTGCGCTGTCCTAATGTTGATCCCGGCCAAAAGTGCGGCGTCTTTCGCAGTCTTATCCTGCTCAATCACATAGTCAAACAATTGCTCAATTTGATGCGTGGTGTATCGTCTGTATGGACCTCTTGGTTTTCGTGTACGTATCTTTTCAGCGGAGGATTCAACGACTGCTGTGGGTGCTAGTGCTGGTACCTGTTGCGGTACTACAGTGGTATGGATATCCATCAAAGTTCTCAACGGTACCAGAACTGCGTCATCGATTGCATCTTCGTCTTCCGTGTCCATCAGTTGGCTTACCTCTTCCATCGCGGTTTCCAAATCTGGCATGTTGAACTTTGCAGAGGCGGAGTTATCAGCATCATACAAGATCATATTTTCGCCTTCAATAGAAGCAATATTATTGTGTTCCATGTTGTATGCTCAATATATAGGTGTTCACAGAGCGAATTTTCAATTTTCTTCCTAAAATTGCTTGAAGACGACAGGGCAAAAAATACAACATGCTGATGCTAAATGCCAGTTCAGCTCAGCGTATACAAATCAGGATGTCTCCACAAAGTATTTGGAGAAACACAGTAATTTCCTGCAGACTTGATAACGGAATCGTGTCAGTATTACAACCGATCATTCGGTAAAAGCCATGAGCTATTCTATAGTGGTGGTGGAATATGCTATAGAGAAGGAATACCATACAAGAACATCTTATAATAGTATGTGTACTATATTTTAAGGTGATGCAATTAAATATATGAATAAATTAATTACTCTCTACTTTGCAACCTCAGCAAAGGCAGCGGTTACTACACTGTCGTCATAGATCTCCTTGGGATCTTTATATAACTTAAATACACCTTCGCGCATACCTTCGCTAACTTTGGCTATACGCTGGTTGAACAGCTCTAGTCGAGTAGGCGCAGGGACACTGGGATCAGTGGAAGCTTCTTGCTCCGGAGGCTGTTCAGTATGGGTGACTGCGTCTACGGCACTATGAGTGAAATGAGACTCGCCCGTTACGCCTGCGTGCAAACCAATGGCCTCACGGAGCGATTCCAGATACACATTCTTGGTGCCTTTGCTGGCCTCTTCCTTCTTTGCTTCCTCTGCTTCGGTATCAGCCTTTTTCGCTCGCTCGCTGGTAACGTCATGAATAAACACTTTGACAATTCGATCTGGGAATTGTTGATAAACCTTTTGATATCTGGTATGATAAAAAATTAATAATTGTACATATAAAGTAGTACTGCGGAAAAACTTACACTTCTGGGTCCAATTCACCAGTATCACCAACAAGAATGAATTTACGATTAGGAAAATCCTACAAGAAAAAAGAAAAATTTGGGGGAGGGGGGGATTATTAAGTATTAGAGACACCCACAAGGGGACATACGATGGTATGGCTATGGCCACATATGCTCTTTTCCTTCCTTCCAATCGCATCAAAGACTTACATTCATGATTTTAGGTATAGTTTCTAACTTGTGAGCGCCGGGTGTTCCTCTAATGGTACTCACGACGTCGGTACGGTCAATAATGCGCAAATGGGCCGATCCAGGCGGGAAATTGTGTTGGGCAAAGAATTCAGAGAGCATAGGAAATAGCTGCCACGGCCCATTTGAGACATAATGGACATGACCGCCCTGACTGGCATATTTTCGATACAATTCAGACATGCCTTCCACTTCCCTTGTAGGATTCAAGAAAGTGTTTTCAAGAATAGCCTCACGACCATCGGGAATATTTGTGATCTTGATCGTATCGTCAATGTCTAGATAGAAAGAGAGTAATGTGTCACCATAGTAGTTTAATTGATATCCCAAATAATTCATGACAGTGGATGCACAGTGAAGACTTGTACAAGAACATGTGCTGTTGCTTACCAGTGACAATGGAAATGCCATTTTCAGGAATCAAGTCCACAACACCGTATGAAGGCAGTGTAAGTTTGTCATAGACTGTTTGTATCTTGAGAACTTTGCCTGGTTCCTCCTTAATAGCATCTCCCTTAGCGGTCAATTCTGATTGAAAATGACCAGTTTCCCCTGTACTGACGCTGAGGTCATCGTTCACCTTATCCGTCGTCAGTTGATTGCCGAATTCAGGACCTTCTGGGGTATAGGCCTGACCTACAGCAGGTACCAATCCCACTGTTCGGACAGCCATTTCAATATTTCGAACTGTACATAGAGTAGTGGTGATGGTCAATTATAGCTAGGTTTATACCAAGCATAAATATTTGTGGCATCCAATTTGCCCTTGTACTTACTGGTCGTAGTGAAAAACATCTTGCTACGTTCTTGAAGCCTCTTATCCTCTTCTGAATCGCTAGTCACATGTGCAATTCGGCGGGCTGCGGCTATTTTGTGGAGAGAGAATTAGCCACATATTTGCAGCGATTGTATGGCAAGGCAAGTATTTACCCATTAAAAACGTTTCCATGCGGCTTTTAGGTGGATCAGCATAGAGCCATCCAGCAACATTGATTTTCCAATGTAGCTGGCCATCGATTGTAGTGGGTACTCCGTAAGTAGGGAAAAGCATACACTGTTGTCTGGGTTCATTACCTTCCTGACCCAGCATTTGTGTTACAGCATCTGATCCAACTACTTGATGAGCCTCCATCCCAACCATTCCTACGCTTTCTGCAATCTTGTGTTCTTTTGTACCTTCAATAGAGGTACGAGGTATGTCCCTGGAATCGTTTGAATGACCACTACCCAAGGACAGCTTTTTAGTGACAGCGTCGGCAGCTGTTTCTACGGCATTTGTGATTGATTGTCCTAACGTTTCAGGGGTATTAGCCTCTGCGGGATTTTGGATATCGGATGTCATAAACTAGAAATTAAATAGGTACGAAGAGTTGAAAATGAGAGAGAGAAGAAGACAACAGCTGGGGTCATGTGCAAGCCAATAAAAAGCACTTTTTATAGCAAAATGGTATGAGTGTAACGTGAGGACATAACAGCGATCAGTGATATCAATCCTATGACAACGTGATATAGATGTTGAACATTGGGCTACGCTATTATTCTTTTAGTTTCCAATAACTCTGCTACCAGCACCAGTGCCATCATGATACAAATGCTGATCCCAGATGTAGACGCCTAAGCCTAAATCAAATAATAAAAAGCGATGTTTTGAGTTTATAGTTCATATTACCTTTGTGACTTTAAGTGTAGGCAAATGCAACAATATTTACCTTCGCCAACGCGGTTAAGTTGAGTGACCATATCAGAGAGCTTCTTGATGGCTTGGACTTGTTCCTGGAGGTACTTGCCTTCGATGAAGTCAGTCAGCTGAGGATCATCGTTGCCATCGGCCAGCTTGTGCAAATTGAGAAGTGACTTATTGACATCTGGGTATAAAGACGACGATTACTACTTATTCGGGAGAAAGGACGGATGGGACAAAGGGGGCAAGGTAGGAACCATGCAAGTGAGCCTGCTTGCTTGGACAATCACAAAAAAAAAATTTTTTTGTCACAGTTCCAATCCTTCATGCGTCAAACTTTACCTTTCTCTAATTGAAGAGCAGATTCAACAGCGTTCTTGGCTGATTTCCATTCGGTCTATACAGATGGTCATGTTTGTTAGTTCGGAAAACAATGCCAGATAAAGGCTGAAAACAATTCACATAGATACTTGCCTCGGGAGCCTGAAGGGCACGAAGAATGACACGTCCGCCACGCATGTTTTGGTAGTCTAGATATATGGGTCAGCAAAATTCCTGCATCATGAGAAAATAACATGGAGCAACCGCCAATAGCACAGAGGTACTTACCGATCAAGTGTTGAGCGTGTTCACGTTCCTGTTTGACGGCATGGCATGAAACATAAGGATGCATATGAAATGTTGTCAGTGAGAAAAAAAACCTGTCAATATAGGCAATTCCCACAAAATATTTTTACCTCCTCTGCAGATTCACGGAAATACTTCTCAAGACCTAGACAAGCACATTTGCATGAGACGATCGGATCGGATCGTGCGGTTTTTCGGACATGAGATTGCTGACTTACCTGGAAGAGCAACGGTAGTATGCTGGGCCCAAGAAGCCATACTGAGATAAACCTGACTGGCCTGCAGCTCAGTGTTAATCTGCTGGTTGATGGCCTCCTCAGAAGAAGTAGAAAAGTTTTGTTTAGCAAGTGACATTGTAGTAACGAGCAAAGAAGAGTGGGGGGAAGTTTATTGGAAGTTATCAAGGAAATTTCTAAATTTTGGCGTTCAACCGGCGCTTTATGGGTTTTGTATTGGAACACCGCTACACGCCTTTCAAAAAATCCACAAAAAAATGACACAATCGCGCACGCGATGCACATTCAAAACATTGTTTCAGTAATAAAGAATTGAATCGATGAATGAGGAAATCTTTGATCGTCCAAAAAATAATCAGGGGAAAAGAATCAACATCTGTGGACGACAACATTTTACTGCTGTTGCTCAACGGCTTCCGCATACGTTGGTAGTCGTTCAGCTAGTCGGTTATCAGTTGCCCATATCTGTTCGAAACCTTCATCTGCTGTAGGATCGCCAGGCCATTTGAACGTCCCTTGACTACCTCTTCGGCCAGTACTTTTTTGGCGAACGTATCGTAAAAATTGTGAAGGGATATCAGCTAAAACATCGCGAGCCAGTAACACTCCACTGGCTGCTGATCCTGTGCTTATCACATCCCCGACTTCGTCATGTCCAAATGCGGCGGATGTCGATGCTGATCGTCCTCGCTGCTTGCTTTTATCAGGGTTGAGTGCAGCATACTTTCGAAATTCTACAAATTTAACAATAGCACTGGCGCTTTCGATACTCTTCATTATTTGAAAATTAGCTGCTCCAACCCCAATAATGACAACACAGAGCGGTAGTTCCTGTGACATCTCCTTGACTTTTTGTGTAGCTGACTCAAAATCCGCAACTTGCCCATCCGTAATGATCACCAAAATATGGTATAAATGTCGCTTGCCAGTCGACGGATCGATCGGTGCCGCCAAAGACGGACGACGAGGTGCAGTAGTGATTGAAGGATGACGCGTAGTATTGTTGTAAATGACATTCAGGTCACCGCAATACTCTTCTTGCTGAAGTTGGTTTTGCTGGTCTACTAAGGTCATGGATGCTCGTACCCGTCCTTCGATCTCCTCCAGCAATGGCGTAAACATGGTCGGGTATGAGAACTGAATTTGATCACGAACAGGTATTGCGAACCTTTTGACATAGTCTTTCTTTCCGTCACCGCCAAGGATGTCTTGTATCTCGGACTCGGGTAATGTGTAATGTTCAGGTAAAGGATGTACCAAGTTACGATACGCCTTGATAACTTCATCAATGGACGAATAATGGGGATTGGCCCAATCAAAGTTGAGAGGAAAACAGTGTGAAACTTCAATACGAGAGAAATCGTCTTCATCCATCTTGCCACTTCCAATTTTGGCGCCAAATCCATACACTGGTATTTCTCGATTGGAATTATACTTAACAACCGAGGTGATGTTAGATCGTCACTATAGCAGATTTGGAAAATAGAATAAAATATAAAAATTTGGAGATAAAATGCTTACATGGAGCAATATGTCACCAACAGAACGAATGGCATCTTCATAGGCATTCAAATGATTCTGGTCGCGTTCATCAACATAGTGTAAGCTGGCTTTTTCCACCAAGTCGTTGGAAGCGGAGAAGTCGATGGCCAAACTCAGTTCAATGTCAGTAGACCCACTTTGAATGTAGTCGAGAAACGTTGGTTCACGATGTAAATCGCATGTTAACACCTTGATATAACCTGGGGTTCGCTTTCGCTTGTTAGTATCTAATCTGAGAGATTTTGATGGCCCACGTGGTGGTGATGTTGAAGGTCTCAAGCTATCGGCCGATCGACCATTACGTTTCAGAGGGTTTAGTCGTGAACGTTTCGTCGAAAGTAGTTGTCTAAGCGATGTTTCAAGGGTCCCAATCAGACTGTGTTCAGTGTCGCTGTTCCAATCATATACTTCGATAGTGAGCGGCAAATCCATATTGCCATTACATAACTCCTTCATATTAATCTAGTAGCGGTTTTACATTGTCAGATGGCGCAGTGATACGCGAGAGGACTAGAGGACAATCAGACTGTTATCTAACCTTGTGTTCCATAAACTTGACGTGCGCAACATTTTTATGATATTCGCTGGTATAGACTCGTACGTACCCTCCGCCTTCGGTAGTCCGCCGGCTAATGACGTAAAAAGGGTCAGACTTTCCAAAGACATCCATACTCTCGAGTTGGACTGAAAGATAGACTAGGTCAGTATATAAAATAACGGCCATAGATATTTGGTATATCATCTTGTACCAAAGTAAAAAGGAAAGGTTTACGGTACCTCCACTGAGGTGAAGTGTGACAGTACATTCAACATCTTGAATCTTTTCCCAAGCAATATTAATCATTCCTCGAGAGGGTTGCATCTTGCCATTGCATATAGGGCATATTTTCAACCTTGACACATTTTGTATAGTCAAAGAATGTGTAGATATGTGATGGAGTACATGTAGCCATGTACTATTGCATTCATTGCATACGACTCCGTCAGGGTCCTGTGGAAGCTAATAGTCAGCAAGTGGTGCATTTTTTCGGACGAGCAGTTTATTGTTTTGTTAAAAAGAAAGCGTGAACCAACTCGCCTTGGTCAATGGAGCAGATAAAATTCCTCCAGGTGAAGTGACCAGCGCATGCGATGAAAAGATAACACATCCGATTAACCGCTGGCTGGACAAGTCAGTCAGTCCATTGTCTGTATCATATACATCAGTTCGCATAAGTGAATTGTATTTAAAGAAGTAGTCCATGGTGATGGCTTTCGAGAATACGGGATTGTCGCCAGTTCCAACGTCCGTTTGAGCTCGTACCCTCCACTTTCCAGCGATAGGGTCATGAAAATGTAACTGAATGACATTTTGGTTAGTGGTACGAGCAAAACGACGAGCAGACCGTCGAGTGGCAAGACTAGAGCATGAAAAATGAAGGGCTATTTGTGGAGGCTCTGGAGTTAAAGGAGGTTTAGTATCCATTCTTACGAGGTAGAATGTCAAGAACACTTGATAAAAGGATAAACTTTGCGTGAGCCATTTGTACTTACTTTCTCACTCATTGAGGTTCCGATGTCACACTTGGCAGTCTTAATGCTGAGTCAGAAACCGTAAAAATGAGGAGTGCCTGCCATTTCAATGGTGATTTATTTTCTTCATTTTATGTACAAAAAGAGAAGAGAAAGTGAGAGAGAGAGAAGGGCTCGAGTATGATATAAAGAAGAAAATTGAGAAAGAGATGAAAATGTGAAAGAAGAAAAAACAATTAGGTCTACATGGTATACTTGTTGTACTAGAGCGATTGAGGCTGGTTACAAGGTTTCTTTTTGTTTTTGTTTTTGAATTTTCTTTTGAATTTTGGCTTTTTCTTTGTGGGGTGTGTGAGCTGGGCTGGCTGGGGGAAACGTTTGGAACGTCTGTCAAAAAAGAAAAGGAAGGGCAGGGGTAGGTGGAAATGATCATATTGACTTGTCACTGGTCAAAGAATCAGCTTGTTGTTGGGACCAGAATACATCATGCAAGCGATACACATATCCTGAGAACGTGGAAGCATCGGTACCAATGAATAGACGGCCACGGCTTGCGACAGTGGCATCGACTAAAGGAATCAAGTACTTTTTCATTGAGGTTCCATCATGTGTATTGGTAGCTTTTGATAAAGCTTCCCATGCCGGTTGATTGAATGTCGAGGTGAAACTGTCGATGGTAAAAGTACAGGGATAACTTGAGTACAATATCGAGAAATCTGGGTTACTGCTTGGATTTGGTGCGTCTGTGGCCATATAAATTAAGGTGACGTTTCGGGTCTTGGCAAGTGTGAAACATTGTTCAAAATCGGGATTCTTGGGTATGAGAGCTAATTGTTCTTGAAGAGAAGGTATGTCGGCATGCTTATCGATTGATCGAGTAATCTGAGTTACAGCGTTTTGAACATTTCGTGGTAAAGCTTTGACAAACCATCCATCACCGGATCTATCAAAATATGATATGAGGAGTTAGCGGAATGTAAATTACAGCATATTTTTTTTTTTTTTTTGTTTTTTGTAATTTCAGTGGGTCCTGGAAGGCAAACTAAAAAACTTCCTAAAGACAGGCGTACCTGATGTGAAGACCAACGAACGCCCCAGGTCCACCGAGGCTTTGCAAAAAGTTTTCAGCCACTTCAGTTACCACAGGGTGACGATAAATGATAGAGCGTTGGAGTTTCCGCAAAAATTCATAGTGTTCTGGTCGTCGTATGGGCATTTTACCAGAACCAAAAAGTGAACCAAAATGAATCAACTTTTGTGGAAATTCTCGCATTTGGTAGATATCTAGACTGGCGAGATATTTTCCTAGTCGTTCAGCCTGATGTGGAGTATCAAAAATACGCCAGTTATACCGGGTTTCGTCTTTAAAAAAGAGTATGTCACCATCCACGTATGACCCATTATCTTGGTTAGGAACATCCGCTCGATGAATATCCAAGTTCTTTTCTAACCATTCATAAGACATATCGTCTCTTGAGATAATCCGAACATGTTGTTTTGCCCAATCAAGGTCGAAAATTTCATCAAATGGCATCATAGTGTAGCGACTTGGCTCGGGGCACTCTACATTGAGTCGTTCAAGCTCAGCGTCATGATGGATACAAGCTTGGGCTGGTGAATAGGTGACGTCTCTTAGCTGGTGCTCTATATGAAGTTTGTCGAATGAAGACCATCCGAATGGTCGACCGAATAAAGCTCTGGGAAGAAGTAGCGTTCGATTTAAATACCATGCTAATAAAATGGCGTTTTCAACTATGGAATAGAGTAGGTGGTTAGGGCTAAACTTATGTATGTATGACCAATGGGGGGGTGGTTATCGAATAAATTACCTTGAATTAATTGGTTCTGGAACCCGCTATGTGTGAAGAAAGCCAAATACTGTTCGTCGATTGAGACCGGCTCCTCTACGGGATGCATTGGCTTTGGTGAAGAGATGTGTTGCTCGAGGTCTTCATATGGCGGATGAGATGTACGTATCCACAAAATGGTGTAGCCTAATAAGCAGCAACATATGAATGCAATGATCAATGGCATCCTCCTTCGGACGGCCATGGTGAAAGAAGGATGATTAAACTAGGTGATGAAAGATTAAGCTTAAACTTTGATGTGAGGTTGAGGTTTTGTAAAGGTGAAGGTGAAGGTGTGGCTTGCAAATTAACAAGGGAAAGGGGAGTTGAGGTTAAAAAATAATTTGGTAACCGGTTCTTGTTACCACTTTGAAAAAGTTTTAAAAAAGATATTTTGTATAGGTTGGGTGGAGAATGGGGATTCTATTTCTGTCAATAAAGTGAAGAAACTCAAGAACGATGGCCTACTTCTTTCGCTAGAACGGACACTAGCAATTTCTTTTCTTCCACAGTCACTCATAATTTCTCTCAAATTGGTTGTTTTTTTTCAATGTCAGAGCACTACTTTTACTTTTTTGTTTTATTTTTACTTCGGGTACCTCGCTTGGGCTAAACCAAATGCTTAATGTGATTTTCTGTACAAAGCCAAGGGTACATCATCTTCTTCGTCATCTAATTTAATCATGTCGATAAGTTCACTTCCAAAAGAACCCAAGTTTCCATGATTTAAATCTAAAGATGATGGTTTATCTTGTTGGGTAGAGGCTTCAGGTGGTATCGGCCATTGGACGTTATCGTCATCGTCATCCTCCTCCTCTTCATCTTCTTCGTCATCCGATTCATCCTCCGATGAAAGTTTAGTGGCTGGGTGCAGATATTGCTGTGGGACAACGAATCCGGTGGGTGCGCTGGCGGTCCCAATATACTGCTGTGGCGTCATCAAATGTCCCCTCAGTCCAACATGTGGTAGAGGGTGATGCCTTAAGACCTGTTTATCATATTGAACTGAAGGGATGACCGTTTCAGACCTTCGTCCACCTTTACGTTCATGGACTAGAGCGGATTTTCGTTGTTTGTTTTGTATGATTTCTTGCCGCCGCTTTTTACCCGCCGCTACGAACTTATTTATCCCTTTCCCTTTCTTGTCATTGCTGTCGGCTTCAACACTATTAGCAGCAGCTGTCTGCTCGCCACCACCAACACCACCACCACCGTTAGCGTTAGCGTTAGCCGCATCAATAATTGATAGGTACCAAAACATGAAGTTGGATATGATCACTTGATGATGAAGCGGTCGTCTTGGATTCGCTAGCTTGATGTGGGATAACCGGTAGATAGTTCTTTCCACGTGGATGGGGAGCCGTTTCGGTAATGGTGGCACTTTTTTACTGGCCACTTTAGCTGATGCTACTGCTTTGCCGTTATTTGTGTCCGTTTTAGTTCCTGCTGGTCGGACACTTGCTCGAGAAAAGAGAGATGACAGGCTTCCAAATTTTCTTCCTGAAGCAGACACAATTGATTCATTCGGAACAGGAGAAGAGGATCGAGTCGTTGGTGGGCTGGGTGATAGAACTTCCGTCGTTGGTGATGACTGAGGTTGATCCTCCACTACATCTGATTTAGTAACTGGGTCTGGTTTATTCCGCTTTGTCTTGGTACTATCGTCCTGTCGAAGAAATAGTCTTGACCATGTTGATTTTCTTCCTGTGCTAGTGGACCTTGAAGGTGATGGCGTTTTGGGGACGGCAAGTTCATTCGTAGATTTTTTAGATGGGGTATCTGCTGCAATTGGTATATTGGATGGTATGTCGGTAGTGGTATCCACAACCGGCTGAGGTTCTGCCGTTAACTTTTCAGCGAGCATGTCACGCATGGCTGCACTGGGAAGTGAACTTGTACGAGGTCCTGCAACTCGATTCGTATTTTTTTGTGATACACTTGTTGTGGTTGGAGGTGGTGATATAACTATGTTACTTGGTTCTTCTTGGACTGTTTCGTCATCCAATAGGATCACTGGCGTGTCCTGAAGGGATATTCCACCTGGCGGCACCATTCCAATGCGACTAGCATCTATTGCTTGACCGGCACTGATATTTCTACTGCGCTTACGAGCTAATCTCTCTGCATTGGGGTCGTCATGGCTACTGGACGATATAGAATCCATGGTAGAATTTCGTCGGATTTTAGTGCGTGCCCCTCTACGAAGCAAAGTCCTATCAGCCTTTGGTACCAGTACTCGCGATGCGTCAAATGGTGAGGAATTGCGATCAAAGACATTGATGTGATCTGATTGCTCTAAAACATGACCAAATAAAGATGAATTTTTAATCAATGTCATTCATGTCGCGCCGCACAGATACGCACGCGGTCTAATACTGAAACCAGAAGTCATATAATACGCTTACCTGAAATAACAGGAAGATTCAAGCTGAGACTTCTCCGTACCCGGTCCTTTCTAGCCGTGTCTACCTCCTCCTTCTCCTTGTCCTCCTCCTCCGCCACCACCTCATGGTCTGGTATTGACTTATCTTGGGTACCTGACCGACTTTCAAGTATAGCTAAGGTAGCTTCGACGCTATCCTGTGGTTCATCATCACTGGCTTTATCATTGTCAGCAATAGGTTCCTCTTCCGCCTCAATATCCTCTGGAGTGTATGAGACAGACAAGACCGAACGACGTCTGCGAATACGAGGACGTCGATCAGTGTTATAGGCATGGTCCTTGAGCCAATTGTTGAATTGAGCTGGAGCGATCTCGGGATGTTGTTCAGCAGGGACCCTGAATGCAATGAGGAACGCTTGTCAACAACTCCTGTAAGCCAATACGGTTTATGGAGTCGTGCTTACCAATAAAGATGAGAAGGATTGGGCGTTTCAATATTGATGACATCTCCTTTTTGCTCCTTTCTCTCTGTGCTATTTGTCCGTCGTAAAGAAGTAACACTCAAATTGCGCATCAAACCATTGGTCGGGGTAGGGGGAGGGGAAGGGACGTTTGGGTCTTTTTCAGTCACGTTAGATAGATTAAGAGACAATGGTTGGACATTTACCGAGCCCATCATTGACGGCTGGCTGGCGGGATGAAAGAAAGGAAACAGATATGCTGAAAAGTATAGAAGAAAGATTTTATTATTTGGTAGGACGCGCAATTCGTCCCACCGCTTTTGCGAAAGGGCCAACAGCTCTTTCGGCCAAGAAAGGTGTCATGGCTACAGAAGCAGCTACACGAAGAGGAAGAATGGCCTAGACAACAATAATAATAGGTCAATCTCAAGCCTGCAAAGCCTTTGACCATAGCTGTATCCATGCAGTGGGGGTAAATATAATTTACCTTGACCACAGCGTATGCTGCCACCATATTAACCATCGCTCGACTGTTAGGGTCCAATGGCTCATACCCATATTTTGTTCGCATTTTCGAAACTACCCGGTTTCCTTCAGTAATAGCGTCGTCTGGTACAGGTATATTTAGTTGAGTATAGTCGAGGAAGTAGTAGACTAGGGGTAGAGGTACTACGGCCGTAAGTTCATGCAAGATGGCAAAGCTAGTGACATAGGATGCTGGTTTGTCACGAAATTGATGAGCATATTTTCTCCAACCTCGAAGGGTTTGTTGAGATTGTGAATAAAAGCGTATGCCTCTCATTGGAGCACCAAAGTAATGTTGTGTTTGGACTTAGTGTGGATTGCTCAGGCGGGCGGACGTCTTCAAAACGTCACGCGCGCGAACTTATTATTTTTCTGTTCTGCGCTCTTTTCCGCCTTTCCATAACCCGCTATGCGAAGAGATGTTCGAATCCTATTAGTGGGCGACGGTAAGTACAGCTATGAATAAGTTACTTCAAAGTAGCAAGCGAAAATGTCGTTCGCTAATTATTCATGCCTCTAATTGTAATTTGCTGTAGACGGTGTTGGGAAAAGCACACTCATTACTTCGCTCATAAAGGAATCCTTCATACCTAATGTGAGTGCTTACCGAAACATGCTATATACACTTATCACCAAAAAGAAATCATCGGCCACAATATTGATAATTTCTCGCATGCATCTTTCAGATTCAACATGTCGTCCCAGAAGTGACCATACCTCCGGAAGTCACTCCAGAGAATTGTACTACTCATATTATGGACTCTTCAGGTATGCTTTTACTCATATGTATATTTACTGTAGGAACTATGAGTAATATGATCTAACCGTTGTAAATATATCTTTATCGCTCGCTTCTTACAACCAGCTCGCCCAGAGAATCGCGAGCAGTTAGAAACAGAGATACGAAAGGCACATGTCATCTGTATCGTTTATGCCATCGACGACCCCAATACTTTCAATCGCTTACCGCTCTTCTGGCTTCCATACATTCGATCATTAGGAGTCAATGTGCGTTACTTTAAATTTATCTTACCTCCGTGCACGTTTTCATAACTCAACTTTTGTATTTAGGTGCCTTGTGTGTTAGTTGGTAATAAGATCGATTTGCGAGGCCAAGATATCACTAATCAGAATTTGGAAGACGAGATCATTCCTATTATGAATGAATTCAAGGTAATGAAGAATGATTCAACAGCTTTACAGTCTTTATACTTTGTTTTGACCATCCTTTGTAGGAAGTTGAAACTTGTGTAGAATGCTCCGCCAAGCAACTATTGAATGTATCAGAAGTTTTCTATTTCGCCCAGAAGGCAGTCTTACACCCTACCGCTCCCCTTTATGATTCCCGAGAACATGTACGTTACAAGCTCAGGAAAATGTTGTGTTTCATCTTGTTATATCCCAATTCTTATACCGTTAATTTTTCTTTTATTTCTTCCAGACCCTTAAGCCAGCTTGTGTGGATGCTCTCAAAAGAATATTCCAGCTATGCGACACGGATAAAGATGGATCACTTAATGATGAAGAACTTAACGAGTTCCAGGTAATTGTTTAGGACGTAATTTCATTGTTTTTGGTAATCCTCTTCCTTTGCTTATGGTATTTTCGGTATATCCGTTATAGCGAAAATGCTTTAATGCACCTTTACAATCTCAAGAACTTGAAGGTGTTAAAGATGTTGTACGGGAGCACGAATCTTCAGGTGTGAATGAAATTGGATTGACGGAAGCTGGTGAGTACTTTGATCAGATCATGAATATCAGCAATGGATAGACAACATATAACGTTCATCAAACAGGGTTTTTATTTTTGCACACCCTTTTCATTCAACGAGGACGGTTGGAGACAACTTGGACAGTTTTGCGCAAATTCGGGTACGGAGACGATCTGTCGTTACGGCATGATTTTCTGCTCCCACCGTAAGTTTTTTGTGACGATGGCATCCCCACACTTATCCCCTCCCCACTTCAAATACACTGACCGTCACTTTCAATAGCTTTGATGTTCCGGCTGATTGCTCAGTTGAGCTGAGTCCAGATGGTTATCAATTCTTTGCCGAATTATTGCAAGCCTTTGACAAGGTATGTTCCATTCCCCATACTTTTGTCGCAAAAATTGTGTAAATGAAGCCTTCTTTTAACGTATGACTTAGGACAATGACGGAGCTTTGAATGAAAATGAGCTGAGTTCTCTATTTGGAACCTCTCCTGGTAATCCATGGGCGCAAACGACAGCCTTCCCTCACACAACCATCACAACCGAATCTGGTGCTGTCACTTTGCAAGGATGGTTAGCCCAATGGAGGTAAATTATTCATGGAAACTTTTTGTTTCTACCTTGGACACATTTGTTAAACAATGACATTTATTTGACAGCATGACCACTCTATTGGATCATCAAACCACTCTCAAATACCTCGCTTATCTAGGATTTGAAGGAGATACAAGACGCGCCCTGAAAGTGACTCGCCCAAAGAAGCAAGACCGAAAGAAAGGGAAGGTACAACGAAATGTGTTCTTGTGCTATGTATTTGGCGCCCCTGGCTCGGGTAAAACGAGTCTCTTGAAGGCATTTGTCAACAAGCCATTTTCGGAGAAGTATGTGCCGACCACAAAGTCATTTAACGTCGTCAATTCTGTGGAGATGAAAGGTGTTGAAAAGTATCTGGTGGTGAGTACAGCTGTGTTTCGTTAGTTCATGAACTGAGAATCAAGCTTTGATAAATTTGGACTTTGTAGTTGCAAGAAGTTGGAATCAAGAACGAAGCAGAATTCTTATCAAACAAGAAGCGACTTGATAGCTGCGATCTTTTGTGTTTTGTATACGATACAAGCGATGTCTCATCCTTTGAATATGTCGCAGCGCTTAGAGTATGTGTAATGTGGCTCCGTGACTTTCGAACCTCGCCAAATTACTAACACAGTACTTTGCGCAGGAAAAATACAAGATTGACCATGTACCGTCAATCTATGTTGCTACAAAATGCGAATTGGATCTAGTCACACAGCGTTATGATATACAGCCCGATGTTTATTGCCGCAACCTCGATCTTGCTGTTCCTCTTAGTGTGTCCGCTAAAGAACAACAGATGGCAGATCTTTATCATATTCTTACCGGGGTAGCGATGAATCCGTAAGTTGATTACGCTATATTACCTTTTAAATTTGAAACTATTGCGCAGTTCACTAACCACTAGATGTAGAACCATTGCCACGCCAGGGTCAGCTAAAGATGCCAAGTCACAACACTGGACAGCAAAGCAATACGTGACTATCTCAATTGTGGCCGGAGTTGCTGTTTTGACATGTGTACTCGGCTATCGACTGGTTAAACAACAGGGTGGTGTTGGAGCTGTCTTTGGAACCAGCACAGGCAAGAGAGATGGCTTATAGAGATTCAGTTTTATTTGAGTTCTTCCTTCTTGCAATCATATTAGTTTTACCTCCACAGTCCTTTCCCCCGGATACAAAAGGAAGAAAAGAAAATCCCACAAAAAATGAAAATACAGCTTTGGCATACCATTGTAATAATGCTTTTTTTTATACGTTTTTATTATTTTTTTTTTTTTTATTGTTCGTTGCCGATTCGTTTTTTTTTATTTTTTTCTTTCGAAATATTACAAGTTATACACCATGTTTGGTTTTTTTTTTTTTTTATGACCTAAAATTTATCTCAAATTTAATACTCAAAATCATCATCAATGCCTTGACCGCCTACATCCCCTAGACCAGATCCTGAAGCGTTTCCAGACTGGCGTCTATAAAACTCGGCTACCTGTTCACTACTTGTTGCTGCTTCGGGTTTCTTATCGTCCCGAATGCGGATGAAACGAGGGAAACGTAACGATATGCCTTTAGATTTATCGACCTATTTAAGAGTATAGAATTTAGATCTCTGAATAATGTGATTGAGCTAAGCATACTCATATATATTGCCAATTACCTCTCCAACAGCAGCCATATATGACGGACTGATACTCAGATCAGCAGCCAAAACTTCCCAAACTTGTACAGGAGCGAACCAGACATCTGGCTTTTCAGCATTGTTGCCCAAAAGAAAATCCCGCCTTGGTCGGGGAATAACATGCTCTTTCAAGAAGTCATAGTGATTTTGGAGAGCTTCTTCAGAGAATCCAGTACCGATTTTACAGATAGATTGGAACTCTTCTTTGTCAGGATCGTAGCAAGCTAACAAAAAGGCTCCGTAGACACCCGTACGCTTGCCCCTTCCGTGGAACGCGCCAATGACAACTAAATCGAGAGAATCGCCAATACCAGTCAAGTAATCTTTCTTCACCTTGAGCCAGTTACGTGATCGCCGAGATGGTTCGTATGATGCTTCCTCGCCATCAAATACTTTCACCATCAATCCTTCACAATTGCCTTGGATTGAGGTATCCAAAAAGGTTTGAATATCATCAATGACATTGGAATCCATGTGTCGCGCATAAGTAAACTCTCCTACTGTCTCGATGAATGCTTCTCGCAATTTCTCTCGACGCTCTGATAATGGTTTTTGTAAAAGAGCCTAGTTCAAAGGATGGTCAATTCAGTTGGAGAGTAAACTATAGACAGATCAATTTGATCATAAAATCGGAAAGGGTAACATACCTCCCCATTCAAATATAAACAATCAAACGCGAATATGCACACTTGGACCTTGACATCTTCTTCCTTGACATCTTTTCGCTTTCGAGTGCTTAGAACTTGGAAAGGCAATATGCACTTCTTCTCTCGATCCCAAGCTACCGCTTCACAATCAATTATAAACGACTTCGTCTCAGGTGCAACCCACTGTAATTATATATCGGTTAGAATGACGTTTACATTCTACGTTATTCAAGAGGTTTTCATACCTTTGCAATCTTCTCCATCACATCAGGATATCGGCCAGACATATTCTCAGAATTGCGACTATAGATAGAGGTACTACCGCCTTCAATCCTGTGGATCTGTTACATTGAAGTTTAGCTAATTGTATATTAAGCAGCTGTCAAACAATCCGTACTCACCTGTGCTCTTTCTCCATCATATTTAAACTCGCAAGTGAATTTTCGGTTTTCAAATCTGTCAAGAATGTCAGTCAAGCTCTTGGTCGGATGCGCTAACATTGGCTTGAGTGGAATGCCTGTGGAGAAATACATCAGCAACAGTCATTTGTTTAGATAGAAATGTACTGCTTCTCACCTGGAGTCATTTTACAGTGATGCTGAAGCTCTTCCATAGGATATTTCAATAGGGCAGGTATTATCATGTCATAACATGGCAACTGACTATAGGAACTTCACTTAGTTTGTCTGAAACCAGTAAATGAACAACACGCAATTGAGATGACGTACTTATAAACTGCTTTAACAGTTTCAACGGCACTAGTGAATGCTTGCTCTTTCTGACTTTCAGAAAGTTTGGAGGAACCTATTTGGGACAAGCGTTAATACAAGGCATATGGTAGTCTGCTCATAACATTCCTCGACATACTCTTGTTCGTCAGCACAACAGCTTGTGCAAGAGCACTTAAAATTGTCTGTTCAGCTAAGCCAATACGTAGTTTTCCTTCCAATTGTCTACACAGATGACAGGGTAGTGAATATCTTGCATTGTACATTCAATTCATTGTAGCAAACCATTTACCTTATCAGATATTTTGCCTCGCTGTCCTGACATGCAACTAACAATTTTGATATATTTGCAATCTTTTGTGCTTGTGACTTTGTCGAAGTTTAGCATTTTGAGACTCTCACCGGAATATCTATTCGTTTACTTACTGATTGACCACTTATTTTGGCAATTGTTCGAAGTGTTTTGAATACAAATGGAACAGTCAATTTCTTGGCTGCAAAAAGCGTACGCTGAGCACCACGGCTGTTCTAAACGAATGTTGTTAGCCTGGAGATAAATCAACAGTGATCACTTCTCTCCATTATCTCACTTTTGCCACTAAGCCGAGGTCACCAGTTTCGCGATAATCCAACTTAATTTTCTCCATGCTTCTTCCGGTAGAATTGGCAACTGCTTTCATCAGCAATGTCTCTCCTATTCCCAGTTCCAATCCTTCATAATCTGGACAAAGCTAAGTTTCGATTATGCGATTAACATCTTTGGTTCTACGATAACGAACAACACTAGTACTAATTACCTTGTTAATGCAGAGATAAAGTAATTCTAAAAGTCCGTCCGGAGTGAGCTCTATCACTTGCTTAAATAGTTTCACCATATAAGTGGTAATTTCTGTTCTTTTGGTGGTATTTTCGCAGAGCTCAAATGTTTTACAGAGAGCAGAGTAGGGAATACTGAGAAAGAGTTATTGCTAGCCAGGCTATCATAACTATATTCTCTAGGCGAACTTACGGTTCTCCTTTCTTCCAGGTTGTTTCTGGTTCCATCTTCGTAGATGTAGTAAAGACAGCCGCTCTATTGATGCGGGCAAGAAGTGAGATGAAAGTTAAAGGTTGATGACAAGCAGTTGAAAGATAATAGGCATTGACTTACAATTTCTTTGCTACAGCCTTCTCCACTTTCATCTCTCTATCTTCTTCTTCCTCCTCCTTCTTTGCTTGCTCGATTTCTTGATCATCATCTGTGGACGCCGTTTCATCAATAGTTTTATCTTCACCTTCGTCCACCTTGATCTTCTTGGTTGCGGAGGCAATGTGTGCGTTAGACGATTGGCTGTCAATAGTATTTTTTTCCAAATCTTGAGAAATGCCCGCCGTTTCGTCTCCGTCTTCGTCTTCTGAGGAATCAGCAATCTTGCTGCGCCGTTTGCGTTTACTGGCGCCTAAAGAAGTGGACTATAGTCAGTGTCTTGCATCTCGCAGTGGACAAATTGCAAGTTATGAAACCCACTGCCTGTAAGCTTTTCGTTGTCAATCTCCTCCTCTTCTACCTCCATGTCGTCTGTTTTCTCGGCTGGTTGCTTTTCAACCTTGTTTTCCTTGTTTCCGCTGAGAAAGGCGCTTATGCTGGTTTGCTTTGGTTGGACTTTGGGTCCTCCAAAACTGCAAACAAACGTAATTAGGTCATGAATTCATTTCATCGTGAGTCATGCTGAATTTTACCTCAATATCGTTTGTTTTTTGGCAGGACTTGCATTCTTGGACGACGACATTGTTTTAGTTCTATAGCGCGTCCGGGAATGGCGCGAAGAAAATAAAAATTTCAAATGCAGTTTTCGCGAAGGCAGCCATTTTGACGCAGGCGTGACTTCCCTACCACAAATACAGCTGTCTTCGCTCTCAACCATATAGTATGAAGCATCTGACGCTATTCATTATCCTGCTCCTATGCGCTGTATGCTTTACACAGGCGCAGGACGAAAAGGTAACTATTACCTTCCTCTTTCTAGCCAGAATTATAAAGTTAACTGAACCTTTGGAATCAGACTTCCAGCACCAAACCGAAATTGCTCGTGTATCATAAATTAACGCCAAAGGGTGATTTCATAAAGCGTGGAGAGATTGTATATGACTCTAGAAAGAGCGGTGCCGCATATACCCATACCAACCCTGAGCAATTTTCCTTGGACATCTCATCGCCAAATGCTTTATACCAAGTCAAGGTAGTAGATGAGGCATCACAAGACATAGTACTGTCATCAGTCAAATCTGTAAGTATCTCTCCGAGCGGATAGTCGTAACGCAAGCTTTCTTATGACTGAATAATGTATTCGCCTTGTATAATTGTATAGTGTCAGCTGGCAGCTTCTGGTTTCAGAGATCAGTTTATCGTTCACGTCAATGAAAGTGGTGATTTTACTCACGTAGACTACTACAGCATAGTCAGTGATTGCTTCGAAGGTGCTCCGGTATGAAGTCTCCCAATAATTGTAGAAGGAGGTAGATTGGTATACTAATATCTGGCTAACGCTACCACAGACGGAGAGCTCGGAATTCACTACCAGTGTTGAAGTTGTCCGACCAAATCGACCTATAAGGTTTGTGGCCGTCCACTTTGACAATACCATTTTGCACTCAATATATTTACTTCCAGTTTGTCCAATAGGCCCACATTGGGTAAGCTTACTGCAGTAAGTCAAAAGTCACAACAACCAGCGGCTGCAGAAGAGGGTTCTGAGGCAGATAAGCCAGAAGAAGAAAAGACATTCTTCCAAAAGTATTGGTATGTACTTGATTGTGCCATATGAGGTGTTAACTGATTTAAAGCTGAAATGATTATAACTTTAACTTAGGTATGTTCTTTTGGGCGTCGCCGTTATGGTTCTGACCAGTGCTAGTCAAGAACCACCAGCCACGCAAGGTCAAGGCGCTAGACGATAACATGAAGGAAGGTGTCCGAGATATCTATGTTTGCTTTACAAAGGAATCTATCAATCGATTCTCAGACAATCGAAGACCAATTTACTGCATGAATTCTCAAATAGAAGTGTTGCTAAAACCATTACTCAAGACAATTTGTTTGTCGTATGTTACAAAGCAAAATAAAAGCGAATTCTTCAGTCAATCTGATGAAGTTACTGGAAGCTGGAACGTTGTGACACTCACTGCACATGACGGAATTGGCATTATTTTACTGTTTGCATTAACATTATTGGTTTATCCAGCAATATGCCACGTACTGTAATGACCGTCTTGAAAGCCGTCGATTTGTTTGTGGTTCATTCACCCAGCTGCCCATCAGCAATCTATAGATGCCCATGAGGCTCATGAAGCTCTTGCCACCCATCAATGTTTGCTGCGTGTACGAAATTTAAAAGTACTGCTGCGCTTACCAATAACACTTTGCTAACAGCGAGAATTACCTATATGTATATGGTATAAATTGACATTATTTCTACTTTGAAGCTTTGCGTAGAAAATGTGGTCGATTCTCATAGGGCAGGGAAATCATGCTTCCGTTGATAGGCCACGCAACCTTTCGTACTGTTTGCTGCCCAATTTATAATTACCATAAACACGAAATCAAGACATTAATAATTTGACCAGGTGAGCACGTGCACTAAACCTCTTTACAGACTTTCCATTAATATTATAAAAGCAGAGGATTGTCGTTAACTCGATAAGAACCTACACAAAACCATTCAAACTATACAGCTATGCCTCTCAGAGTTCAACAAAAGGATTTATCCGGTTTGACTGCAATCGTCACTGGAGCTAATATTGGTAAGTGCAACTTGGCATATCGGTTTCCTTAACTCTGTGATTATGTCTGACAGGACGACTATAGGTGTTGGCTTAGAAACGGCGAGGATGCTATGTGAAATGAAGGCAAACGTTACCATTGCCTGTCGTAATGCCAAAAAAGCTGAGAATGCTGCTGCAGATATTGAGAAGACCACAGGAAACAAACCTGAAATAGCTTTACTTGACTTATCCACATTAGCCTCCACAGCTTCTTTCGTTGAAGAATACAAAGCGAAGCACGAGCGCCTGGACATCTTGATAAATAATGCCGGTGTAATAACAACGGTTAATGGAGCGGAGGCGATGTCGCCAGATGGATTCGAACTGACGTAAGTCATAATTAGTCGCGTCGTGCATAGTTGTCAGCTTCTCTATAATTGATATTCGATTTCTTTTTTTTTTTTTTTGCTTTCTGCTCAGCTTTCAAATCAACCATCTTTCTCAGTTTCTCATGACCATTGGCTTACTACCTCTGTTGAGAAAGGCTGCTGAAAGCAAGGTCAATGGCTTTATACCCCGTGTGGTCACCGTCAGCTCTAAATCAGCACGGGATGGAAAGATCGATTATTCTTATCTCCAAGACTCGGATAAATTACCCTTTTGGTACTCAAGATACTCTGACTCGAAATTGATGGCTACAATGTTTATCAGAAAGCTTTCCAGCGTAATTAAGGATGACGGAGTTGTTGCCCATGTTCTGCATCCTGGATTAGTGGCTACAGGTACATATTATAAAATTCGAACATTTCTGCAACAGTAATTTAATGGTTGTTTGATTATAGATATATTTGACAAGCCATATTATAACCTACCCAAGATTTTTGTAGTTCTAATAGGCGGCTTTGTCAACGTTTTTGCCCGCAACACGGTTCAAGGTGCTATGACCAGCGTGCATGTTGCCATTTCCGACGAAGCTGCTCAGACAACCGGCAAATATTGGGACTCTTGTAAGATAGCTCCTGATATTAACAAATTGATGGCCAATGATAATGCTGTGAACGAATTGTGGAGTAAATCTGAACAATATTTGAAGGAGAAGGGCTATGTGCTTGATATCTAACGAGCAATTAGCAGCAATCAATGAAGAATCACATCCGTTCACTTAATTCAATATAATCTTTATAAAGTTACTTAATCTACATTGTCTATATTATTAAATGTAACAAATTAAGGAGAAATTATGATATTAAGATATACAAAATCGATATTTGCGAAGCACAGACAATACGATGAAATCGGCAATGTTTAAAAGTGTCAGTATTGGACTATGGAGACGCCATATTGAACAAGTCTGCTGGTTCCAGCTGCGACCCATAGTAGTAATTGTGTTGCTATGGAAGCTAAAGCTGATAAGTGCAACACATCTATTGCGCCTCATGGCAGCTTGGCAAGTAAACGTTCTTTTGGTCACACGATACGAGAAAGATGATAAGCAGTCTTGTAAGTAATGTTAGTGATGAAAAGTAAATAAAATAATACTGGTGCTCTATCCACCTTACGGTGATCTACTATAAAATGCTTATAAGCATGTACGGAGGCTGCATCGTGATCTGAAATAAAGGGAAGGCAGTGGACATACCGCCTTAGAGTATCCAACAAACCCTTGATATGCGCAAGAGTCGCTGCAATTTTCAAAGTGCGACCAAAAATCGTAGAGGGACTGACAGGAAATTTCAGTCGCCAGAATTCCAGTTGCTTGCTACATTGACTTTCACCATGGCGGGAATCAAGCGAAAACCTGACCATGAAATTCCAATCGTGGACGAAAATGATTTACTCAAGCTGACGTGCCTTGGAGCTGGCAATGAAGTCGGTCGTTCTTCTCTGCTACTTGAGTACAAAGGAAAATCTATATTGGTAAATACTTCGATTGCCATTGTATTGCTAGAATCAACCAATGAGTACGCCGATCATATCCGATTCCACCTCTGCCATGTTCGTAAATGAGACTCTGGATATTTTGCTAACTAAATATACGTGATCCCATAGCTCGATGCTGGAATTCACCCAGCCTACACTGGATTGGCTTCATTACCGTTCTTTGACGAAATCGACCCGGGTAGTGTTGACGTTCTGCTCGTCAGCCAGTAGGTTTTCGCTTGCTAGAACATTCATAGCATCATTTCTGTATTTAACCATGCTTTTATGCCATTAGTTTCCATTTGGATCATGCTGGCTCAGTACCATACTTTATGGAAAGGGTATGTCATTTCGACTTTGTGAATATCGCAGACAATTTTAGTGCAAAGACTGATCAAATTTCCTTTAGACATCGTTCAAAGGAAGAGTTTTCATGACACATCCTACAAAAGCTATCTATAAATGGATGTTGAGTGATTACATTCGCGTCAGCAACATTGGTGCAGAAGACCAGATATACAATGAAGATGACCTCACGAACTCTTTCCATCGAATTGAAGCAGTTGATTACCATCAACAGGTCGAAGTAGAAGGCATCAAGTTTACTTCTTATAACGCTGGTCACGTCCTTGGAGCAGCTATGTTCTTGATTGAAATTGCTGGTGTTAAAGTGCTTTACACAGGCGATTATTCACGCGAAGAAGATCGACATTTAATGGCAGCGGAAAAACCTGAGGGTGTTCAAATAGACGTTCTTGTCACTGAAAGTACATATGGAGTTCAAAGCCACGAACCACGTCTTGCAAAGGAGCTTCGATTCACCTGTAAGTATCATTTTATCTCGGTTATTGAATCACACAAGGCACTTATCCATTATATCATAGCACTTGTGAGAGATATTGTCACCAGGGGTGGGCGGTGCTTGATGCCGGTATTTGCCCTTGGTCGTGCACAAGAACTACTTTTGATTTTAGACGAATATTGGGAAGCACATCCTGAACTTGACAGTATACCCATTTATTATGCATCCAGTCTTGCGAAAAAGTGCATGGCTGTCTACCAAACTTATATCAATATGATGAACGCAAGAATACGAAAACAATTTGCAATTTCCAACCCATTTATTTTCAAGCACATTAGCAATCTCAAAAATGTTGAGCAATTTGAAGACTCTGGACCATGCGTTATGATGGCCAGTCCGGGTATGTTACAGGTAGGCACCGACTCACATGAATATACTGATCGTTCAAAGGGCATTCTTGACAATAGTTTTATCTATAGAATGGGTTATCGAGAGAGCTATTTGAACGCTGGGCACCAGATAAGCGAAACGGTTTAGTTATAGCTGGATACTGCGTCGAGGGAACGCCGGCGCGAGTAAGTTGAAATATATGAATAGGAAACTTTACTGGATAGGACAGTTACTCATTCCAACCTTTACAGCTGGCAATGAATAATCCGCCTGAAATTCAAGCCATGGATGGCCGAATGATACCGCTTAGAATGTCTGTAGACTATATATCATTTTCCGCCCATGTTGACTTTACGCAAAACAGTCAATTCATTGCTGAAGTTAATGCACCACATGTTGTTCTTGTACATGGAGAAGCAAATGCCATGTTGCGGCTCAAGGTCGCATTGCAGCAGAAGTTTGCTGATTCAGAGGAAAATACAAAGGTATACACGCCACGAAATTGCGAGACGCTCAGCCTTCACTTTAGGGGAGAAAAGATGGCCAAGGTAAGGAAACCTTTGTCTATTTGTCATTCTGGAATAGTTAGGATGTCTAATAATCTTATTTTTTAGACCATTGGTAGACTGGCAGCCAAGTATCCGACTGAAAACCAAGCGCTTAGTGGTATTTTGGTAGCCAAAGACTTTCAGCTAAATGTCATGTCGCCGGACGACTTGAATGAATATGGTGGAGGTCTTTTGACAACTGTACTGACTCAACGACAAAGTGTACCCTTCCGAGCCGCATTCAGCCTTTTGAAATGGCATTTGGAAATGATGTTTGGCGATATTCATGAGTCGGATTTGAATAAGGAGGGTGACTCCAACGAAAAAATTGGAACGGTGATTCGCATATTAGACACTGTTGATATTAAGAAGCTGGACGATAAACCAAATCAAATTACGCTGGAATGGGTCGGAAATGCTATGAACGATATGGTTGCTGATTCTGTTCTTGCAGTTATCCTGGGTATCGATAGTTCACCGGCTAGTGTGAAAGGTAAGTGAAACTGTTCCTTGATCTGTGTTTGTATCATGCTCGAGAATTGTCAAAACTAAACCAAAACTTTGATGCATTATTACAGTCACTCACAGCCCGCATAGCCATTCTCACGGTCATGCCAAAATTACTGACTTAGAAGGTGAAGACGAGGACATGGGCTTGACACATGATGAGCTGGATGACCAGCACGAGCAAGAATTTGAAAGTGTCACAACGTTCCTGAAGAAGCATTTCGGAGACATTGATGTGGACGAGAATGAAAAGAAAGTGATCATCAAGATGGATGGCATGGAGGCATCAGTTGATTGCTTGAGCTACGTGAGTGCATTTTATTGTCAATCTTTGCATGCAAACAATATGGTAATTAGCGCCTAATCTATACTGCTACCATTTTCATTTTGCAGAGCGTCAAAAGTGATCATGACCTATTACTGAGCCGAGTATCCAATGTCTTGCAAAAAGTACGCAGAACCATTAATCCTATCAGCACCGTTTGTGGTGTAACAGGGTAGATTCTATATAAAATGTCCAAATAGAAACAGACGACATAATGAAAATACGTTTAGCCAGTGATAATACAAAAACAAGTTTATGTAAAAAACATTGAGAAGCGAGTGTGATTGACCTGCTGAACATACTACATCTTTCTAAGGTTTATCAGGTGACTTGGAAAGACTTTTTTAAGGTACCATAAAAAAAAAAAAAAAAGGTCAGAGGGAAGCGCGTTTGAAGCCGCTTGTTGCTCTTACACTTTGAATTCTTCATGGCACATTCTAGTGCTAAACTGCAAAAGAAGACAGGTCATGCACAGCATGCTGATGAGAGAGCTCCACTTTTGGGGATCGAGACTCATCCCAGTCAAGCTGAAATACCTCGAATCCCGACATTTATGCAAGACAGCATCCCGAATCGACGAAGCATTCTAGGCATATTTTGGTCTCTCACCGTCAGCATGGCCATTGAACTGATTATTCCTATTGCTTTATACTATACGGTGCGCCCCTTCACAACTGCTCTAATAGCTCTAGTGATCAGTGGTTTTCCACCTGCTATAGTTGTGCTATATCATTGGATGCGAGATGGTATCATCGATATGCAGGCAGTTATGATGGTAGTTGTCGTCGTTTTATCATCAGTTCTTGCAATGGTTCAATCGGATCCTAGACTTTACCTTCTACGAGAATCTGCCATCACCCTTGGTATGGGCACACTGTTCCTTTTTACACTCATTCCTTTCACTTTCCGCGGGAAATACCTTTACCCCTTTTTGTACTATACCGCCAGACAATTCGTTATTGCCACTGTTTCAAACCCACACAAAGTGAAAGAAGACTGGAAATGGATCTACGATAACCGTCCTCGTTTTCGTTTGACTTTCCGTGTCATTACTGGTGCTGCTGGAATCGGTCTTGTCAGTGAATTTATCGTGCGAGTCTCACTTCTCATGTACCTGGATGTTGACGACGTTATCTATTACTCCAACATATACCTAATTGCGCTTATGTCGTTTTTGGGAGTATTTATTCTCGGCTTCGTACTTTATATGCGACATCGATCCAACCAAGAACGCTTGCTGCGACGTGATGAGGACGCACGACGTGTCATTGAACAAATTAATGCTCTTGTACAGCATGAATCGTCAGCCGCCGAATCTCTGGTCAAGTAATGCAAATGGTTCTCTATCTCATAGTCTGAACTGCCAACAGCAGTACAATACCCCTTCCCTGCCAACAAGAAACTCCAAATTTTGTATTAAATATCTAACTTATCTAACCTCCATAACATATCCTACATACACTGGAAAAGTTCATTTTGTTACTCTTTGCCATTGAAGCTTTCAAGTGACAAAAAAGTATAATAAAAAAAAACCTGTTTAGGGCATTACAATATTTGGATTCATAGTAATCAGTTCGCTGTAAAATTTCTAAGAATGGCTTCATATTGATGTAATGGTAGATACTATGGCATGAAAGCTTACAGTACTTTATACATATTTTAGCGGTCATCTGGCGTAAATTCAGTATGTGAAAGTATTAAAACTATTACTGAAGGAGTGTGCTGAATGGTGGTTGCTAGTTATTAGCTCTAAGAGTGTAGATATAGTGCTGAAAATCTATATGGAAACGGCTTGTACATAGTGCTTAACGCCTGCACGAGCCTTTGAAGAGTCAAATCGCTTATCTCGCACAACAATGGAAGCATGGGCGTTTAACGAATCTATGACCAGAACAACTTTTTTCCATGATAGCTTGTTCATATCTCTAATGATGTTCGCTTGCGAAGGGAGTAGGTCTAATTGCTTGCAAGACTGAGCGACTCTTTTTCCAGGCGGTACATTGAATGTGTTGCTTTGAGGAGCTACTATGAAGGATTCACATGAGTCATGCATTTTCAAGGTTATTATTCGCCAAATGGATATCACACTTACTATCGATGATAACATCTTCACTACTCTCAGATCCATCCTTCTTCAGGATATTGGCCTCACCAGGGAAGTTCATGCCATCCAAAGCAGGAACAAGAACAGCTTCTTCCACAAATTTATCAACCACATCGACAGCACCATCTTGCTGGGCTTTAGTGCTGTCAGTGATGGAGCCCAAAGAGACTGTGGGCGAGACCTTGCTGTCTTCTACCGGCATTATTTTCTTTGTATTATTGGATTGATCATTAATTTTGGATGCAGCATTGCGCAAGATACCAGCTACTCGAATACGAGAGCCAAGGCCTTGAGATGCAACATAGGAAAATGCGATGATAATCCATAACGGGAGCAACACCGGCAACAGTAAGAAGATCACATATTTTAGAATGGTCCACTTGGTAAATGGTTTCTTTGGTGGTGTATATTCGACGCTTGGATCTCTTAAATCATATGACTTCACAACCGTACAGAAACTTTCATCATATTCGCTAGTTGAAAAAGATAATGGGTAAGTATCACTTTGATCGTCAGATCAAATATTGAAATCTCCTTCTTACATTTCCAGTTTCGGTACACTTGAAAAATAGTTTGTTGGTTCGAATGCAGCGGTCCAAAACGGAACACTGCGGTCGTTCACGGCGTTGGCATAAATGAATCGGTGCTGAAATCGGGCCATGTGCTTCATAAATTCGTGATCTGTATGAAATAAATCATTCAGCTTTGTTTGTAAGGTAATTGATCATATTACTGCTTAATTATATTCGTACCTGGACTAGCCATAATTTCCAATAATGAACGACCGTCGCGATACTTATCGATGAGGGACATTTGCTCTCCACTGCGAGAGAGAAGATATTTACTCAACCAGTTGAAAATACGCACGAATATATTGCCTGATGGTTGACGTATTCCAAGATGAGGTGTAGCAAAGGTCGTAAAGTTCTAAAAGATAGTCACTCAGTAAGTTATATAGCAGAAATGAATAAAGCCGTAGTGTTGTAAGTAACTTACGATCGGCTCATGCTTATCAAAGAATCCAGATTCACCCAGAACACCGACGGCATATCGACTAATTAAGCCGCCAAGTGAATAGCCAAAGAAAGAACATTTGTCAACGACTTTTCCCTCTTTTTCTAATGTCTCTACTTCCTTGTGGATCTGTCAAAATGTAAATGTATTTGATAAGAATAATTGGTATGTGCGCTGGGTCTGAAGTAGAAAGAAAAAGTTAATTGTTGATAATTATTACTACTGCTGCTTACCCTTTCGACTAAACGATTTCCACAAATGTCTACTCCATCGTATGTCAATTTGGCTTCATTCACTGCCACATTAAGCTATAGGGATGTCGAGATTGTGAGCTATGGCAATCTATGAATACAGCAATAAACATAGGAACTTACGGTATGTATTTTATCTTTGTAAGTTTCCTTTAATTGGTCTTTGATATAATCTAAATGGCCATGGTTTCCCCATAGTCCGTGTTGCAAAACAAACAAGTGAACTTTTTGTCCAGATTTTGTCATAAATGAGAGATGCCAAGATGCAGGGACTTTTTTTTTTTTTTTTCTAAACCGTGGTTAATAAATGGCGATCAGAAAGTGCACCAGTGTGACAGACTGCGTAAGCTGTTCCAATGTGGTAATCTCGGCCCGATAAACTGCCGACAGTCAGTATTTTTGTTGTAACGACACAATTACCGGTTGTCCCGCTCAACGCCAATCAAGAACGCCTTGTATTCGGCGGAATCACCGATGAGGAATAAATACTCTGTCTTTTCATATGAAATTGATATAACAACATTCTTTATCTCTAAAGAATACCCCGTTTTATGTTCATAATCATGTATCACTGGAATCAAGCAGTATGTGACATTTAGAGATGAGAAGGACTACAGGTTATCTGATATCGTATGATTATCCGCCTCGACATTTACGAATAATGACTTTGGTGCTATAGACAAAAACCTTTATGAATTTTACACGTAATTACAGGAACCAAAATAAAGGAATAACAGAAAATAAAAATAAGAAATATCGAAGGTGGTCAATGTTGCAACCAGTATGATCTGAATTAAGTAAAAAGCAGCTTATCCCAGTTGTGGGAATGTCAGCAGTGGAGAGGAGTTGAAATCAAAAACGTTACATAGTCGAGAGATCACAATAAAATCTTGATCTTGCATCTCTTACTCCCTCATCGCATTATGGGCAAAATCGTTAATCATAATTACAGTCAAAGATCTGAACCAGCTGGCGGATTCAAAAGTCTAGAAGCTTTCTATCCCTTCTATCTTGGAGAGCACTGCAACCAAATCAATCGAAGGCTTCATCTCATAGGTATGGTAATTTGTCTGACTAACGTTAAATTGTATGTCACATGTATCACAATTGGACTGAAATCAAACTACTATAGGAACGACTATTTCACAGATCATCATTGCATACGCTGTTATTAGACAGAAATGGAATTGGATTCTTGCAGCCTTCATTCAAGGCTATGTATGGGCTTGGTTTGGCCATTTTGTTTTTGAGAAGAAGTAAGAAAAAGCAATGTTTTTCGATACTCTGAAGTTCTAGCCAATCAGCTTCTAATTCTGTGTCTATGATTTGCAGCAAACCTGCAACATTCCGTTATCCCATCTGGTCGCTCATCGGTGACTTCAAGATGTGGAAGGAAGTTGTCACTGGCCAAAGGGCATTCTAATTTGCATACCAATAAGTCGACTTATTCTCGCAGTTACCGAATTGTATATGAATATACGGAAGTGATATACGCCATAGACTGTTTGATTGACTTTGTATTTGGTGGTTGCAAGTTTGGGAAACGTTGCTTTTGCGAAAGTAGCCAAAGTGTGAGTCTAGCTACCTCATGTCACTCGAAGTATTTGCGAACGGATCGACACCCCATCCAGCGTGATTCGACTGATTATGATGCAACGACATGACTTGCAGTCTCTCTTCCACTTCATCTGCATCGATTTCGTATCGATGTAGTAGATGGGCTACATCCTTAGTGTCGACCACAGGCACCTGCATTGTTATATTTGGTACAGCTGGTAGCGACTGAAATACCTGAAGTCACCCGTTAGAATGGTAAGTAACGACAGATGAGATAACACGGATGCAACAATACGGCTTTGTCAGTACCTCTCGAGCTTCCTTGTAATAGAAATTTTCTGTTGGGATATAATGCTTGGGCAAATGTGGTAACATAGCCTCTATAGAACCATATCGTTGTATGTACTCCAGAGCACGAACAGCACCAATTCCTTTGATAGTCGAGCTAAAGTCTGTGCCACAAAGAATACAGAGATCAATAAATGCCTTTTTGGATAGTCTTAGTTCACGTCGGGCAACAATGGGATCGATTCGAAGAATAGGCCGGCTGGGTGCAAAAAAGTAACGAAGAATAGGTGCATCTCCAAAAACCAGAGCATCCATATCTTCAATGAATGTTGTCAATAGGTATTTAGAAAATTATGACAAATGCTCTATTATCTACCTTCTGTTATAGTCGCTGAAGCTTTTCGAGATGCGCAAAGATTTGCGCACATTGCCTCTGCTTCATGGTCATCGCATACCAAACAAGTGTAACCTAAGGTAGTCAAAACATCTACACATTCTGCTTTCATCTCCTGAGATATTATTACTGATCGCTTTTCTAGATGTTACTGTTACCTTATATTCAAACTATACCTCTGTCGGAGCAAACTCTTTAATAGCTTACCAAGTGACACAAGCTGATTATGATTCTCAGCTCTCAGATCATTCAATGAGGACTTTATCCTGATTAGTTTATCTTGAATCAAGGCGTCCATAATGGATTGCTCACGGTCAGAGAACTGACGCACTGTTCGGGTATACTTTTCATTGTCTGACGATAGAGATTGAGAATCGCGCAAGTCGTTTGCAATTTGCAAGAGCTTTGCTTGCAACTGCTTGCCACCATCATACTTGTTTGTGCTGGCTGTGTCGTGTTGAATATCGAAGGCAATCTCCGCAGCATGCTCTTTTGACATGTCTATTCCATTTTCGCGCATAGTTTCTAAAGCTTTTCGCACATCGGGTAAACTTGGGTCTCGCGTTAGCGAACGAACAACTGATAACCAATCTGCTAGCCTCTGCTGTCGCTCTTGTTCGAAAGCTAAAGAATATTGTACTTTAGTTCTGACTTTGGCTCGCCTTTGTTGCTCTAGGTACTTTTGCTTCAATCGGGTAGAGCCATCGAAAACAAATATTGGCTGTATGTTGTGGTTCGTGCAGAACCGCGCAAGTGCGTAGAAACCGGTAATATGAGGGTAAGCGTATGGCTGAGTGGCGTGAACAAACTTGTTGAGGTGGCAGCTAGCATCGATTGCGAGGCATGAGAATCTTAAATCATTTGCTGTAATAGACGACAAGGAGCGAGGAGCATATCGCTTCAAAAGTGGTGTTAGACCTGTAACACCCATAGACTGGTCATTGCTGAAAAGTACGCGAGAATACTTGAAATTCAATTGTAGCTGACTCAAGCACGTGATGAGAGAACGATGTGAACATTTCATTGGACTGAAGAAAAGGCCAGTGATTGCCCTCATTGGGCCAAGCTGGTTACAATGTCCAATTAAAGGGTGAACCTGTGACGGAATTTGAATGACCACATCTGACCCAAAACCTGCCGAGTGTTCTGTTGGTCACCGTGACATTACGGCCACTGACCTGATTGGCTTTTTGCAACCATGTCAAACAAAACATATGATCAAACACTCAATCGCGCCGAATCCGATGTCCGTGGTTGGCTTGATGGTCTTGAAGATCTCCAAACCAGTAACCATTCATATCAAGCAGCAATGTCACGGAACGCAGCAGGCAACTTTGCTATTCAATCCGATAGAAATGGAGACAAGTAAGTGTAAATGTTGATCTTGCACAAGTGGTTGTTTTATATCTTGTCATTGGGGCGATCAAAAGTTTCCACCTGGTTGGTACCACTCAGGAACTATGAACACGACACTTTATGCAAACTGAAAATTGATATATGCCGCCAGTAACACCGAACTCGAGAACCACCCGATTAATGTGTTTGGTATTAATCATGCCTTTATGTTGTTCAGATTCATACGAAGACCACAATCTGCTGCATCTATAAGCTCTCAAGACAGTGTAAACCTCGATGACATTATCAGATCAAACGACACGATAGATATTCAGGAGACTGGCTTTATGCCGTACCTAGAAGATCTCGACATAGATGACGCAAATGACGAGTTTTGGAAGATGGATGAAGTAGGTCACTTATAGATCACAGTATTGTATTCTGGATCTGCGTTCCAACATGTAATCTCTTCGAATTTAGGCTCTGACAAATCTGCACCTACCAAAAAATCATTCATTACAATCTGTAAAGGCAACTAGTAAAGTTGCACAGCCCCACCCAAGTTTGAAGATGCTCTCGGATAAAATGCATTCTCCATCAAAACATCTGGAGTCTTTGAGCAGTGACCTAGATGATACATCATCAGAATCTTCTCTGAACAATCAAGCTATTGATACGTTTGACGTTGATACTTATTGGACTGAATCTCTTAAGGTAGGAAATTAGCTGTATGCATCAAATTATATCTTAAGATGTCCCTGAACAGATATATTCTTTGCTCGACTTAGGATGAGGCTCATCGTAAACGGAGCGCAGAAGGTGGTATAGGAATTTCTAGAAATAGTAGTAAGTGGATAGCAATCCCATGTACGCTTAATATTATGCCTTGCAGCCATTAAGAGGTGTTTGTTGTTACAGCATTTTCAAGGTCGAATGACTCTCTTTCATCTGAAAATACTATCCTTGCAAAGAATGCACGATATGCAAGTACAATGAGTAGGAGACCAACTGGTGGAATTCATAGTCACATACCCCTCGGCGCGGTATCTCCAAGCCAAAGTAGTGAAAACAGTTACACTTCGCAATCAACATTGCCCGCTTCAAATGGTCGTGCAACAGAGCAGTCATCACCTACAACGTTACGGCCATCTGAATCAAATTCCATCTCGTTTAGACCATCCAGTAGATTGAGCGACTATTCTGTACAAAGTTTTGGCTCTGCATCTGGTCTACCTAGACCTAAATCTGCTTCCAATGACAAGCTTAGTGGAAGTAAATCATTTTCGACGCGTTCCTCAGTTATAGCGGCTAAAAAGTCGTCATCTGGAATGAAAGAACCAAACATGTTACCACGTATACCCTCAAGAGCAGCGGGTTCTATGAATACCCCTAACGCATCGAATGCCTCAAAGCTTGCAAAGAGAGCGTCTCATATTCCAGCGCCATCCAAAACAAGAACTACGCCTATGCCAACAAAGACTTTGTCATCATACTCCAAAGGAAGAGATTCACCCAGCAGGATGTCTAATAATGGAACCACTCCTGCAACAAAACAACCACATGGAGCAAGTTCATTAAGGATGACAAGCAACACTGTTCGCTCATCACAGGAGCCTTCGCATCACTATGCTCCTTCATACGGCACGTCACAAGTTGGGTCAACAGCAGCTACTCGACCTTTTGCAGCACCTAAACAATCTACTAAATCAGTGAATACTCAATTCTTGAATGATAATCAGCCTCGAGAACCCACATCGATGCTTCCGCGGCGGAGCATGACCCCGACTGCCGCCCGTAGTCCTAGTCGCATTGGTGTCATGCGAAAATCCTAATTTCCTGTTTTAATAATTATCGTCAAGAAGAATGGCTTCATGCTACCACCCCCCACCCCACCTCTTTTAGCAAGTCTTTGCTAGAGCCAGATGTCAGATATGACAATAAATAGTACTCTGCCTTGTTCTTCATTTCCTATAACAAATCAATATTTGGATGTTAAAGCTATTCATGTCACACTTCCAATGGATTAATCAATCGCAGCTATATTGATTTCAATCAACTGCATTACTGCAACGTCTCTATCAACGTTTATAGTTTTTTTAAAATTTCAGAACTAACAAATGAGCAAACAATGCAAACATGAGCATGCTAAGGAAAATGTATATAGGAGATGCATAATCAAAGCCTAGAGACAACCAAAATGCTTAGTGACTTAAATAATATCTAATCATGAAAAATCAAAATCTTGAACTCTACCTTTTGATATGGATTTTGGAAGCGGTGTTACACGCAACTGGTTACCAGCTGCACTTGCCATAAAAGAATTATCGCTACTCATGGTAACAGTGAAAATAGGACTTTGGTGGGCATTTTGTAAACGGTAGACCGGCTGCAGTGTTGAAGCGTTGATTACGCCTATGGAGAGATCTTCCGCCGCATAGCTAAGCATTGATCCATCAGAACTGCAATGAAGGAGTACATAACATGTTAATGTTCACAAGCCTTATATTAACATTACCCTCCCATATCTGTTGATAGATTTCCTCTCTCACCTCATGTTAAATGCTGTAATAGGGGACCTCGTCACGCTGGCGGTCTTTCCTTTACGAAGAGTGCTATGTAACCTCTTGCCAAGTTGCCACAAACATAGAAATGCGCCGGATTTATACTTGGACGTAATATTTACGACAGCATAGAGGTGTCCACGCGAGTTTCCTCTACCAAACCTGATACCTAGCTTAGCTATCTCAGTATTCACCACTAACAAGATGAAATAAGTCATACCTGCACGCAGCGAATGTACCAGCAGTTGTTTGATTCAACATAGGGCTCTCTATAACTTCGATTATGGCACCAGTTCGAACATTGATCAGCCTGATGGTTTTGGGTGATGCGACAGCCAGAACCTCCTCGCCATCATAATTGTAAAGGTCAACATCGAGGATTTCGCCAATGGTCAAAGGAGGGAACAAACTAGTCATAGATGGATATCTTAAAACGGCTAACTTTCCATCATTGAATCCAGCAATTAAGTATTTCCCAGAAGCACTAAATCTCGTGATGGTCTACAAAATATCCATCAGGTTATGCGTGGTACAACCATTGTCGTTTCGGACATTTTAAGATCTTACCTGAGTATAGCCTGACTGGTTACTACTGTTAATTCTAACCGCCAATCTCGGGACGATGCTATAGCAGAACTTCAGTCAAATGATCCAGATATTTCTAATTACATTAAATACTACACCTACCTTGACCCTGTCAAATCAAGTATCTTACAATCCTTTCCTGTACTGGATGGAGTGGGAATGCTTAAGCCAACGGCTATAATTGATGAACTCGGGTGAACTGCGAGAGATATATCGTTGCTTCGAAAGCTCTCCATGGACAAAGACGTGTAAGGAACTAGCTTGTTCCCTTTGCCTGACAGGTCATAGACATCCTATAGCAATACAATGAGATTTCTACAATGTTGATGTTGCCCAAACAAAATTACTGATGCTGTTCAGTGTCCTTACAATCCTGTTTTGAGTGCCAGAATCCTGATAAACACTTCCTCCAGTAACAACTTGACCATCGGGTGTTACATCCACCACATTGATGGACAGATCGGTGGTGGCTACAATGGATTTTCGAAGTGGCATAGAAAGAAGAATGTCAACAGTTCAGGGGAACTCCAAGTCACAAAAAGGGTAGGAAGGAGATCGGCGACAGGGACATTTCTTACTCAAACGCGTTGAAGCAACAAAACACGCGAAACGATATTATTTTAACCAAAATATATTTCTTCTATTGCTTCTCACACTCTCATATTGCGTAATATGAAAGCGAAATGGTATGGTGCGACAGCAACGTAGCGAGGACTTGTTGGAAGCACACGGAATATTTACACCAAATCTCAGTTTTGAACAGTTTTCTTCGATTCCTCCAATTGGAAAGTTCAAAGCTTTGTTCAATGACGTTTGAAGACTGGTAATCAAGTATGTTATTGAGTTATTAGACTTTACGTACGACTGTATTGCCGTTGATAGGATTGGCTAAAAATTTCCATTTTGGGAGATACAAATCTTTGAATTACTGAGCAGTCGTATTGTGTGTCTCTCCACAATGCTTACCAAGATCCTCATCAGCGCATTAGTGTTTGCTCTTCAGCAGCAGAATGTTGCCGCTAAACCACCAGTAGCAGATACCGCGGTATACATTCCCAATGTAGAAGGCAAAGTAGTCCCTTTGGGCACCAGCAACTTCTCACAAGAAGTTGAAGATTTCCCAGAGAGGGCATGGTTCATCAAGTTTTACGCGCCATGGTGTACACACTGTAAATCCTTGGCTCCTGTATGGGTTGATCTTGCCAAGACACTCCAGGGAAAAGCAAATATTGCTGAAGTCGATTGTACAGTTGATGAAGGTACGGCTGGAATATGTTTCACCAAATGTTCTAATAGTTCGCATTAACACCTCCTTTCTTAGCACTTTGTAGGTCGTATGGAGTAACCGGATTCCCAACATTAAAATAGTAAGTGTTCAATTTACCCTGTTGTGGAATAAAGGAAGTCGCAGTACTGAAATCAACTGGTTAAAGTATAGCGAAGGATGCTGCTATCGAATTCCGTGGAGTTCGAGATCATGATAGCCTTTTAGCTTTTGTCGATAAAGCCTCAAAGTAAGTGAAAGTAACTCTTTTTGATTTTTATAATGGGTACTGTTGTAATAACGTGCCTTGTGGTAGGTCCCCTGTCACACATGTTAGCAATTCTGAGCTGACTGCTAAGCTCAAAGACGATGAAATCTCGTTTGTCTATGTTTACGACGGCAAGGCAAAAGGAGGCAATGTAGTAAGTATTTTAGTAAACATTTTGTCCTTTACTTGTTTAGTTGCAGTTATCTGACATTATCTCAAAGGATACGATTGAAAGTGTTGGTCAAGCGTTCTTAAATGACTTTGCTACATATGCAACATCGGACCCTGAGGCGTTAGCCCGATTTGGACTTCAGAAGACAGACCTTCCAAAGGCTATTTTGTGGAAGGGTGATAAGACCTTGGTGTTTCCTGGCGAAGATTTCACAAACACGCCGGAAAATCGCGCTGCTCTTCGCAATTGGATCAACGATCGCAAATACCCACTTTACTTTGAGCTTGGCCCAGCCAATTCCAATGAAGTTCTTCGAGGTAACAAACTTGTAGTCTTAGCTTTCCTTATGCCTAGCCGAGAACTGGACGCGCAAAAAGCACTATTGAAGAATATCGCAGAGCATTATGAGAAGAATGGCAACAGCGAAGATGGACAGGTTCTTTTTGTTTGGATGGATGGCATTAAGCATAATCGCTACGTATACAATGTGTATGGCTTTAGCGGCAATTCACTTCCAGCTGCTGTTATTAGTGACCCCAAGGTAAAGATTGTTTTATGATATGTCTAATGATCTTTAAGCATAGATAACTAATACGAATCTTATACATAGAACCGACAATTCTTTGCCAAGAATGTTAATGGCGAAGTATTAGATCTCACTGTACCGCAGGATTTTATCAAGGCTATTGAGGATGCCAAAGCTGGTCTTCTGACAGCGAAATCAACCGTTCCCTCGTCACAGCATTATGCACAGTACATACAAAATGCCTTGAAGTTTGCTGGAAAGTACTGGTACATTAGCGTTCCTTCTATCGTTGTAGGAGCCGCACTCTTGATTATACCTTTGGTCAAATCCTTCCAAGACAACGACAAGCTCAATGATCCCAAATCCCAATAAGTATACACGCAGGAAATTTGCTTTAGAGCATTCATATTGAATCTTGTTATATATATGTGAGAATAAATAGTTTGAAAAAAGTTCTTTTACATTAACCATTCTATTATCTACCAACAAGTCTCGACAAACTGCATTGAATTTGACGTCCAATTCTGCTCATATACCCTGCGCTGTACATTCTGGATTCGTTTTCAATTAGTGCTGTCCTGGCAGGCGATCGATAATATTGATGTTTTGTCAATCTCGTAACAAAGGATTGAGAGATACGGTGATCTGTTGTTGTGTAATTATCATCAGTTGTCAAATGTGGATAGATTTTTCTGTACCTTGTTGGAGTGGGGTCAGAAATTTGCATTTTAAAATCCTCATAATCGGCATGTTCAAGATGGTGGGGCCAGCCCATTCTGTCTTGAAACTTCCTGTAGGATTCTAGACCACACAGTATGCAATTGACGACATGATTCGTATGTCTGTGAGGATAGCCATAATCCGATGCTATTGGATTACTAAATGTTGTTGGTCCCACAAGCAAATTTGTATCTTGATATCTATCATAACTCGTCGCACTGTGTGGATAACTTTCGTGGTACCCAGAATCTGCAGAGGTTGAAAGCCTACCACCATTGGCAACTCCTAAAATAACAGTATACTGCGAAGAATCTGCTGAAGAAGTTTGAACACTTGCTGATGATTCTCTATTATTATTTGCATGCAAATCTGTAGAACTAGCATTGGTTGAAGTGTTAGGGGACCACATCAAGAGGTCGTTGGTAAACGTTGACAGGTGATTGCTATCTGGATGCTCAGTTTCCTTGCTCGTCTCCGCCGGTTGGGTGAAATTTGGGCCAGTGCACTCAACTAAAATGGATGGCACATGTATGCCCATGATACATACTCCCTTGATGTAGCAGGAGAAAAAAAGGTACGATGAATGAGTACTTTATCGCATCACACGATAAATACACTCCAAAAAAATTCAAACATTAGCAGGAAAAATTTCCTCAGGATTAATAAGTTTCTCTCCATAAATTTCCCTCTAGGCAGAGTCCTCCACAAAAATTAAAAAATGACGTTCAATTTGAAGTAAATGACCATACGACATTAAAATGATTTATGAATAAGTCTCTGCCGCTATAAAATATCAATGTTTTGTCTATCGATGATCTGAGACGCATTTACTAATTCACATTTAATGTAGATTGTTAAACGTATACTTTTGTTAAGCTTTAGCAAAGGAATAAATCATATAGTGAATATTTATGAAAATATGTATAATTCCATATTCTGTTCCCAATTTTGAGACTTCCATTGGTAAGCGAGTAACGCATGACATGTCGTTCTCAAGGTATAGAGTTGTAACTTTCATAATCTTGTTTAAATAATGACCTCGGCTGTGGCTGCATACCAGAGAGTACAAAGTGTTCAAAGTTGATCAACGAGAAACTGCAAGCTGAGTTGTAACTGTAAAACCAATATCACCATTATCGGAGTGTGCGACGCTTGAACTCTCATGAATAGAATCAAATCCTTTCTGGGTGATCTACTTCGACCGACCGAAGCGCCAAATTCATTTGATGCGCTTTTAGGAGAGGATAGGAATGATAGAGAGGAAATCGTAAGCATTCCTCCGGAGGATGCTTATAATTTGGTTTACTGGGTGAGTTCACTTGAAACACGCTACACAATGCAAGCAATGCAAACACTCAAGGGCATTTTCAGATCTTTGTTCTACAAGGAGCGGCTATGTTACTTCCATGGAATGGTACGATGTGATGTTTAATCGACCTCGATCAAAGTCGAATCCTTTCAGCAAATCTGACGCTTGATAATGAATTTTTCAGTGTTTATTACCGCTTCCACATTTTTCGCCAGCCGCTTTGCTGGCACTCCGTATGAAGAAACCTTCCAAAATTACTTTAGCACTTATTTTACGGCATCAAATCTCGCGTTCTTTGCGTATGCTCTCTGGAAGCAAAAGGAGGTATGCCTGAGCCAATTCTTAGATATTACTATGACGTCTACTCACTTTTGACTGTCTTAGGCTAACGCTAATCAAAGGGTTATAAGTGCGGTACTCACCAATACAATCGCTTTCACGGTTATCATGATCACAGTGCCAATAGCTGGATTTTCCGGAGTTTCCTATTTTGCTTTCATAATGTTCTTAGTCGTCGTGACAGCTGCAACCACAAGCTTCTATCAAATTGGTGTTTTTGCAGCTGCAAGTCGTTTCCCACATAAATATCTTCAAGGCATTATGAGGTATGCATTTGTCACTGTGAATTATATTATACGTTTTCCTAAGTTTAATAACGTTGATTTTTCTGACGTACAGCGGCCAAGGTAAATTAAATATGATCATATCGGATTACCATATGACAATGGACTTATACTTGCTTCATCAGCGCTGGCAGGTACAGCTGTGGCATTGTCGTCCATTTTGAGTGCGTTAGCGGCATCTCCGTCAACTAAACCTGATGAAGAAGCAATCCGAAGATCAGCTGTACTATATTTTCTGTCTGCATTGCTTATCACTGTAGTAGCGCTAGTTGGATATCTGGTTCTACTTAGGCAACAGTTTTTTCTATACTACATGACTGATCGGCCTGGCAACAACGCTTTACTACATGATGAAGACGATAACGACGATGATTTGGACCCTGAATTTGTCTTCCAATCCGAGGAAACTGTCGAAGTTACAATCCTTAGCGTCCTCAAGAAGATCAAACTGCTCGCTTTCTCCGTTGCTTACGTTTTTGTCGTGACTATTGCTGTCTTCCCATCCATCACAGCACTTGTCAAATCTGTTCGAGCACATCCACCTAGCTCTGGTGCTGTTAATGTTCAACTACCAAGAGTGTTGCAGGACGACATCTTTGTAGCCTTCCACTTTCTCATTTTCAATATATGCGATTGGGTGGGCAGAATCTTCCCACTGTCTTCTTGGCTACGAACAAGCAATCCCTCGCTTCTTACAATATATTCACTGTTAAGAACGGCCTGCATACCACTGTTCTTGTTTTGTAATGTCATTGCCACTGACAAGACAGCACCGGTCCTCATCAACTCTGACTTTGTTTATTTTGTACTACTGGTATTCTTCTCACTGACTAATGGCTGGATAGCCAGCCTTTGCATGATGGCAATTCCGGATTTAAGCAGCCTCGGAACACCAGAAGAAAAATCTTTAGGAGGAAGCATTATGAGCTTCTGCCTTTGTGCTGGCCTGGCAATCGGAGGAGTTTCAAGCTTTGTAGTTAGATCAATGGTTTAAAGCGCTGTATCAGGCAAGAAAATTAAAAGCTGTATTAGAAAAATCGCAACTTGTTGAACGTGAAGGAGGAAACGGCTATTTTTGACCACGATGTAATTTGGGTTGTAACTTTTAACGTCGACAACATTTCAATATACTATTACCTAGATGACGACAACTGGTTTTCTATAGTGTAGAGTACTTAAACCACAACTTGTCCGGCACTTGCCAGTTTAAACTTGAGCTGACTGACATTGGATACTATGAAATTCCGACCCACGAATCGTGTGCGGCGATTCGTAATACTTGCTTCGTGTTGCTCGCGAATTGATCTTCTTCTGTCGATTTGTTTGAGCGTCAAAGCAAGTAGAGACTAACTACAAAATCTTAGTGCCCATTCCTGCATGGACTGTCATATCTTTGCAAGAGGGCTGGTATTTGTGACATATTGTGTAAAAAAAATTTTCAAGTGGAAAATAAAAATTTTATGAAAAGAGAAAAAAAAAAAAAAAGGGAAAAAAGTTCGTTTGACATTGGAAGCGATATCCCAGATTGGGGCAGACCGTTGTAACAGTCCAACTTGAAGGATCTGTCATTCTACAGTGCGCCTTTCCCTTTAACCTGCTTTACTACTGTACGCTATTTAAGCTCTTACAATATATGAAACAACCGTCCATGATTGCCTAAGCCACCGTTTTTTTCTAGTATAGCTGCACTTCTGCAGGTATTACAACATGGTTAATATTGAACAAATCGTGTTCTTTCCTCGTTTAGCGTACTGATGGTATGCATTTGTAGTAGCGCATACATCCAGTCAGTAAGAACGATTTGGAAACATGGTTACAAAAATTTCAGAATATTACTTGGGGTTGATTACCTTGAGAAATCATGAGTTTTGAAGCTTAATGAACGAATCTTGGGTACCGTAAGCTTTCTCGAAAGAAGACAATTACCATTATATACATTGGTTCTATTATACACTAAGAAAATTAGTATGATTTGCGATAAGTGTGCGAGATCAACACCGTACCTGCCTATACAACAATCAATCGCTATTCACACCGATAGGCGTCTAATCAAGTACATTTCCAAACTTCCTAGTAATATCATATTATAAGAAGACTATGATGAAAACAAATGACATGTAAAATATGTTGCAATGACTGTACGAGACGGCAGCTATAAGTCTATGCATATAGGATTAATGGCCAGGTCAAGGATCTGCCAAACTTAAATTCATTCGCTATCCCAAAATCTATCCCAACTCCGTACCTGTCAAAGTCCGTCAATGGGATTTTTTTTTTCGATTCGTGTGGAGATAGTTTTTCCACGCCCTTGAAGATAATGACGGCTAGACGCCCAAGTAAGCATTTGGCATTCGAAACTCCAGAGCATTCTGTTCCTCCATCACCGCAAATACTCCCGGAAAATTCAAATGCCCGCAATTCTGATGAGGACCTGAACCACATAACACAGCCCCAGTCTGCTATGTACCCATTGCCACTTCAGCGACATGAGAAACAAGCTCAAACTATAATAGAGTCTGTAACGGAATCTTCGAACGTATCGCCTCATGGTGTCTTGTCGTATCTATTGCGACTTCAATCCGAGAAGGCGAGCACCGTCATTGATATGGATGCGGCCGATACATACGGGACAAGCTCTGCACATGGTTATGAAATGCAGACCATGTCTTCCAATATAAAGAACCGGTCTTTAAACGAAACTACTGCAAGAAGAGCTTCACTGAAAGAAGAACAGCAATTGAAAATCAAGGAGTCCATTGCTGATGTACTTACTAAACACTCATTCCTTTTGAAGTAAGTTTACCGGTCAATTTGCGAGTATTAATTTAGATATTGTTGGTACACTTCTAATCCTTCATTCCTAAAGGTTGAGTTCTGCATTGGTTTGCTACGGAGCGCCGGCTCATCGTATTGAGGACGCACTGGACACTATAAGTGAAGTTCTCGGCATTAAGGCATCGTACGCTTATTCCCCTGGCATGGTAAATATCTAGACTCTTTAACACTATTTACATCAATGTATGCATATGGCTGAAAACTCATCACCATTTATTAAACCAACAAAATAGATGATGATTTCTTTTGTAGACATGGCTACTCGAACCAGTGAAACCCATCATATTCGCCAAAGTGATGGTTTTGATCTATATCGCTTGGAACTAGTATATCACCTTATGCGTAACCTCTGCTATAATAAGATTACTGTTAGCGAAGCCTATCGAGATCTAGAAACTATCATGAAGCGACCACCATATCACTCGAGACCCGTATACCTTACCAGCTACTCCGTTTCTACTGCTTTAGTTGCCGCAATCGCATTTCGAGGAGGATGGTATGATGTGTTAGCATCAGGTGCCGGCGGTACTATCTGTGGCGTACTCTCCTTGTTATCAGGAAGCCGGTTCACTACGTTTAGCAACGTATACCAAGTGCTTGCATCTTTCTTGGTCGGATTGTTAGCTAGGAGTTTACATAACTATATCTGCTATCAGGTATGATATTGAGACGATTGACAAATATGTAAAAACTAAAAACTTCTGACAAAAAATACTTTCCACAGGTCGTAGTCCTGTCTTCCCTCGCGGTTCTTCTTCCTGGATTTCAGCTTACATTAAGTTTAATGGAAATTACAAGTCGGTCAGTCAATTCTGGAACAACCAGATTGCTCTCTGCGGTCATGGATGCATTCTTTCAAGCATTTGGTGCTTGGATCGGCATATCCGCTGTCAATGCAATTGAATCAGGTGTACTACTGAGCACTGCAAAATGCTTTGAACCAATCAACCCTTGGTTTTACTTTCTTGTCTTTCCACCACTCTCTATAGCTATCAATGTGCAGTTCGGTGCTAGCTGGAAGCACATGCCAATCTGTGTCGTTGTTAATGCAGCTGCTTTTGTAGTGGTGTATTTCATGTCGACCGTCACTACAAGTAATGTTCTACCCGTCGGTGTAGCAGGTAAACCGAATTCTTTTATGTTTGTTTGTTGTTTAGCTTGGTCTGCGTCGATGTTTTTGTATTGACACTATGCGATGTAGCATTTGTTATAGGTTTAATCTGTAACCTCTATGGAAAGTTAACTCATTACCTAGGCTTCGTTCCCGTCATGGGTGCAGTGCTTATACTTGTGCCTGGGAGTGTTGGTGTCCGAGCAGCATTGACAATGCTCCTCAATAACCAACTAGACCAAGGGTTTGAGTTTGCCTTGCAAATGATCTTGGTTGCCTCAGGAATCACTGTGGGACTGTTCGCATCCACTTTTGTCTGTCATCCCACTGGTAAGAAATCTGTTCTACTTGCTTTCTAACACTCGATACTGTAAGATATAAAAATAGATGTAGACTATATTTTAAAGAGCTTATTGCCACTTCTTTGACATCTTGCAAACTTAATTTATCTAATCAACAACGGTACATGTATTATGGTTATATTTGTGAGTTCATGCTATTTTCTTTACTTGATATCATGAACATGCCATCATGACGACCCATTCTTCCCGTCATTCTTGTCATTATTCTTCTCATCTATTTCATCTTCGATCACCATAAACTCACGAATAAGTAAGTTGAAAATAGATCCAAAGAATAGTGCAATAACTGTGCATGTGAGAGTGATGACGTTATATGGCATACTAAAGTCTGGGGTAGGCAGGCTCGCAAGTAGAATCTCTGTGTAAACTTTGACATTCTGTCTTGCTGGTCTATCTCTGCTGACAAAGTTGGTTGTTAAAAAAGCTCTATATGTTTCCTATATAGCAATCAGATTATAAACTTGCCTATTTGTCACAAGTTCGAGACCTGTAGCAATTACGCTATCGTCATCTGGCGGTAAAAGAGTGGTAATAACAGCTGGCCTAAAGTCAATGAATAGATTAAATACGTTAGAATCATTCACTATGCTGAACACTCAGGAATATTCATACCCAACGTCAAACCCACGGTTAGCATCAGGTCGATGCTCTGTATATTTTAAAAACACCTTGTCGAAGTCAATAGACACAGCGGTGACAGAATCCGCTGGGAGACGTAACTTCATTTCCAACACCTGAGGTCTAGATCTGTCAACAGCTGGTTGGTAGTATAGATCCTGTACAATATCTAGAGATTCAAAGGTTAGCTCGTTATATTAGCTTGTCCATAGTCACATATATTAATGAAAGTTACCATTTTGGTGGATATGATTGTTGCCCAAGACCGAGACTTCGAGAGTATGTAGATACAGTTTGAGGAACCAAGGTACTGAGTCGAAGTAGCTAATTTCTTGGCTCTCATTCATATTATTGAAAATATTGACTGTCACTCCTCCTCGCTCATGACCATATCCTGTCATGTACTTGTGAGCGAATACTCTTGGCTTGGAAACTTGCAAAGCTGTTCATACAACGGCATAAATTGAGTGAGAGAAGTCATCAATGTGGTCAGCAAATGTTGAAAGTTGCTTACGATAGGAAAATTGTTCTTCATTCCATGTCATTTTCAAATTCAGAGGTTCATGGTCTGCATGGTATGGTAAGATCGATGCTATAATAAACATGACTTCATAAAATGACTTACATTGAGAGAGATTGTAGTAGGCCATAGGTCGCCCAAATTTGTCTGTTTCATCAATAATTGTAGAGAAAGAGGGAGTCAACTGGTATTCATTACCATCCGACGGTAACAATACAGTGACAGCACTTCTATCCGATACGGGACAAGAGGACTCTATCTCGCGACCAAAAAGACTTGAAAATGACCAGTCTGTCATAGCCAAACGTTCCAGTTTATGAGTTATGAAAATCTTCATGAATCAAACAAACACCGTTATTTTACATACCTCGTCGTCCAGTCTCACGCACAGGGTCAAGAACAGAAGTCACCGTCTGCACCAACTCTAACCTTTGACTAGTGCAGTTTTCAGCCTATGGATATAGATTAACACCGGGCTCTCTGTCTTGCCATCACTCATCACGCATTTTTACCTGGCATACTGGTCGGATATGAATAGCCATAGAATGATAGTTTGTATCATAAAGTTTGTGAGCATTTAGTAAGGTCGCAATACCAGCCTATCGTGACGAAAGTTATGGCATGTACAGAAGTGGGAAGCACAGGCTGTCACAAAATAACGTACCTTTGACTTGCATGGAAGTAATTTGATCCAAGGCGTCAGGTTCTCTGTGCACACATTCTCATGTGGTAAGATTCCATATCGTATTTCCACACCTTCTCGCATCTTTTCATTATGATTGTATGAGTTTTTGGCACCCTCTGGACGGAATGACAATTCTGGTTGCGAAGTCAGCGTGTCATCTATGAAATTCAGTGAAGCACAAAACAAGCCAGATAGTGTGTTTGTCAGAGCTCGCCAGTTATTTTCAATGCTTAAGGAAATAGTGATATGAGATGGTGCGTATAACATGTTTTAAGATGTAATTATATTAAAACTGTACCTATCATCTGCTTTCATCCATGCCCAAAGCTCCACACCGGTGCCTGCTGATTGAGCTGCCGGATATCCCCAATCCTCATATTGCCATCTTCCTTGTGTAAAGGTAAGATGAAGCTCTTGCACGCGATGGTGGTCGATGATTTGCCCTATTGATTTAGGAAACAGGCCATAATGTGCGTCTATATTTAATAATAACGTGGATAAACCATGATATGACCGTGTCAGCAGTGGAAAATAATCGCTATCATTTCAAAATCGATACATGTTGGTGTTCTTACATCTTCCTTTTTTCTCATCGAGAGCTCCAGCGTCGACAAGTGCGGTGAATTGGAAATGTGCAAGCAATTTACCGTCATTGAGTGGTGAGATTAGAAGGTCTTCTTGAAACGAATCTTTCTGGCCACTCAACTTCGAATATACTGGGATTGATAATGCCAGAAACAATAATATACTCGCTGGCAGGTTCTTCCACGGCATTTCTTCTGGTATCAAATAGCTATTTGAATGTTAAAGATTGAAAAGCATTGACCTGAGGTCCCTTTGCAGTGAGGCTGAGATTGATTTGCCCAACGCATGAGCCACAGTGCGGCTGGAATAACAAACCAATAAATAATGGAAACACTTTTTACAAACAAGTGCGAATATGTATTTCAGAATGCAATCAAATTACGATGAAAATGTAGATACAAGTGATATAAAAAGGTATTCTATGCAGCACCCAATAGTCTAAGAGCCAGTGCTTCTTGGTCTGCAATACTCTCTGGCTGCTCGACTTCAATGAGTTTAGCTCGCTTTCTACTCTGCTCCTCCTCATCATCACTGTCCTCTTCAAACCACTTAGATTCTCTCTTACGTCCATTATCTTGTGATGCTGATTCGTCTTCTTCCATGTCTTCATCAAACTCATCGCTACTTCCACCGAGCACAGCACCAGACTCGTCTCCATTCTCCAATTGCTAAAATAAAGCAATTAGTCATACGATACAAGGTGTGAGAGCTCGCACCTTGTTCTATCAATCTTCTTACCTCGCGTTCTCGGAGTTTCTTAGCTAACCGTTTCTCACGTCTCTTCTCTTTGGCGACAAGCTTGTCTTCTATATCTGCCTCCTGCATCGCACTAGTTTCTTCCTCCAAGAATTTAGCCTTCTGCGTGGCTGCATCTCCAGCTTTCAAGAAAGATGCTTCATCTTGCATCTCATATAAAGCATGTGGCTATAGCGGTTAAAAACCAGTTAGTTTTTGTGTACATATAAATCCTAGTAATCTTTCTTTACATCCTTACCTTGCCCTCATCATCGAAAATTATGCGTTCTCCCTTAGACTGTTTCTTAGCCAGCTCTTTCTTAGTGAGGTTAAGCTGTCTCTTGGACATGGGCAACATTGGCTCTGCTTCCTCGTCGGATTCCAGCTTGTGATCACGACGCTTTATGGTAATAAAGTCATCATCTTCTGCAGCTTCATTGTTCAGTAGATCACTTTCTTCTCCGTGATCTACCAACTTATTATAATGGTCAGAAAGAATGTTTTGATTCTTTCGCAGGAACATTTTTTCGATTTTGGAAGTTGGCTTGGAAACCTAAATTAAAACGGATGAATAACGCATCTCTGAGCTGATAAATACAATTATGTATGATCCTCACCTTCGTCGTGGATACATTTTCTTCAACATCACTCTCCTCCTCTTCACTGCTTGATTCCTCGGCTTCAACCTTGGCTTCCACGATCTGCTTGCCTTTTGCTTCAGCAAGCTGAGCTTCCTTTGCTGCTGACGCTTTCACAAATTTAATTTTTGGTGCACCTGGAAGACCAAGGGATTGCGCATAGTCTTCAGCCGGAAGAACGTGGACTTTGAAAATATTTTTGTTCTTTTGCAAGTAAACTGATCGCATGTATGCAATGAAGGCCTATTGAATATGATTGAATATAATGAATACGGCGTATCGTCACACGTCAACCGTTTGGTCCCTGATACAATACCTTCTGACCCAAGTACTTGATTTCAGGTTCCTGGAAACAGAAACTCTGGAGCTGATTTTGAATTGACTGTTGCTTGCTAGCTCTAATTTTAACTTCTTCCACAGGTACTTTCTTTTTTGCTAGCTCGGCTTGCATTGCCTCCTTCTCGCTTGGTAGGAGAAATAACAATGCTTGACCGGCAGCATCAAAGCGGGCAGTACGTCCAACACGATGAATATAAGTATCGGCATCTTCAGGGCAATCCAACTGAATAACCCAATCTACTGCTGGAAAATCTAGACCACGTGCTGCAATATCAGTGGCAAATAGAACTGCGTTCGCCATGGAGCAATATTTTCGGAAGATCTCCACTCGCTTTGTCTGTTTTTGTTTTCCATGAAGATGCAACAATGGTATACCGGGATGTAGTTTACAGAACGTTTCGAATACAAATCGAGTTTGATTGCAACTCGAGATAAACACTACAATTTTGGATTTGAGATGCGATCTGATGAAGGAAAATAGAATGTCGAGTTTTTTGGGAAGCTCGCACACGAGGAAGTGTTGTGAAAGCTTTTGAGGCGTACTGTGGTCGGCTTTCTCATGAACCGCTACGTATTCTGGATCCTAAAATGTAACTTGCTTGTCAGCCTACTAACTTCCAAATCTCATCAAGGAATATACTTAAACTTACATGAAGACTCAATCTAGCTAGATCTTTCACTGATTTGGTTTGCGTTGCGGAAAACAAAAGTGTCTGTCGTTGCTTTGGCAAATTATCGACAATTGCATTTAACTCTTTCTGGAAACCCATATCCAAGATACGATCAGCCTCATCTAGCACTGTTGCAACTTGTTAGTCCAATTACTTAATTGCTCTCATATATACACAATTCATGCGTACCCAGAACTTGTAAGTTATCACAATCGAATCCTGCTGTTTGATCCATATGTTGCAGTAAACGGCCAGGTGTTGCGACTAAGATATTCATCTTTGCTACTCGTTCCTGTTCTACATTCAAATCTTTACCGCCAATAATCAGACCAGCTGAGAACATATGCTGCTTTCCAATCTTTTTGAGAACTTCGAAAATCTGAACAGCAAGTTCACGGGTTGGAGAGATCACAAGAGCTCCTAGACCATCTTCTTGGTTCCACTTTGCCCTATATAGCACCTCCAAAATCTAGCATAACAATTAGTATTGTCGGTTTTCACTAAAAGATAACTCCTTTTTAATTCTTACCGGGATGAGAAAGGCTAACGTTTTACCACTTCCAGTTTTTGCTGCACCCAGGACATCACGTTTTGCTAAACCAAGTGGAATGGCTTTGCGCTGAATGTCCGTCAATTCTACAAAATTGGCACGCTTGAGGCCTTCAATTGTTTTAGTTGATATTGGTAATTCCGAAAACAGTTTGCAATTAGAATTTGATTGCTAAAGGAACAAGCGATTCGTTAGGAGTAGAGAGTTACAGGTCGTGCGTAAGTCCAAAAGTCAAAACATGGACTTACAGGATCAAAAGCCTTCTTTTCTAGCTCTTGAAGTTCCTTCTCTTCATTCAATCGCTTCTGCTTTCTCTTGTTGATTGGGTGCACTTTGTTTTGCTTCTTAGATTTCGCCATGGCTAACAACAATGAACCGTTCTCTACCAATACCCTCAGGAAAAAGTTGGGAAAGAAAAAAAAAAGTGAAAAGGCCAGTCACACTCAAAAATCTTGGGAATTGCAGACAATTTCAGGACGACGAAAAGTTGATTGTATTGACCACAGTTATGTTAGAATTATAACAAACATTCTGCCGGTCTTCAAATCTTGAATACTTAACTATCATTAGAGATAAAACTACCTTAAACACTTTATCGAACAATAACTGAATATCAAAAATAATTCCTCATACCAGCGAAGTTATTGCTTTCGATGGCTTTGCGGAGATCAAAAATTTCACAAATTTGTAAATTCGGATAAACGAGAGGGATTCAACTTGGTCGCAGCAGCCATATCAATGAACCAGGCGACAGTACCATGCACAGGATGAACGAGCTGGCAAGGTAATCCTAGTTTTGGCTGTTCAATAACCTTTTGAACCATATCCTGCTTGCTCTCGCCAGCTGTGACGAAAGCAATATGGTGTGCATGATTCAAAACAGGGAGCGTAAACGTTATTCGCTCTTTAGGGGGCTTTGGTGAATCTAGAATGGGAGACACCCATTCGATTGTTTCTTCTAACAACTCGTGACCGGGGAACAAGGAGGCAGTATGACCATCTGGACCTGTTATTATGTTCTTCAGTTACATGCAAGGATCAAATAATCATGACATATTGAAAAGCATATCTACCCATTCCAAGAAGGATTAGATCAAAAACAGGAAACTTGACAGCATTTGCGGCGGCAAAAACGTGCCGGAGCTGGTCCATATAATCTTCAGCAGCATCTTCAGGAGACAAGTCTGGGTTGATAGTGTGTACAGAACCGGGTTGGATCTGTTCTGCTAGAGCGTCGAGAAGTTGCTTCTTTACTTCGAGGTAATTGGAATCATCGTGGTCAAGAGGTACGCATCTTTCATCGACAAAGAAAATATGCCACTTTGCGAAGTCAATGCGCGGATTATGCTTCAGCGTTGCGGAAAGTAACTTGGGTAAAGATCCTCCAGAGACAGCGATAGTGAAACGATCGTGTTTTTGGATAGCTTCTGCCGAAAGCTTCTCGACATATTGTTCCAATGCTTTTGAAAGCTTATCTGTTGATGTAAATGCGTGTACCGTTGTCATGTTCTGTTGTGCGCAAAATGAAACAGCCCCTCTCAATGCCTCCAAACATGGAAAAATGTTCTGACGTTCGTACCCAACTGAATCCCAAATTTTTCTATCCTCGGCATTTTTGTCTTGCTTCCATAGCCACCATTTGAAATTTTGCCTCAGTGACTCTAGCATGCCATCCACTACATTACCGTCATCAGAAGACAAAAATTTAGTGAGGCGTGCTATTCCAACCTCAGTAAGTGTCAATGTCAGCTCGCAGGCAACTTCGTCCTCATACTAATCCCGAGATTTAGAAAATATTCACAGCTGGTGTTGCGCGGTTATTCCTTGCATATCCTAATCCTCAAAGCTGGAATTACTCTAACATTTGGGGAGCTACTGTCTTTTTGAAAGACAAGGCTAAGAATGAATCTTACTTTATTCGTATCATTGATCTAGAGGTAAGTGTAATAACGGTTCGTGACAAACTGTATCACTGAAGTTTTGTTGTTCATGCATATGCCACTTCATTCATAGAACCATAAGGGGGTAATATGGGAGCAGGAACTCTATGAAGGATTTCAATACACACAAGAAAGACCATTTTTCCATACTTTTGATACGGACGTGAGTACATCATTCTATGGGCTGCGTTAAGATGTGTTTCTCCGACTCATCTATGCCCAATCAAACAGGATTGCCAAGCCGGTCTGCTATTCGTAGACGAAGGTGAAGCAGAAACGTTCTATAACAAGCTCATTAATCGTCAGATAATCGGACAAAGAGGTTAGTGAGGTATCTAATGGCCATACTTGGTAACGTACTTCTCATTCAAATTGAAATATCGTTAGGATCAGCAACAGAGACGCACATACGGAAACCGACTGCCATTGGTGGAGGTGAAAAACCGAAGAAAGCGAAAGGAAAAGTAGACAAAAACTCTATAGGTCTACCATCAGACTTCAGGTAAGTAAGTGTATTTTCTACGGGTATATGTAACATGGTATCTGACATTCACCATCACACACAGGCACTTAGGGCATATTGGATATACGCCAGAGCAAGGGTTTAGTGTTCAGAATAATTCTCCAGAATGGAACGGTATATTTGAACAGCTGAAAGCTCTCGGAATATCGGCGGAAGAAATCAATCACAATCAAGAATTCATCAAGGACTTTGTTGCTCAAAGAGGTGGCCCTCCTGCATCTGCGCCTACTAGAAATGCTGGCCAGTCTCCGCCGCCACCTCCAGCACCGAAGAAGCAGTCCAATGCAACAGGTATAGAGAGTTCATTGTGATTGAAAATTGTTATTGTTTCAATACAACTAAACCACGCTTTCATTCATAGGTCGACGTCCACCTCCACCTCCACCCCCAAGAAGATCTGGTCGCCCCGCCAGTACCGCACAATCGCTTTCCCCACCTCAACCTCCAAGTTTGCCATCTAGGAGTCCTCCATTACCAAGCAGAGGAGCGGCTTCACCAGCATTTCCAAGTCGCCCAGGAGCAGGTGGTGCTCCTCCACCTCCTCCACCGCCGCCTCCAGGTATGGGCGGTCCTCCACCACCACCACCGCCACCACCGCAAACCAGCCAGAGCATTCAAGAATCAGTACCGGCAGAAGTATTTAGCGATGGACGCTCTAGCTTAATGGCATCTATAAGAGGATCAGGAGGAATTGGTAGACTCCGGAAGACAGAAGGACCTCGTGAACCAAGTCCTTTGGCGGCAGCAGGATATGAAACGTCTAGTAGTGCAGCTGCACCTGCAGCAGCAGCCACTGGAGGCGATCTTGCCAGTAGTCTAGCCATGGCATTGAAACAGCGAAAAACAGCCATGCAGTCGGACGATGAAGATGAAGACGATAATGATGAATGGGAGGATTGATTGCTAAATAATAAAAGATCAAGTGCATAATCATATTATCTTCGCATGTTTCATTGTCTTTATGTAATTTTGAAAGTATTTTTCTGTACGAGATGTGCAGAGAAAGAGTTGCACATGTATCTAGATGTTATTATCAATATATTTTAGAGACTCACAAGAATGTTCATAGACTGAGACTCTCAAGCCATACCTTGTAATGTTTTCAGCATTGTGGAATGGAAGAAAATTGACAGTCATGATCGACAAAATTTACCGAAATTGTAGCCGATCCAAGCAGACTCCACTTTGCTGAGCTTTTTAATTTCCCCCTCCCTTCCGTTGAAGCATTGCGAATGTGGGAGCCTGACGAGCAGCTCGTCTTACGCGCAAACACAAAGTACAAAAAGAAGGATGGTACCTTGTTTGCGACTAGTCGACGAGTTGCATGGCAGCAAAGTGGATCGCGACAACTCCAACCTGCTGTTCCTTATGGTGACATTCAAGGTGCGATTCTTTTGCCATTTCGCTGTGATCCACTTGCTATGCTAATTATAATAAACAATTATAGTCCAGATGCAGTCACCTGCAACGGACAAGAATGTAAAGCTGAAGATCGTCACTAATCCTCCCGAATCAAAAAACTATGTATTCTTGTTCGAATCCTCCCGAGCGCTTGCAGAACGCGAAGCAATCAAGTCATTTATTAGTGAATCTATGGCGAGAGCACGCCAGTTAGCTGGTGATAGGCCTGTAACTCCTGCTTCTGTAGCTATAATGGCAAACGATTCACCTTCAAGTTCTGTAGCGTCAACGCCTGCGCCATCCACACCAACAACCACGCAAACGCCATCCAACGCACCAACGCCGGCTTCCTCATCCCCAAGTCTGAATATGTCAAGGCAAGAAGAGATATCTAGCCGACTGCAGTTGCTGTCCAAAAGCAAAGAACTCCATACTTTGCATTCTGAGCTTGTTATCAACGGGAAAAATGTTACGGAAGAGGAATTTTGGGAGAGTCCATATGTACAGAAGATTCGTCAGGTATTGCCCTTCACATGCCATTTGACGACATTTTCTTTATTCGACTAATTTTCACCCATTTATATATTTTGCAGCAAATGAAGAAAGATGCAGCGTCGAGAGAGGGTCAACAGAAAGGAAAGTCCTCCAAAATGGTGGAACTCAGACCTGGCCAACAAGAAGGAAGCGATGTCAAATATACATTAACAAGCCAGATTATTCACGATATCTTTGCGCAATACCCTTCAGGTATGAGGACATTTCTTTCATTAGATGTGTTTCGTTGTGTAGGTACTGACGCTAAATTTTGTTGCAAAGTGAAACGAGCATATGATGCAAATGTACCTGATAAACTGTCAGAACAAAACTTTTGGAAAAGATATTTGGCATCAGAATTCTTCCACAGGACACGAACGGGTAATAGATCTACCAACGCAGTTCCTGACGACGTATTTGATAAATGCTTAAGAGAGGAAGATGAAGGTAAGTCAAACTAATCTAATGTATGTACGTTGCTATTCTCGTTACTCAATTGGACATCATATTTCTAGAAAATCTTAATGCACCGAGTCTGGCGGAATACGACCATTTCAAAAAGACCATTGATCTGAGTGCTACTGCTGAAGATCACAACGAAGTATGTAAACCTGAATGCAAGCAGAGTAAAGAGCAACTAGTATTCTTCGATGTATTCTCACTCATTTATATCGTTTTTTGACGTGTGTAGAGCGGGAATGCACCAGATATCACTATGAGACCAGGATTGAATAATTTACCACTAATTCGACGATTTAATCGACACGCGATGCGGGTTTTGGAAGTTCCAACGTAAATATACTCTTCGTTTAATCCCCTGCAATGCTTCAGGTATTCTAATCATGTTGACATTAGAAAACGGCGGCGCGACGCTGTGGACTCTAAAGGGGTAAATTGCAGTATTTTGGTAGGAATAAGGTTATGTTAGCTTATCTAACCTCCATGATAATTAGGACGATATAATCAATGAAATTATCATAACTGATCTTATGGAAGAGGAACCACCTGCTCGAACGGTGCTTGACATACAAGATACGCGCCGTTATTTTGAAAGTCAAAGTCGTACGCAAGATCAACATCCGCTCACCAATGGCGTACGTTAACACATCATTGCTAACCAACTTGTCAGAATAACAGTTTGACACTAATCATATTTTATTGTTTAGAATGCTTCCTCGATTTTATCAACTTTCAGCGAGCAATTCAGTCACTTTGAACCTGATCTAACAAAGGTACCCTTCAGTTGTTTGAAGTAATTGGATATATAAGATCATAACTAATGTGGTTGGGGACCTCTGTAGCAATTGATGGCCCCACGAGCGGCAGTTAGCGTTACTGGATCATTGACAGAAATTATCAAGCATAAAAATAGAAATCATTCAATGGATCCAGGTTAGTTTCCAATCTCATTTGACCGACTGTACTTACTAGTAATTATAACCACCGCCTGTATAGATTTAAAGCTACCAGCCCAGGTTCAACAGAAAATGATAGACTATCACAGCACCACAAATGAAATATTACGGCATTTCTGGTCATCTTTTGTGCCTTATAAAGCTGAAAAGAATAGGCGAATGGTTGAGAGCCTCAAACGGCAAAAAGACAAAATGTCAGAGGTCTTGATCACTGCCAATAGTTACAAGGCTAATTTGGACGCTGTCAAACATGTAAGTTCTATGCCCTGGTGCTTCGTACCTTAGTACATGTTAATATCTGACATTCATATCAAACAAGGCTCTTAGTCCGATCATGAAGGCCGTAGACACTGCACTGAAATCTGCAGAGAAACGTCCACCACCAAGAAAATGACCGTGTCAATGTGACTTGCAAAAGTGGTTGAACAAGTCCCCAATTTTTCGCCCGCCATCACTTGTTGGAATGATCAAAAACAGCAACATTCATGGAAACCAGTGATTCAACGAGTCTTGCTTCGATCTTACAAAAATATGATCAATTTGTTAACGAAAAGCTGAAACCAGATCTCAAAGCAACCTTAGACGCTAGAGATACGCTTTATGATCTCACCTCCGAGTAGTCTGTATTATTATGTAATTGTAAAAAAGAAAGAACAAAAAACCACAGTGAATCTAAACAACACTTTTGCACATGCAAATTCTTTCTATAGTCTAAAGTTAAAATCGCAGATTGAGACGATTCAAAGTCACGATTTAAAAGAAATGAAGACTATGGTCGATTTGGGTTCCAATTTCTATGCTCAAGCAAAAATGTAGGCCACTTTCTGTTATTTGCATGATACGGATTTGACGTACATGACTGATATCTTATTCGCTAGACCCGATACCAAATTCGTATATATCAATGTTGGATTCGGTTTTCATGTCCAAATGACGCTGAAAGAAGCTTTAGAATTCATTGAAAAGAAGACGAAGCAACTCCAAACTCGCGCTGAAAAACACACCCAGGAAGTGGCGAAAATTAGAGCCAACATTAAACTGGTACGGCCCGCTACTGGACTGAAATGTAAATCACATCAGCGTCCTGATTATGACTTTTTCTGTAGGTTATGAAGGCTATACAAGAAGTCCTGGAGCTATCACCAGATGAAGAGTAGCATTAAAAAGGTAATCATTTCGATAGACTTAATCGTATCAAATTTGTATGCGCAAGCCTACATTTGGCTGTAGATATTTGGTACATCAACTTCATTTTCATTCATGGATAGATTTTATCTCTGTTGTATTATTTATTCCTCTCGTCACTTCAACAATTTTTCATGTACTGTAGTTAGTAAATCCATATTCATGCTTTATCTTTTCTTCTGCCTGCCAAAGGGACATAAAATCAAGTTCACAATTTTGTTTGGAGAGACTGCTTTCTCGATCTGGACATGAATGATTCAGACAATTGCATGCTATGAATGTTTTACTGAAGGTATGTCACCTCGATCTGCGATCTTAGCAATCGAGCTGCAAGAAAACAAAGCATTCTTATTTTTATTGCTTCAAACAGTCTGATGTCGAAGGCGTATTGGAGCATATTGCTACCACCAACCACAGCCACGACCAAGATCAGATCAGGTACAACCGCATAATACTGAAGTGTACCATTAACCCGAATGCATTCTCATTTTCATGCCTTCATTCTAGCCACACGGTGATTTCATTGATAACTCAGGAAGTTCAGCACACCAGACAGCGTTTGGATGGAGTTGACTTTGAACAAGAGCTTCATGCAGTCCTATTTCGGGCATGGCAGCAAAGCACTGGTAGCAACCAATTCGTATCAGATGTCACAATGCTATTCTACAAAGATTACTGAACTTGAACATCCTAGGATCCTATCGACCATATGCCAAATTTCACCATCGCAATGGATTGAAAACCAGTGAATATTATGAACTGCTGAACAATTTCGATCTGTGGAAACAGCTAGCAAGAACACTGTACGCACTTGCGCCAGAGGTTAGTAACATGTCTTTCATTTTATCAAATCATACATCTGAACAAATGCACTGACTATACCTACTCTGTCAGCTTGCCATAAATATTCTCGAGACATTAAGAGAAATGTGCTCCAACGGAGATAACGATGATGCATATATTGCTATCTACCTTACTATCTGTTCAAACTTACCAGTGCACTTGCGAATCGAAAAATGTGAGACTATAGTATCGACTTTCTTGCGAAGCGCATTCAATTGTAAGTCAGCATCATCTTCACACTTCATGTATTCGCTCACATTAACAGTCTGTTGATCATTCAATAGCATCAGTTGTCTTTCCGTTCCTGAATCTGCTTAACTCTCTTTTTGTGGATATGAAGACGGGATTACCTGAATCTGAGCGTTCGAAAGACATCTTGCGTATCGTACTGAAGCTGCTAATGCAACTTGATGAATCCACTATCGATGATGGCAGGATAAAGCTGCGGCATCAATCCACGCAGAAATTGTTCTGGATGCGACTTAAGCGATATATTTCTTCTGATGGTAAGCTAGAGAAAGATCATAAGATTGCTATTATATGGGGTGCTGATATCCGCACAGACAGCCGCCTGGCAATTATTGGCAAGCGTTGCGATGAAGAACTCCAAAAGTACAAGGCTAGGTTTGACAATGCGCATTCCGTCTCCTTGACTTTGCAAGATTCATATAGGTATGATTACTTCTATGCAATGACATCCGATATAGGATGGTAGTCTAAAATATATCTCCAGATTCAGCGACTTTAAATTGACAGAACCGAGCAGTGAACATCACCCATTAAGCACACACCATTCTGCTTTTGTTCGGATATTCAAGCTGATAGATAAGAACTGTTCATTCAACAGCTATAATGTCGATGACTTGCAGGAACTTGGAGGCAATAATGGCACATACACTAGAGCTAACGATCAACAGGCTCAATATTTGTTTGACTTTGGTAATCAGAGCACACTTGAGTACTATGTGCAAGACTGTTTATACAGAATTCACCAATGCTTACCTGGATGGAAATCCTTCTTGGAGTTAGCTGTGGATTACCAAGATGTTATATTCAGGTTAGTTCATTGATTTAGTCTGTACAGATTTTTCAGTGTTTAATTAACGTTCTTGACAGTCACATTGAACCTGGATCACAAAAATACGATGCAATATGCGTTGCTATTGCTTCTGAAAAGTTATACTGGAGATTCTTCGAGCGACTTCAATACATCGTAGAAATATACCAACAAACGCAGGATCTCATAGGAAATACCCAAATTCAGGTATGGGGAGAGTGGTGCTTTCCATTACTCGTTTGATGTCACTTGCTAACACCAGAATCTGAAGGCTCTGTCTAAAGCGCTTATGACTGTATTCAACTCAATAAGAGACCTGACAGAAAAGTTCAACTTTCGAAACCATATATACTGCTCCAGGTAAGGACCATTGACAATGAAGACAGGTAGTTTTGTATGATGCCAACTGACATTTATACATTTTTTTAGTCGTACTGAGTACTCTGAGAGTGGTGACATACTGTTCGAATCAATAATTTTGTGGTCTCAGCCTACCATTATGGCATATATAAACGAGCTCAAGATCGTTTGCAACAAGATTGTTGAGGACAATGAAAGTGGGGCGGTTGACGAAATTTCTGAAGAATATACTAATCGCTTCGTTATCGACAAGCTTTGTTCAGTAAGCTACCTTACATACTCTGATATGATATCACTTCATTTTCTAATGCCTGCTAGATATCTGTCATTATGCCATATGCTGTTCTGAGTTCTTTGGTGACAGACTGTATTCACAATAGGGGTCAAACTTCGGCGATCCAACATATTCTGCAAATGTCAGGAGGTATCTGCTCTCTAAAAACCAAAACTGAGAACGCAGGACTCCTTGTGAAAGTCCTCAGTAGCCATGAGGTGATACGTTTAATGGATACACCCAGTGCACGCCGGAATTACGTGGAATTGGTTTGCCAATGGGCAAAGGTTGGTTATCGTGTGTTTTCGTTGCTATTATTATTATACAATATCAACCAATACAATTCAATTCTAGATCGATACAATCTCTACTGCTAGCCAAAATTTAGAGAGCGTCCAGCCTCTACTGGATCTTGTTCAATACTATCGGTTCTGCCTCATTCCAGAGCTCTCAAAGGCCGCAAAGCGTATATTCACATACACTAAAGCATTACCAGCATATATACAATTGCTTTCCACAACGCTCGGTATGCACTTGGATACAGGCAATCAGAATAGCGACAGCACGGCAGCTGAATTGAATACAATACACCTCCAGAATCACGAAAGCATCCACGTTCCTGAGCACCGAACCGCCGATTTCATAAAGTGTGTAAACTGGATACAGATACTGACTGACTTGACTACACTACTATCAACTAGAGCAAAACTGCTTGATCATTCCGACAACGACAAAGACTTGGCACCCTTACACTTGAGGTTTGCTGACTGGGAAGCGTTCATTTTTGCGTTGGAAGCGCTTGTTGCAATCTCCGAAAACTACAGTGATAGCTATGTACAAACGCAGAAGCGATCAAATGAAGCAAGAGAAGCTCCGTTGACTTTAACTGATATGGAACAGAGTGTTCATACTCTCTTCGAAAAGTTTTCTTCTTTCAGTAAGGTTTATTTTATTACTGTTTGTATGTTGAAAGTAGGCACTTACCTTAACATTTTTTAAGACTGGGATCTACAGCTCAGACTGTATCCATTCTTCACCAATGTTGCCCAACGTCTTTCAGTGGAACCCCCATCAGTAACTGTCCCCAATGATCTGATGGAGTTTCTCAAAGGCTTTAACGGTTTGGTTGTCTCTGATGATAGCCAGAGTGATGACAGTAATAAATGGACGGAGCTTATGGTTGCTTGCAAATCAGCGTCTCACGTGCATGACGTTGTCATCAAGGTATGTCTTGTTTTATAGCTATGATACTTCGGTTTTAACAAGGTGAATATTTATAGTAAATCAATGTCATTCTAGAATCTTTCCCATATGGCAATGTACACAACAGGAAAGCTACATCCCTATAGAAGCATCAACTTTGCGACCGGAATGTACCAAGCGTTATTACCCAGCAAAACCTTGAGCGTTTTATCGGAATACAAGAAGCTACTTGTTGGCTTTCTGGGCAAAGTATATGATCTGCCGGACATACCAAAACTAATGCGTAACCATGATTATGAAAACGAACATCTAAACAGGATGGTTAAAGAGCTCGAACATGAAGGTTAGAGATTGACAGGCTGTGATTACTGGTACGTATTGTCGCGCTGACTGGTTACTCTACTTTTCACTCTCAGATTTGCGTGTACTGCACACCATCATTTATTCGAAACTCCTTCTTGGTACCTCTACCTTATTGAGCAAATATCCAGATCACTCAGAAGGCAATACCCCGCCATTTTCAAACAGAGAATATGATAATAACCATGCAGCCTACTTTGTGGCTAGTATTATGAGAGTTATTCAGGTAAGTACCCTAGAAGCGAATAATGCAATTGACTTTATAATCATATAACTATTTAATGACCAATCTTTTTAATTTCAGTCGTTAAGGAATTGGTCAGAAATTCTCGTAGGTAGCCGGCTAAAGATAGACGAACTCCAACGTCAACCATTTTCAGACTACTTGCGGCAAGTAATGCCTGAGCTGCAGCATCTTCCTGAAGGCATACCTTCTCACTCGCATCACGATGATATCAAGGATATAACAAAGTCGGATGCACTGGAAAACGCCATCAATATGTATATTTCAATGAGCAACGAGCAACAAGCGCGTCAACAAAATACTACAATGATACAAGATAATAATATCCACCAGCCTAGAGAGTTAATGTTTCCACCTGAATCGCCTACTTTGATTTCCTCTGTAAATTTAAGTGTCGTCACCCTGAACCTATTGGCACACGCTAAAGCTATGATTCAAGACGAAAAGCTCAAGGAGATCATTTGGATCCTCATGTCGCAAATAATTGAAGGCATTTATAATGATCCCTATAGAAAGCGACTAATACAGGCTGCAAGGAAGGCTGGTAAGGCGACCATAAAAAATTGGAAGAAGAGGACAGACAATCACAAATACATCATTCGCTGTAGACCACTTCTTAACTTTGACCAACACGCTTTGACGCAAGATACCCTCGAAATGCTAGACTCTGAACAAGAGCGTCGAATCATTCTAGTCAAGTTGGACATGAGTGGCTCTTCTAATGCTAAAGCACCAGCATACTACTTTTGATTGTGTCAAAAATATATAGCAGTTACTTTGAATATAATAGTATATATTTGACATTACTGTTTTAATAGATGCATTTCTAAATTTTATCCAACAATGAAAGGCTGGTGCTGCTTGGTACGGATTTATCCATTCTCGAAACACTTGGGCTGGATGTGATTGATCTATCAAACAGCATAATGCTTGGGCTGGCGGTTATTGACCTATCCCACCCCCTTGTCTTGAATCTTTCAAGCTGTCTTTCCAGGCGAGCCACTCGTTCCATTGCTTCCTTAGCTTCTCCCTCAGCAGATCGCAGTAAATCTCTATTTGTGGCTTCAGAGACAAACTGGACGACAACCGCTAAGATTAATGTGTGATATTATTAACAGAGCCAATTCTAAATCTTACTTACCAGGTCGTCAAGCTCTGATCTCAAGCCTTTTATGTGTTGCTCTGCAGCAAGTAGGTCTGCTTGCTGCCTACTGATCTGCTCATCGTTCTCTTTCAGAGCCTTCTTTTGAGATTCTATCACACGCTCATTGTTACGAATCGTCCTGGTTGTATCAACCCTAGATTTAGCTTCGGCTTCCAACTGAGCCTTCAATTCTTCAATCCGATAACCAACAGAGGCTTCCCGAGGTGATGGAGTTGTCAGTCTCATGTCATCGACAGTATATTTCTGCAATTCTTGAATCTGTTTCTCCACAGATAACTAGAAGTAGAAACAATTTTTAAGACTGTGAAGTATCTTCTCACAATCTCTCGACATACTACTTTTGGCTGATGCAGCTCATCATTGATATTTAGTAAACGAGAGTTCTCATTCTGCGCTTCGATAACCAGTAATTCCGCTTTTTGTGCCTTGTTTTGTGCTTCTATTTGAGCATCATGTCTTTCATCCATCAGCATCTTGAGTTCTTCAATTTCAACACGTAGATTTTGCATTGTTCGTTCAAATATTTGTTTTCTCTTCTTCTCCACTTGATTTTTATCCTCATCCTCAATAACTTTCTTTTGTAGTAAGTGACAGCGTTGCTCAAGTTCAGTCCTGAGTTTCGCTTTCCAATAATGCGTTTTGCGCATCTTTGTTGTTTATCATGCTTAATTCTCTGGCTTCTTTGATATCTTGGTGTTCTTCCTGAAATAACTGTAGTGATTCTGTCAATTCAGAAATTCGTGCTTCAAGCCTCTCTTTGTCGCGCCTGTATGATTCTTACTGGAACTGGGTCCGTCAAGACGCTTTGGAGATGTGGTATGATATCATCTTTGGTGAATTAGCCATTGTTGATTGCGAGGTCACCGCCAAATGCTTGCACATCATGAACCGTGCCGACCCCGCTTTGCTCGACTACATGCGCTATAACGTTGAGAAGTGCGCCGCAGATAAGGGCGAAACCTACCGTCTTGCCAAGGAATTCGGTCAAGCTCTCATTGAGAACTGTGCTGAAGCTTTGTCTGTTTCTCCAGTCTACAAGGATGGAGGCTTTCCTTTCTTTTGCTTTTATCACTTTATATCATGCATTTCAGTCATCTAGGTTTTGCTTAAGCAATACTACCTTCATTAATGTCACAGTTCCTGCTATTCTGTAGAAATGGTTATGAATATTAGAATAGCTTACAGACGATTGCCGTTGATATTATTTATCTGTTAAGGCAAATGTGTGGAATGCAAAGGTTTTTAACCCTCATTCCGCCCCATAACCTATTTGTCAACAATCAAGTGTTCGCAACTGTCTTTTCCACCATGGTCAGAGAATATTTTTTGGCATGGATTTTACTAGAAATCATTATGGCACATCCGTAACGTTTGGATTACACAACTAAATATGCTAAATATGCTATCTACCCATGGAAAAGGCACGACATTGTCATAAAATATCCCCATAATCAGTGTTCTTATCTACTCTTTTGGTCCAAATTGTAAATTGAAGATATAAATAAGCTCATCAGAAAAAATTATATACAATGGGAGCTTGGTACGTCATATGCGGCAATTAATGAACCGTTCAATTGCATAATTTAGTGTATATTAGTATGATTTTATTACAACGCAGAAAAGCGATGTTTAATTGTATAAATACGCTTGAAGTATACTGCAGATTAGAATTACTATAGCTACCAGCACGAGGGCAAGAAGTACAGTAACCATAGGATTGATTTCTACCGCCACTACATATAAATTGGTCAGGTTAGATATAAACGATCTGCAAATGAATGACATATAGATATACTCACTTGGCTCATAAACTTGCGGTAAAACAACTGCCCTGCACTTGTTTTCAGCCGATGCACTAATGAGTAACGATCTGTCATGATTAATAGCTAATCCAGTAATAGAGAAGCTATGTGCTTCTTTGACTTGCAATAATCTCTGTAAAGAAATAGCCAAATGGTTAGCTCGATATAATGCCATTGTCGATTATGAATAACTTACTTGAAGGTTTATTGTATCAAAGACACCTATAGATAGATCAGCAGAGGCATAGCTACCGATGCTACCGTCCTTACTATATAGGATATGAATGATGAACACCTTTAGCAATTGTAACTTTATAAATCAGCATGATAGATTTCCTACCTCACACAGAATGCAGTAAGCGGCTTATTGCTTATCTTTTTGGTTTTGACAACGTCCAGAGTGTGAGAATTGAGCTTGATAATAGTACCCTTGTTCCGAGCTTTTGAGTTGAGAGCAACGAAAGCGTGGTCAGATGAAACTCCATTTCCATACCTTCAATGTTGCAGGAATAATTAGAGACAACACATCCATGTTAGAAACGATGCATCCAATACATTACCGTACAGCCCGGAATTCCGATTTCGCCTTCTTGTCCAAACTACTAGCTTGCAGAGTCTGGAGTTCTTGACCAGTACTCTTCCCGCGCAAACTGATCAACCTTAATATGCCCGCCGTGACCACCAGCATCTTTTCATTGTCAAAATCAAAATCAACATCTAAGATCTCCTCGTTTTCAAATTGAATTGCTGGAATAGCTTGTTCGAGAGAAGGATATTTTAATAGCGTTAAAATACCATCTGTAGTACCGGTGGCTAAGAATTTTCCATCCTTGCTATAGCGGCAAACTTTCTACATTAAATAAAAGCGTTAGCCGCTGTTACGCTTGTTGGCCATCGGTTGTTCTCCTACCTACCTGATGATCATCTACATTTTTACTTTTGATCGTTCTGGCAGACTCGACGAACTTGAAACTGTCATATGACGTGACATAATTAGCCGTTATGCGGGCCCATGTACGCAGCCTATGAGCAATTACCTTTCAGCCTCCAGGTCGAAAACACGACAATTCTTGCTTTCGCCTGCTTCAACACTCTCGTCTGATCCATTCACACCAACCGCACATGCATTTTTCTAAAAGGAAGAATGTTGGTGTTATATGGGAGGCGACTCTAGTTTTCGAGACTGGGGTAACGTCGAAGCTAGTAGCTCAACTTACATTGGGATGTACATCGAGACACATAGGAGCATCCTCATCCGATCCAAACTCAAATTCCGCATCTTCACGAAATTCCTTTCGCTTCACATCTACTTTGTAGCTCGCCTGGTAAAGACAAAGGTAAGTAAACAAACATCGCACACAAATGATCCAGTCCAGTTAATCTCGAACTTACAATCTTGTTCTTTACTCCGGTTCTTCCAGATCCACCACCTCCTCCTACAACCAATTCATTTTTTGCAGTAAATCCTAATGCGAATACAGGGATTCCAACGTTGGCAGTGAAAGTGGTTACAGGCATGATTGTTAGCTGACCTAGTTCGTGCCGTTGTGGAGAAGGCTAAAGTTGAAAGTCAGCACGTCGATCAAACCTCGAGTTCAAATAACCACAATATTTATTTCACTTTTATTTGAAACAAAAACAATTAATCCTCGAGTTTTATGAGCGACTGCCATTTAGTAGAGTATTTCGGTTGAACTTTGAATTCTGAAAGATATGGCTCAAACGTAATCACGATTTGATATAGCCCACTCTTCAAAGCTAAAGTATATCATAAGTATATAGTCACAAGAGACAGCAACCAGCCATTTCATTGGACTTACCATTAATAATTTGGAGAGGCTCACGAATTGTAATCCTGCTATCACTACTAGCCGTTAACGCACTGTATGAGGCCGGTGGGTTGTACATTAATGATTCCACTTCTTGAAGACACCCAAGCATACAGTCAATTACAACCGGTATGTCGCGCTGTACTTGACCACATTCATCCTCCTTGAGCGAAGCACATGTAAGATTACTTAACGCTGTATCATATTCATTAGTATTATGCTTTACTGAGAACTAATATTATTTCTTTCCATACTTACATTCAATAGCATAGAGAGTTATTTGAGAGTTGGGAAAAAGTGATTGAACTTTGCGGACCAACCCTTGTGAAAATAACTGGTTCCAGATCGGCCATTGTCGAATGTAGCCATGAATTCTGGCAAGCCAACCCTCAAGCTCCTTCTTGGGATCTTCCAAATTGAACGAATCTGCGACAGTGGTCACTTTGGAATGTGTGACGGGGAGCATCTTTGGCAGCTCGGCAATGCTTCTCAAAATATCTCCTGTTCTATCTTCCACATCTTCGTCTTGGTATGCTACAACCGGCTTCCGAGAAATTCGACTGTTTGATATTTCTTGCTCTATTGGGGTAATTGTCCTGATGCTAACTGTCCTTTCGGTCGCAGTATCAGACCTAAGCTGAACTGGTGGCGCTGGTAGAGATGAAGTTAGATAGATAACACACTAATCTACAAAAAAGCAAACGAAAAACCTACGAATAACGTCTGACCGTCTGTACTCCGCTACGATGGTGTTTTTCACTTCATCGATGGTCTTCATACATTCATTGCTTATTTTTTTCCATGCCGAGTCAACATTATTAGTGCCAATATCGTTGTATATAGTTGCCCGTCGATGATGATCAGACTTGGAAATTCGAGCCAGTTCTGAGTACGCCAATGCCTATACAGATAATGTAAGCCTAAAGAGAAAATGTACCAAGAGAGACTGGTCCTGATATAATCTTACCTGGATGAACGGTTTTTCATGCATTTGAAGTCCTGAAAGCAAGCAAGGGTTGGCATCCAGAGCCAATTGTGACACCACGAGAGGCTTATGTAATTTTGGTTTAAAACTTTGCCTTCATCATCCTTAGATATGTGGTATCAACTATTTACCTGCGTCAAATACATATCGTAAAGCTGATCGAACAACTCCCAACTAAATGAGATCAAACCTCCGCTAAGGAACAATTGCAAAAACAGATATATATTCAGCCATCCAAAGGAAATTATGGGGGTATCCAACATCCTAGGAAATAACATTAATAAATTGAAAGTCTCGTTTTAACCAACCATGACTCTATTACTGACTTTGTAAAGAGGCCAGCTATATGTGCACCATGCCAGTAGATGGTTCTTCGAAAAACAAGGTATAGAATGTAATTTCCGAGTATGACACGAGAAGAAAACCATGCGCTGTTGTGTGCAATTGTGGCTATTTGAGATTTTACAACATGTCGCTTTGCTTGCTGTAAAGACAACTGTGTAAGTATGCAACACGTCAGAGCTATTAAAAACATATTGATTACTTACTTGCACGGCAGGAAATCTTATAATATTGCGATCCTTCATAATTCGCTTCACTCCATAAACAGTTCCAAGCACCAATCCAAACATTGATAAGAAGATGCTCTGCTCATTCAACTGCCTTGCGCCATATCGATTTCTGGTAGCGAGAATCAGCCCTTACTGATCTTCCTTAGAAACTACGCGATATAGACATTTAAACTTACCCTTGTGGATATATTAAAAGATCCTCTGTACACTTTTCATCGTGTAGCACAGTCATGTACATACGAGTCAAGAAAAATCCACCAATGGTATATGGCAATACGGAAAACCAGGCGTTCGACTTCGTGATGAGAGTCACGATTTCTGACCATAATGTTGGGTAGATCTTCTTACGAACTTTCCAAGTGCGGATCACGTTAGTTATAAACATTGTTCAGAACAGAAGCTCCCTTGTCCATGCATCGCGTACCTGTAGTCTGTGACTTTCTGACAAACAGAAGACAGCAAGAAACAGCAGATAATGCCAATGAGAATAACCATATTTCGGGTGATAAAAGCTTCTTGGCTGTTCCGGCTAATACTTGGTACATGAGTTGGATTATCGCAAAATTGTTAACTAGGCTGATCTGTTACTTACATATCCCGTCACTCAATTTTGCTTGAAAGAGAATCGACAAGGCAAGGTGGAAGCCAAGTTGTGTAGCAAGCAATCGTAGGAGCCTATCATTCAATTCCGGGGTGCATACCGTTAAATATGAAGTCGGCTTGTAAGTCTTGGTGGGGGTAGCACTTGACATTTTAACTGTGGATCAAGCTTGCACACAAATCTTCGGTCTGCGAGCAGCGCAGGAAAATATGAAAATGACTGCTTATATTCAAGCCGGGACTTTTTTCAAGTCGCAGTCATGTGCGCGCCGAAGTCGCATAGTCGTACGTGCTGCCCCGCCAATGATGTGCAACTACACTTTAATCATTCAACATTCAACAGATGCGACTGCCGTAAATGAATTACGCGTACCCAAATTCACGCTATAACGATAGTTCAAGTGGACAAAAAGGCTCCACACTAACGTTCAATTTCAATACCAAACTTTTTCTTACACTCTATACATGAAACATGAAACATAGCTACTTCCTTTCAACTGTCGTGATGATAAGTATCACCAGAACGTATGAAGTTCCAACGAGCAACCTATATCCATATTATGAACTTTTCGTCGCGCGGTATTATATTTGACAACGAGAATGATCTCATTTATTGATAAACATGATAGCCTATAACAGATATTTCAACAAGTTTGGAATACTTTTGTCAGGTCGCAAATTACTCTCCCTTCCAAGCCTTTCCAAAGTACAGCATCTGGAATTGATCGTATAGGGAAATGACAAGTGCAGCAGCACTGCCTCTGAGGATATTGGCACCTGCTCCCTTGAAGAACGCTTTTGTCCCTTCCTTAGCAAAGATTTCCTGGAAAGCATGGATGGAAGAATTGTACTTCACAGCCTGGCCGGATGTCAACATCATGCGACGACGAACGGTGTCAATGGGATACGAAACTAGGATATGAAAGGTAAATCACTGGATTACTGTCAGTATTTATCACAATGTACAATTACTCACGAAAGCTGGCTCCTGTGACTACGCCAAAACCTAAAGCGAAATTTGCAAACAGGTTATTGCGCCATCTTTGAGGTAAGAGTGGCTTGAAAGTATCGTAGAGTCCGAAGTAGAGGCCCCGATATACGATAATACCAGCTAGAATAAAGCAAACGGTTAGATTGGCTTCTTAGTAGTAAAAGTACTCCGGACGAAATGTATTCACCACATGAAATGTTGAATCCACGGTAGATACCAGCGATTCCATCGGAACGTAGAGTCTTCCTCCACACATCCAGAATACCATTATATTGTCTTGCACCACCACCAGCGGTCTTCGAATCGTTGGAGAGTCGAGTTCGTGCGTATTCAAGAGGATACACAAATACCAAAGAAGTTGCACCAGCTGCACTTCCAGCAGCAATGTTACCAGCAACCCATCTGATATAACCGTCCTTTTCGTTGTTCTACGAATATTTTTAGCAAGAGGTGATAAAATGTCATGGGAATAGGGTTGATGGAACAAACCTGGTTGAACAGACGCTTGTATTTGTCCTTGAAGGCAAAATTTAAGGCTTGAGTAGGGAAGTAACGGAGGACATTGGCAAAGTTACCACGCCAGAAGGCAAGAGTTCCTTCCTCTTTGTAGACCCTGATAAAGCAATCACCTATGCCCTGAAGGGATCTAAGTCAAAAATGGTGGGAAATGTTGTCAAAGATCAAACATGTTACCTTATATGGAGTTGCCAATCTACCAGACCTGACAAGCTCTCCTTGGTTCTGAAGTAAAAGCTTGACACGCTCAATTGGAGCAGCAGCAGTCTTCGAGATTGCAGCACTCAGACCGCCCATTGCAAAGTCCTAAAGTAGTTTGGATGCGTTAATATGGTGATATGAGGAAGGAATATTGCCAGGGGCATTAGCAAGAGTAAACTTACAATGAGAAATGTTGATTCCGACTTTGTAGACATCGTATGTTTTTAAATTGTTTTTTTAAGGTGGGAGTGTGTTAAATTCAGTGAAGTATGAGATTTTTTGTCTGCTTTGCCCAAGTCTCCGTTCACCTCTGGAGTTATATATTGAATTCAAAGTATCATGGGTTAGGGGAGCGGAATGGGTGACTCTTACGGCGGCGGCAACCGGGAGTCTTCATTTTCCTGGTATGCACAGTGCTAATTTCTCAATTTTCGAGTCCATCAAGTGCTTCAGGATAGCCTATAGCCAGTTAACATCTTCGATTTTTTTTAAGGAGGTAGGGATAGCACTCAGTCAAATTATTGCCGATTTAGCACAGGCATCGCTTGCCAAGGCTATCAGTGATAGTTGCAGAGGGTTGAGATCTGGGCTTATTGAATTTTTATTTATAACTTACAACCAACAGTTCGAATTCGTGTTAGGTTATTTTTCACGACTGTTAGAAACACCAACAGTACAGAATAAAGAGCAACAGAATTATTGTTTTAATACATTAAATTATCTACTGGAAGTACAAGGTGTATAGATCTTCTCTTCCTTCTTACTAAGAAATATTGAGAAAATAGCTATAGCATCATTTATTCTGGTGTCTTTTTGTGTTATATTAGCACTGAGTTGTCTTATAGTCACGATTGTGATACGAAGTGGGATTAATATCAAGATCTTTAGTATACTGAAGCTTTGCATTGCCGTGTTGTCAATAATCAGTGTCATATTAAACATTTACATACTGGCACTCCTTATTATTAACAAAAGTAACATACGCGTCAGTTCAGGCGGACTCGAGACAGCACGTCGAAGGACGATTTAAAACGAATGTAGAGAGATGAAGATTTCGTATGTATTATCGACTTACTCGGCGCTGGAAATGCTATCAAGAAAACTACTGCGATCTGTGCATCAAGATCGGGGAGCTAACTTTGCACAAAAAATAATTCATACATAAAAATACAAGACAGCATTGAATTCATAAGTCAGGAATCACATTTACTAGACACACTCCCCACGCATTTTTCGAGAAATTCCGAATCACACGTTTGTCAAAGAGATTAAAGCCGAAGAGAATGAAGTAAACTTGCAATTACCTCTTGAAGAGTACAACCCCTGGCCCCTTAAAAAAAAACAGAAAATATCAAATCTATATAATATTATAAATGACATTAATATGATGAAAATATATTTATTTATCATTTATTTATGCTTATTGATTAACGCTGTATCAGCATGGGAAGAAGACGACGATGATTATTTCATAAAAACAAAAACTCGCACTGTCACTGATATTTGTACAGTTACTTATACAAATACCGTCATCGAGCCTACTACTTCCACAACCACAATTACTGCTGCTGATATCTCTACAGCTACCTTCACCAATACCGTTATTGAGCCTACTACTTCTACAACCAAAATTACTGCTGCTGATATTTCTACAACACAAATACTTGTATTTTATGGACAGCGAACAGATGTTTCAAATTCCTATACGCGGGATCAATGTCAGCGAAAGTCACCAATGATTGCAGTTCCTGGCGATTGGTCAATGTGACAGCGTACCAAAAAAATTGGTGCGTGTCGATATTGTTTACTTGAATACTAAAGTATATGAATACTAAGTATATGACAGCATACAATACAGGTTGCGGTGATTTCATTTTATATTTTACGCAACAGAAAATAGATATTTGCGAATATATAAGTAATCAAGTATGTAACATTGTTAGTAAGTAGCGAATGCCAGTTGATATATGAAATCAAGCAACCGAAAAATACTGACTCCAAAGGTGGCCCTGAGGGTAATCTCACTATCAAGTGAGGACCAGCGGTGCACCTGTTACCGATGGCTCATGGTGATATTTGGTAACCAGTATAAGAGTGACTGGCCCCTTGATTCGCACGGGAGCATGGTGGGTTAGACAACTGCCCCATCGGACGATTTTGATTTTTTTTATTTTTTTTTGGACTTTTGGGAGTTTTCGAGGCCTTTGGATATATCGTATATGCTTCGGGATAGTTATGACCTGTGCTTTTTGCGGCGGTGCCTATTCATCTAGAACGTAACGTAAAGCTCGTCAGAGCACATGCTCGAAGAAATATTGTCACACTTACCTTGAGGAAAGCTGATGAGCTGGATGAAAGCGAAAAGATCGGTTTGCATATAGCGATATTTATAGAGAATGCAATCGAGCACTGGTAAACACAAAAAGAAAGGGTGGGTGGGTGTGGACAATCCCATGATCCACGACTCGTATAATGAATTGTAGCGTTCGGTCTACGACCTCCGCCAAATTTTTCATTATACTTCGTCAAGTGGATCCTGGGATTGTGGCTCCAGAGTTTGTCTTTCATGTTCCGTCACGGACATGACCAACGAAGTGAAATCAATATGCGACTTAGAGGACAGTCTATAATAATTATTGAAAATCGCCTCCGATTACCAATGTCCGTGGGCTACCACAGTGTCCACGGGGGTACCTGCCAAGACAGCAGCACGAGTTGCACCGAGAGCTCGCAGTCGTAGGCGTGGATGGGATGGATCCTGCGGGAGGAGGGCTGTGATAGCGTTGGCCCAGTTGCTGATACTTTGGGCTGGATAGGTCTGTGACAATCACTGATGGACGGTATCAAGTAGTGGATAGTAACATGAGGCAGAACCGGATGAGGGTACAGACAAGGGCGGTGTGCATGGCGGAGAATGTAGGCTCGGAAAGCCGCCACTGGGCAGAGGTCGATTAGCGAATGACTGTGAATGGTCACAGCTTTCTTGATTCGCTGTCCCAAGCGTTTTTCTCTGGGGCAAACTATCATCAGAGAGATCGAGTCCTCGGTTGAGGTCCAGTCACTCTACTCCAGATAAATCCGTTCGATGTCGGAAGGTCGAAGAAACCCACACAGTCCAAGGAGCCAAAAGAGTTTCTTGGTTAACTCTGCCAACGACATAGAGTCGTTGGAACCCAATTTCTCAAAATGTTCGGCAATCGGGGAGATGTCGACAGGACGGTCCCGATCCCCACGAAGGATTTGATCAGATATTGCCTGAAAGAATGCCTTATGAGCGAAAGTTTCTCTAATCTCCTGCCGGTTGTCAAACATATCGAGAATGGCAGAGCGATATACTTCCAAGGTATTGAGCTTCCATTGGAAGTTTACTCGTCGGTAAGCGAGGAAGTTGACGATAGAAGCACCCGAAGGGTCCATGTGGTCTACCTCTCTCTCCCGGCACCACGCCTTGTAGCTGGCTTGCGTTTGGGCATAACGGAGGTACGATTTGGGATTGCCGCGCATGATGATCTCAGCTGTGGTTGCGTCCGCTCCACTCGCCTCTATGCGTTGTAGCTTATGTTCCATGCAGTCAGCGACCAATGCGGATTCCCTTGCAGGGCGCATACGGTGTGACCGACTGGGGGAAGCACGAACTTGCGAGGGACGGACAGCGGCCGGGGACGAGCTATCGCCCGAAGCGACGGGAACCAGAGAGCTGCCGGCCACCACGGTGTGATCAGGGTGGCGGCTACTTGCTCCCCCTGTAGCCTCTGAACGATCAGTGGCAACAGGTTCCATGGAGGGCATATGTACAGCCGTCCCAGATGTTGCCACGACATCTGGAATGCGTCTGTTGCCATTGCTTGAGGATCTGGTTTCCAAGCGACGTACCTGTGCAGCAGGTGGTTGTTCCGGTGAGCAAACAGGTCCACCTGGTGAGGACCCCACTTCTTGTCCAGGTGGCGGAAGAACGTCTTGGACAATCTCCATTCCACCTGTTGGTTGAACTGACGAGACAGGACGTCGGCTGGGTTGAACATTGAGGGTACATAGGTTAGTATGATCCTCGTGTTCGTCCGCAGGCAGGAATTCCAGATCTGGCGAGCCAGCTCCATTATGGGGACTGACCGTGTCCCCCCGAATTTGTTGATGTAGGCGATCGTGGTCATGTTGTCGCAATAAATCCGGATGGACGACCCTTGCAAGTGACGTAGTTGCGTCACTTTCCAAATGATCATCAACTCCTTCCAATTGATGTGATGGGTCACTTGTTGGGGTCGCCGTCGCCCACACCATGTGCGGTTGTTCCACACGATCCCCCAGCCGTGGTCCGAAGCGTCGGTGAACACTTCGTGTTGAGGCACGGAGGGGAGAAAGCTCTGACCGTTCCAGGACTGGAGTTGACGGTGCCACCATTGGAGCTCCTGGAGGGCCTGAGCAGGTAGGGATATCGTCGATGTCCATGAACGACAACGACGCAAAGTCAGGTTCTTGACTGCTAACAGATGCCGCGTTTGCAGCCTGGATGGAAATACGGCCATTGTCATCGCTTGCGCTTTCCCTATGAAGGACGACAGATGACGGATGGTGCAACTGGCCGTACGGAAGAGTCGAGATTCCTCTCGGCGTAGGTCCCGGAATTTTTGAAGAAGGAACGGTCAATGTCATGGTCCTGGTGTCGATAACGAAACCCAAGTGTTGGATTTTTTGAGTGGGACGTAGAACTGACTTGGCGACCTTTACCATAAACCCGAGTTCGCGAAGCTTGCTGAGGACCATGCGGGTGTGAGCCCGTGCGGTGGGCAAACTTCGGGACATGCAACACAAATCGCATTCACACCACCGGGCTACCGATAATTGAAAGTCGGGACTCCCGGCTATCAATTATCGGGTAATGGGGCGGCAGGAAGGGAATGACCTTTTCCCTTTCTGCGGCGAGAGCCCGAGGGGCGTCCCGCCTGGGCGACAGCCTTGTTAAGGCTGATCTGTTCCAGCAACTCCTTGGGGTCCAGCAATGGTGGAGGTGCTGAGTCCACCAGTTTGGGCACTTGGCCCTGAACCCCAGCGCCGCGAAACATGTTATCGATTCGCAGCTGCGTGATGTGGGACGCAGCATCCTCCAACAAGGTATGAACCACGTTGACGAATTCAACTGCCTAGAAGGTCTGGACTGAACCCGCCTGGATGATCTTGTGGAGGAAGAAATCCAACGGACGGGTGATGCCCGAAAGTCTGAACTGGACGTCAGAAAATTGGGTGTCGAAGCATTTGGCGGCTTGGTCCAGATTAATGGTGTTGACAGGAGGGGGAGTGTAGTTCCTATCGACGTTTCGTGGGCAGTCGCCCAGGAAACGTCGTCGCTCCACTTCCGGCAACAGGCTTCGAAAGAAGTCCTGTTGGAAACCGGGCATGGCCTGATGGAACTCTGGGTAAGTAGAGAATTCCGTTTCAGGGGAGCGTTCCACAACAAATTGGTCTTCAGGGACAGAGGTGTCCATGGAGTTTTGTCGAAGGCGTTCCTCCATTTGGGCCATGCGTTCAGCCATACTGGCCATGCTTGCCATGAGCTCAGAATAACTTGGTTGAGATTCATCAGACATAATCGCAGGTCGTGTACCAGTGTCGAGAGAAAAGATGATAGAGTTTATTGTTATCCTTGTAAAAAATTTTATAATTACTCTCGAAATAAAATCAGAAGATGTAAACACAATCCCAGGACCCACTTGACGAAGTATAATGTAATTTTAGTCTGCGGTTGCGTTATGTCCAATCGGATTTCGTGGTGGCAACGAGAGCAATTTGTCGTCCGGTACAAGCCTTTTTACGCTTGAGGAGCAAAGGAAAAATTGAAAACGTTGTGTCGTGGAACATTATAATTGAGTATTCAATATGAACAATTATATTGCTGTTACTCAACCGACGAGCTTCTCGAGGAAGCAGTTGGCAAAAATTTTGAACGCTTCACAAGCAAATGTCCGTTCGAAAGTGTCGTGAGGAGTACGTATAGGCAGCCACTCCACGACGCAGTGATCAAGCTCTCAGGGTATCTGCGATCAGTGGTTATTCGATCACACATACTGGCCAATGCCTACCTTCTCGATCTGCAGGGCAATATCCCACCACCCATTTTTTTTCTCAAAACTGCTTTTATACTGTCATGCAGATTGTGCTCAACAAGCCAGTAACAACAACAAATAGGTTTATTCCAGTGAATGCACTGCAAAAATGTATGGACAAGTTTGACTAGGCAACACCCGTCGTTGAATTCCCCTCCCCAAATCACGTTGCGGCGTTCTGCTGATGTTTTGACAGAAGCTTCTGTTACTCTGGCTACAACATATTCAAATCATATTGTTTTAAACTTTGAACAGCGAGTGAAAAATTATTTGAAAGTACAAGATTTCAGGCAATTTTCCGGTAAAAATTTATTTTGATGGTAATAATAATTTCAAAGAATGCCACTGATAGTATCAACGTAGACTTCAAAAAACGCTTTGGTTTGGAGACTCATTGAGAAGTATGCCCTTCCAAGAATTGCAATCGGCGATGGTGATTGGCCAGAGGATTGGCCAGAAAGGTGTTTCCTCTCATTATGGTCGCAACCGTTGACTATCTTTGTAGTCAATTGGAATCACTGATACCGCGGCCACTCAACCAGGAAACATTATCGGCCTCACCAGGTGAATATATACCTGCACTCAAGTTTATGTTAAGGGACCTTGAATTTGTTCATCAACAAGCCGAAAACGATGAAAACTTCGATCCCAAGGATCTACCGAAGCTATTCTCAATTGGGCCACTACCCTCTATGGGATGGCGATTCATTTCGTTGACCGCGGATCTGCTGGCTAGTACTTTGCCTTCAATCTGAGCCCCTCAAAGTCTATCAGACTATATCAATGTCTTTTCTGAAATATTCGACTTTCTGCTACTTCGCATTAGAAGGTAAAACTTTCAAAGCATATTATGGTCAGATACTGGAATGCAACGTCTGTTAACTTTCAATAACTTAGCCTTGATGAACTCAGATTGAAAAACCATAAATCCGCCTTTGCAAGAAGGATACTGACTGACGGTCATGCCGTGAACTTCTTATTTGCTCGCAAAGGGATGGAAAAGACGGTATCGACCATGTGCAGCTGGGTTTTGAGGATTTCACAGATGCGGAAATTGCAACTTATTTTGAAGTTGCAGCGATGGATCCTGGTCGCACACAGGTATTCACTGCTGCTTACGGCTCTGGTCAATCAAGACATCAAATATGAATACTATTCAATGACCGGATCTAAACGTCGCAACCAGAAATTGCAACAGAAGAAAGAAGCGGGGATTTTAAAGATTGAAGAATCTTGGCAAACCGGCAAAACATGTAACATCCGCCAGTATCAGTCGTACGTGGCCCCTTTACTGAACAATTTCGACGAATTGTCAAAGTTTTATGACATATCAAGAGGAAAGATGAGATTTGAAAACTTTCAAAGTGTGCAGCGCTCTCGAGAGGAGATGGCGAATATGTTGGTAAATGGAGGAAAAAAATACAGCAAAAGCAGGCGTAAAAACACTCAAAAAATTCGTAGATTACGAGGAGACATAGAAAAACCGAAAAACTAAGAAAATTTCCGAGAAGTGGAGCCAGATTTGCAGTTCTAACAATGATGACATGAAACTTTCAGTTCGTCCCTTGGTCAATGCAAGGTAGTGTATTGAATGTTTTGAAATTAACTTGGGTCAAATTTATATTCACAATGTATGCGTAGAACATCATACGCCAGGACACCCATCAAACATTGGTCAAAAGAGCAGTTCACAAGGTCTGATAAGCTTCCAATGATTGTTTTTGGCAATGCAATGTTCAACAAAGACGGCGTACCCATGCGAGGCCAAAGAGTGGGTGTTACAAACATCCTGTGGAAAACATTGAAAAGAAGAGAAAGGCAAGGTCACTTAGTTGCAATAACAATTGACGAATATCTGACGTCTCAGGTAATATATGCATATATGAAATTGAGGGAATCCATTTGTGCTAAAACCTTTAGGTTTGCCTAGATTTGTAATCACTGCCGCAACCGTACTCTTCAAAAAGTCAAGACTGCCGATGGCGTCTCTCACCACAGTATCCTAGTTTGCAATCACTGTCAGATACTGTGGCAAAGAGACATCAATGCGGCAAAGAATATGTACGGTATTGCGATGGCTATGTGGACTGACGGCCGCAGACCCACCGAATTGGCACGGCCACAACAAGAAATCAACTAGTTTATATTGTTGAAAATTTTTCTTATGTGAATAAAAGCAAGCACACTTTTCATACGGCAATTAACATATCCATCCTTCCCTCCTCTCGGATAGACCTATGTCGACCTCGCTGCTGCTCGTCGAGCATGGATTCAACAATACATCTTCAGATATGCAGGGCCACATTATGTGCTTGCTGACACTCGATATCCTGCATTATTTGTGTGGTGCCACACCATTATATTTGTAGCCTACAATTGAAAATGGGATAGTAATACGAGTAATTGATTCAACTCAACTACTCATTTGTCTCTCCTCCAAGTTACTCCATGGAAAGAATGCAGTGGCATGGCGAATCCATGCTTGACAGACTGCTTGGGTTGCCATTTGGATAGACTCACAGATACCGTTACTCAATCAATCATCAGGAGTAATCAATTTTACCTTACACCAGCCTTTACATTTGACTAAAGATTTTTTAATTGGGATTCAAAAATGGTGAATATGGAGGAGAGCACCGACAACGATAATCTCGGCTCTCGACTAGGGTACGTACATTGCCTTGGGGTACACATGGAATTGACGTTATCAGATAATGTCCCTTCATATTTGTGTTACAGCAGAGTATTTTCATTTCGTAGGGCAACCGAGTGATGTTTGGGCGATGCAGCAAGTTGGATCCAAGCAGTGCGATGGAACTGAGTTCAATTAGTGACTGCGTTTCAAGGAGACACGCCAAAAGCAGGTCAGCGTGGTGCAAGCGAGTTCCAACAGACAGTAATTCACAAAAGGCGATGCACACACGTATGATACTCAAACCTTGGCGATCTCTTCCCCATCCTCTCGGCTTATTGAGGCCAACAGCATATAACGTCCGTTGCTACAGTCAAAATAATCAAGAAACACAATCTACACACGATCACGCCGATGAGATTACCTCTGATGCTGCAGAGCAAGTTACCCATAAACCGACTTATAAATCAGCAAGAAACTTTCGTAAGAACGAGCTTGTATAAAATTTTTGGTTTAATATCTTATGCTAATGATACTTTATAATATTCGGTTACCCTTTAGCATGGCTATTATCCAAGGATGAACCTAGAATCCCTTCATATCCATACCCAGTCGCTCCAAGGATGTGGTCACTCTTGAACTATCTACCAACATTTGCACAGCGGGAAATGAGCAAATATCTTGGTACGAGAATGCTTCGACTCAATACTGGCTTCTCATATTTCCCTGAACAATTTCTAATTGGGGGTAAGTACATTCTGCGTATATTGTTGGAAAGCTCAATTGTTACTAAATACTGTCCGTAGCGTCTATGGCCACTAGAAAAGCTCTCGAAATTCTGTCTGAAGATTTAACTGTAGGGAATGAGAAGTCATCAGAGAAGTTGGAATCTACATTCTCGCCAACTCTATTGCAGACGCTGAGGGATGTACGCAGAGAAATGGACCCCAATCTTCACATCGATATTTCAATACCGCAGATATACGATGCTACTATCAAGGACGTATGGATTACGCTTGGCAGCCCCCGTGCATTCGATATGAATCGACAGTATGAGGTGATGCAGTGGATGACTTTAACAATCGGCGTTAAGGCAGCTCGACAAAGCGAAGAAGAAGAAAACTTTTCGGATTATAGAGGACGTGTAGCAAAAGGATTAATGGACGGTGCTCATTTCAAAGTCGACGTAGAAATTGATGCTGACGTAGAATACAAAGTTTCAATTCCAAAATCACAAGAAGACAGCGACCCAAGCGTTTTGATATATGATCGTGGAAGACGACCGCTCATTATCAGTTTTGAAACACCATACTTTGAGCCAGCTGATCGTATGGTCGCCGGTCGAGATGAGGATGATGAACCGATCATGGATTGGAACTGGCGTATAGCTGACATTGATCAATTACTAGCAAAAGAAGCTCTAGAAAAGGAATCATAATAAAATGGGACACCATAACCCTAGAATACTGCCATATTGGTTGGAAAGTGGAATGGAAGTGTCAGTGGATACCTTATAATATTTTCCACATTTGCTTTCAGAACGAACAGGATTTAAGACATAACTTTACTTCAGACACTATTAGGTGCGATATGATGAACGCCTTGGTGTGCAAGAATTGCGGCTACATCCTCTTGTCCAAACCTCCCTCATGAACTGTGCTGGTCAGAAAAGCTCAAACTGTAAATATTCCGTTTGCATTCCAGAACATGACCCAGTGTACTGCAGATCGCTGGCATATATTTTAAAAATTAATAGAATCTCGAGTACATTTAAATGATAGTACCAAACATTTTCCAGGCAAAGACTATATAAATATTACTAATTATAACAGGGGATGTCAGAATGCATTTACTTGCTCTGAAAGTCTTTCACAGAGAGCAGAGGCACCATATCTTCGTCTGTTGGCGTGAGAATGGCTTCAGATCCGTTCATACATGTAGCTATACGTTTATGACCGACAGGCCTTGCAAGATATATCCTGACGGAGCTTGCCTTGTTGCCTCCGGGCGTGCCAGTGTCGTGGATAATGTTGGTTAGGTCATTTTGAAACAATTTGGGGGTCAGTAATACTGCTGTTAAGAAAATGGCGAAGGTTAATATGGGCACAATCACCCAGAGTACTATAACTAAGATCGTAGGCTTTACTGAATAGACTCTGGAGTTTGCCCACAGCACAGAACGCCCCCAGGGCCACGTCAAGCTTTCATTCACGGCGTCGTCGATTAAGCCGTCATATGCCGAGTTCCACATAGCATCAATTGAGCTATTACCCCACTGAATTATGAGAGATTGATCTGTTACAAATACGTTGCTATCATCATCGTAAGATATCTCCTGAAATATAGGACCTCCGATAAAAGTGTTCAATCTCAAACTGCCAGTTTCTATTGGTGCTATTTGATTGCAAATCGCTTTTGTTCTTATATGCAGTACAGTTGGTATGTACTTTGGGATGGTGAGATTCAACGTCGTGTTATAACCTGAAGCGAAAACGTATACATCTTCTATACTGTCGGTATTTACTCTACTGGCCCACATGACATTGAACAATGTATCATAGGTTGCATTGTTCGCTTGGAGGAACTGTGTGTACTGGTTCGGCATTAATTTCATCATAAAAGGGTCGATATAGTTTGTCATATTATTGTAACTGTAACTGCTTGTAATTTGCGTCGCTACTGTCCTATAAAGTACCGCAGCGCCGTTGCTTGACGTAAGGAGTTGATCAAACCTTTCAACCATCACAGCGTCCTCATTAGTAGTGTCAATCTGATTCATCAGAGAAGCTGATCCGAGTAGATAACGGGAGCTACCGGCATACAGATTATATACAGCCCCAAAGCCATTATCGTTGAGGATGGCTGGGATGTTCTGTAACGCGCTTCTAGCTCTCTGGTCGGAGACAGTAATAATTCCACTGCACCAATTGTCTTCGCCACAGACTAAGGGTTGGCTCGTAGCGCTGAAGTTGGTAAATATTTTCTGCTGTAGACTATACATGTCGGGATCAGCAGAATTCTGTATGAAGGTTGTGTTGTAACAAACAATGGCAGGCCCGCTTAGTAGGCTGTTCGTCACATTACGCGCGAGACAAGGCGACATGGTCTGGTTGTTGGATACTTCGACAAATGTGGTGTTCGATTGATCAAGTCCTCTTGTTATCGAATTCCAGAACCTAGATCTAAGGAATTCCGTAGTGTTGGCTGCTTGAGGGCTTATGCCTTGATTGTATACGGCTTGATTCAGCTGCTCAATGTTTACAGGTATGCCATTGCCGTAGCTAGATATCGGCGTCAAATACGAGAGTAGGATGAACCAGGCCGTAGGTCCAACTACTAAAATAAGTGTATATATTGCAGCTATGTAAGATTCAAGATTGTCCTTCTGGTGTGGTATTATCGTTTTCCTAAGAACACTAAGCATCGCTTTCGAGGCTCGCAAATTGCCAATATGCGTTAGATATAAGCTGCGTCGTCTCCATGCTACTAATGCCAAAACGGTTGACAATAATGTTGCGACAAGTATTTGTTGAAGATGATTTATTACTTGTGCTGCAATAGACAACATTGAGACAATCTCTGGCGTCTGACAACTGTGGATGAAATCATTCGATTTATAAATACGGGAAGTGCCATTTGATAACTGCGCAGCGACCGTCAGGATATGTACTATGCAATTTATGGACATGGAAGCGCTTCATGGTAACTGCACAGCCACAGGTTACGCCATATAAACTAAATGTGGTTATTATTTTTTAGTTTCTTTTTTATTGTGTTCGTGTTTATTTAGAATCATGTTTACGAGACTTAATGTTTTGAAAAGCATAAGCTGAAAATATTAAAGATATGTTCGAAACCTGAATCCGTCAATAGTATCCGACATCTGGTGCGTTTATCTTCCATATACTTTGTTTTCAAGATGTGTATTGATCTGATCTAGAGTTAGCCATTCCTGTGTTATCAACGCGTGTGAAAATGCCACACAAGCTTGATCGTGTGTATTCGCCACTGCAATTAACAGCCATTGTAATGGGGATCTTCGGCTTTTGCTACCTTGGCATTAATGTCTAAGTATTCGAGCCTTGTAGGTCGCCAATGTCCAATGGGTCAAATTCTAAGAGTGGGATCTTGTTCGCGTCTATGATTTGTCAGATCATGTGTAGCGTAGTCCTCATGAACTAAGGAGACGTATGGAACATCTTGCCGGAAAGGGTATATCAGCAATTAGGTGTGTTTGCATACACAATGAGCGGAGCTTTTGTCTAATAGATTTTATTTTCTGTGGACACGATGCCTTGATGGCAGGTACAGCAGATCATACCGTTTTTGTACCACCGGCAGAATTTTGAAAGTTCGTTTACAAAAAAATTTTGGGAATGATACAATATTTTTTCCGTCGACACGAAAGAATAAAGTGCATTTCACGTACAGGGTTTTGCAATCAGACGGAGAATGATAATTTGGAACGAGGGAAGGAAAATTAGGTCAGTGTGATAGTGATAACAACCCATAGAGCAAAACATATACGTACCTAGTGAAGGTAGACCAGGATTGAAGCAAGCTTCACTCCGGCAGATCGGCAGCACTGCAAATGCTCTTTGGTTGGCGACACACAGTTACTAAAATGATGGTATTTGCAATGTTGTCAGTAAGGTGAAATAAACCATTTGGATATATTATGAGCTTGTCTTACAGGTTATCGCCAACCTATACCATGACCGATTTTTTTTTTTTGGTATTGTTATTGTTTTTCTATGTTTGACAAGTTATTAGATTGGTATTTATGTTCATTGTAACATGCAAGTAAGATAACACTAAGTTGTACTTACCATAACATATAATTACGGACCGAAGGACAACAGCAAGCTGAGCTGACCAGCAGCTGCAAGCAAGGTATTTATACAGGTCGGGGTCAACTCCTAACATATGGCGAGAAGACATTTCAAAATCCATATGCTTCGGCTCTCATTTTATATCTTTGGATTCGGCGCCGCTTGTTGCGCACTCTGTCGGTTGATTCAGGGGTACAAAAAAAGGACAAAGTTGTCAGTAGCGCCTATACTTGCATGTGTCCACGATGAAATATTAATGGTTAAAGAAGAACCATTAAGGAATTGTTCAAATCATTGAGAAATACAGCTCACTGACTATGGATTATGCTATATGGTCTAAGGATACTCACAGGCTAATAATCGGCATTTCAAGCTTAGAGCGTGATCTAGTGTAATTTTCCATTTTCAATAGGTAGAACTGTCCATTGGCGTTTAAGGGTATCATTTCCTGGTTGCATCTCCATTTTCTTTGGCGGCAGTGCTGGCGTACATATATTTGGTAGAAATTGGGCGGACGAACTGTAGAAAAGGAAGCACTGTTAAGCAACTATTTCATGAATAACTGTTTTGATGCATAGAAATGAAAGCTTTCAAAGAAGTGACTTCCATATTAAATACCATCATTAGTGCCTTTCTGACAGCAGTTTTCAATTTTGGTATAGCTTGAATTTCAAACACCGACCGTCTCCATGATGCGAAGGAAGCTTTCAGCACCATGATCTCAAATGTGATTTCACTCAAAAATGATTAGATTTCGCAACTCAGTACAAAGCGTCAAGAACAAAATAAACAAATGATATTATTCTTAAATCATTCTATATATTATATTATTTTTATATATTATACTTTTATATATTATATTTAAAATAATAAGCATTTATATTAATATATAATTAGTAATTTTAATTTTATATATATTTTGAATATTTTGAATATATTGTTTATATTTATTATCATGTTATTTTAAATATTAATATTGGAATATTAAAAATTTTTTATAGAATAATACAATTTATTAAATAACGATATCAAATAACGATTTCATATAAATTGAATTAAGCAATCACCGCTAAAATAGTAAAAACCGACCCTTTCCCGATCTCCATCCTATTTCTTTCATTCAACATCTTCTCCTTGGATTTTCTTAACTCTCAAAGGGGTTCTCTTTTTTTGAAATCCATCTTTCGCGCATATACAGGACATGCCAACCTTATGATGCTGCTGCTAATTCCTGATCGGATGAAACCAACGCTTATGAAAATACCTCAAATGATACACATTTGTAAACTGTTGTCTGTGCTCCCACAGCTAAAAATCGATCAAGAATGGCCTAGCCTTACCTTAATGCTAATACCGATATCCTTAATGGTGTACTGACCACTATCAGTTGCACTAGAAATCGACGTAAGCTTGAGATATACGGCTGACAAATTCTTTTGATTGGTCTGACAGAAGCATTATGAGGAGAAGGAGAAGTCAAGCAAGAGACAGGACAACAAACTGGGCGCTGAAAGAACTTGAAGAAAGCAGGGTGCAAATGATCCCAGCAGCTCAACAATACAACTTTTGGAACCCTGATCGAATTTCGCGTCCACAGGAATATCACACTGTAGACGATATTCCAAAGCTCAATAAATGGATAATGCCGAACGGAAAGTATCCACCTAGTAAAATGTCTGATTGGACAACGGGAAATATTCGTAACTACTGGAGAGACAATGGTAAAATACCTTTACAGCTGCCCCCAATGCGCTTGTCAAGTAGGTGGTACGAAACTATCCCAAAGTCCAAATGGATAACCTGGTGGAAATTACCTATATTGCATGAACCAAGATCACCATGGTGGAGATTCCTCCACGATAAGTAGCTACATCGTCAAAGATTACACACTATGTATGTTATCAAATACCCTTCGTCTATCTGTCCATTTTGTAAGAAGGAAGACGAAGATGATTACCATTTTGCTGTCGGCTGCCATTTGAAATGGGAAGCTTGAAGGAAAGTACTGGACATAGTCCAGTTCCCCTCACCGTACACTGACCCGATGGACATCTGGTAGACCACTTTTACTTCAAAAGCGAATAGAAGATAACATCTCCAAATGTCAACCGCTAGTGAGCTTAAGCATGGTATAGGCGGACATTTGAAAAGCCCACCGGTTTTGGAGCAACAGCCATGGTCTTTACAAATGTGCCTACAAGCGACCATATCCAAAGATTTCTATAAATAAGCAATATGTTTTATCCATCAGTATGTAGTTACTACACATATTCATCATACCCATCAATAAACTCCTTGGCTAACAGAAGATAAAGATAATAGTGTGACAAAATTTTGGAATTCTAATTGATCTTTATACTCACTCGTGTTTGATACTGTTAGAAAAAACAAGGGAAATGTGTTAAGATACGAAAAGGACTATGGAGCTTACTACAGAAACATCGATCCTCCATCGATCCCCATATACGTGTATATCAATGTTTGCCTGTAGAAATGGAAGAAAGTATGTACAATTGTGAGAATGTACGAAGAAATTAATATTTGGTGATTTGAAAGAAGGATATATGTACAAAGTTATGAATGAAAAAAGTGATAATACATCGTGTTGCAACATCTACAGTGAGGTTTTAAAGCTGCAACCGAAAGGATTATTTCTGCAGGTGAGAATATTGGTGGGTTTTATGTGTACGTATCCGTAGTCTATAATAGCACACCTTAACCTTTACGTCGCTTCCGAAGAACGGTGATCCAACTTTCTTTTCATGTGAGAAACCATGAAAGACAGTCATTACTTGGCATTTGCCTTGCCTTGCCATGTAAAAAGTTCACCTATCCTCCGCTTAGAAAATCGAAAACGATTGGCTGAATAAACTTTATACTACGATTTCATTGGTTTGATGTAGTTATATTTGCCACAGTATTGTAAAATCTTTTGAAAATTTCTGCCGAAAGGTGGATCATTGAGTCTTTTACCAATCAGTCATTTTCTGTAATATGGCATTGCTTCAAAGGTATTGTAAATCAGTCTCCATGAAGCCTTACCATTAGCCTCTATTAAGCAGTTTGGAATCTTAAAGTGACTGTCCTGATCTGAAGCTCGTAGCTCGAGGCAAAGTACGAGACTTATATGAAGTTGACGACAACAGCTTGCTCTTTGTTGCGACAGATCGCATAAGCGCTTTCGATGTCATTATGTCAAATGTACGTTGATGCCCAATCACAATCCTTCTCCTACCAATTGTCCATAGCTAACTAAAGAAATTGTAAATTTTTCAGAGCATTCCATCGAAAGGCAAAATTTTGACACAAATATCAGTGTTCTGGTTCAACTACCTGTCTAATATCATTCCAAATCACCTCATAACAGCCAACTTTGAAGAGATGCCTGAGAAGGTCAGAAAATATCGTGATCAACTTGATGGACGCTGCCTTTTGGTCAAAAAGCTCCGCGTTCTTCCCATAGAGGCAATTGTACGAGGTTATATCACCGGCTCAGGATGGAAAGAATATCAGAAGAAAGGCACTATTTGTGATATCAAGCTAAAGGAAGGATTGCAGGAAAGCGAGAAGCTCGATAAACCCTTGTTCACTCCTAGCACAAAGGCAGAGTTAGGCGATCACGGTACGATTGGGATACCTCAGAATATATCCATTAGACAAATGAGTACTGAATTTTCAGCCTTTTTTTTTAAAAGATGAAAATATCCATCCTTCTCGTGTGGCTGGCATTGTCGGTCCTCACTTGGCCAAACAGATTGAAGAGGCCGCTATTGAACTCTATAAGCGTGCCAGTTCATATGCACTAGAGCGCGGAATAATCATCGCCGATACCAAGTTTGAATTCGGTGTAGACAAGGAGAACAACTTGATATTGATTGATGAAGTTTTGACTCCAGACTCTTCTAGATTCTGGCCAGCTGCCAGCTACAAGGTCGGTCAAGGGCAGGATAGTTTCGACAAGCAATACTTGCGCAACTATTTGGAAAGCATTAACTTTGACAAAAAGAATGGCATAGAATTACCGGTTGATGTAATTGAAAAAACTATGAGCAAGTACGTGGAGGCTTATCAGTTGTTGACTGGTGAAGAGCCCAACCTCTAAGTATCCAAAAATACTATTCTTTTTGTGTATTACGAAAATAAACAATATCGAGCATGTACGAGAATAAAATTAGTTATTAAGATCTACAAGGTTCTCAATCATTTACTTTTTCTAGTGATTTAAGACGCTCTAGTTCACGCTTCAATGAAATAACTTCGCTTTGCCATTTGTGAATGATGTTAACCGCATGCGTGCTCCACCACCCTATGCTTTGCAATGCCTTTTTGGATGCTCTGAGGAAGGTGAATGCTTGGAACACGTGTATCATATCTTCATAGACTTCAAGCTGAACATATGTATTAGACTGAGCGATCTTTGTTGCCAATTCCTGAATTTCGTCATGCAGGCATTCACAACCTCCAGCTTGCAACAGAATAGGTGGAAGATCATCAAAATTATCCGCATACACAGGGGAAACATATGGGTGTGTAATTAAATGTGGATATCTGTTAGAGCCAAGGTACATTTTGGTAGCATGAATTGGGTGATCCTCTGTCAACAACGGAAGATAATCGTATTTTTGGTTACTCCAACTGGCGTGGCTCATAGATAGATCAACCCAAGGCTAAACAAAAACGCGACTGGTTTAGGAAAATGTGGACAAATATTCTTTAGTTACCGGATGTATACATACAGATAAAAGCGAAGCCGCTCCAGGTAACGGCAATCCATGATCCCTCATGTATAGCATCATAGATAAAGCAAGACCTCCACCTGCAGAGTCACCCATAATCATAATATTTTCTGGATCATACCCATATCCTTCATTTTGGTCAATTAAATGCAAAAATGACAATACAACATCTTGTAAAGCTGCTGGGAAGGGATGTTCAGGTGCCAGCCTACAACACATAATATAGTATTAGTATTTCATAGTATGTTATCTTCCATAACTCTGTTTGGTATAAGTTCATTGTTACCTGTAATTGACCGCTAAATGGCAAATGGTATATTATTAAAGTCATTTTCCTCAAATGAATACTAAAGATAGAAAAATTATACTCACAAAATACAGGCAGTCCCGTGCTCTTACTGATGTTATATGTAAGATGGCGGTGTGTTTTGGTGCTCATGAGTACCATTGCCCCTCCATGTACATACAAAATTACCCTTGGGGAACTATCTCCCGCAAAATCAACAGCATGGGAGCGAGATTTAGATTGCAAAATCCTTTGAATTAGACCAATTGATTTGTCGGCGATCCATTCGGCCTGAATCTCCCTGGTATTGAGTTCGCTCTCGTCAAGCTCTTTTAGTACACCTGGTAAACCTTTAGACTGTGCGATAAAGGTAAGTTCGTGTATGTCGCACGAAAATGGTGGTGGAATGGTTGGAATACTAGTAAAAAATCGTACAATCTGTAATTCACCCAGTTGACCATGGGATGTCAAAGCTTGCAACAATGAACATAATAAAGTGGTACGCATATCCCATGATGGTTTTTTTGGTTCATGAAAGTATGATACAAGATCGGTAGCGACTGTTAAGACATTATTTGATAGCAATGTTGCTCTCTTTGCAAGTCGATCCAGCATCGACTTTGCTACCACGGTAGTTGCATTATATGAGTGATCGTACCGGTCAACGTCCAGTGTTAATGGTATACAGCATCCTACTGAGTTGCAATGTATAATGTCTCGGTTTGCATAGAATGGGGACATTATAATTTGACAGTCTGTTCGCGACTTCTTCAGGTTTGGAAAGGCTGTATTTATATTAATTCAATCACCACTTTCCTTACCCCACACCAAGATATCGGTCAGCTGCCGTTGGTACTTCTAAGCATGACACAAGGGGTCTCTATTTTCATAGTCAGATGCGTCCGATGATTACTTTTGACAGAATTGGCTCTCACAGAGATTTTCACGTGTTCGATTGGTACCTTTTCATCTTCTGAGATGGAACAATGAAATGGCTTATTAGCATTATCAATTGACAAGATGTTATTATTCAATAACTTTTATTCTAGTTATTATTAGCTTCACTACATAATCCTACAGCTTTCAAATAATCGTAAAAGATTGTGTTCTTGAACCATGCCCAATCTTCCAACCACGCGTGAAGAACGTACTGAGACCCTATATCAACGATTTCTGTCCCATCCTCAACCCAGCCAGTTACTGGTGTCCAAACAATCAAGTGGAAACCAAAATGGATGATGGTTATCTTGGCGTCGTAAGCTGTGGGTTTGTATTCTTTGAAGTAGGCAGACAGAAACGCTGTCATAATCTCTTCGCAAGGCTGCCGATATTTGTTAAGGCAGTAGGTTTCCGCCAAAAATTGCCCCAAGTCCATGCCTGAAGGAGCAAAACGACACAGTTCCCAGTCAACTACTCGCATTTGCAGGTCTCGTGTTAAGTCATTCGATATCAGAATATTTCCTGTCCAGTAATCACCCATGCACATTGTTTGGGGATTGGTAGAGAGTTGTTCGCCTCCCCAGTTAGCAGCTTCTAATAGCGCCTGGTCCTCCTTGCCGAACTTCTTTAGTACGGCTTCCGCTCTATCGTAAAGAACGTATCTTGACATTGTAATAGCGATTTGATTATCCAACTTCTTTGTTAGCTCATCTCGTCGTGCATGTCCAGCAGAATGTAATCTTGCTATGAATTGCCCCAAACTGGTTCCTATTTCACGTGCAAAGCCAGATGATGGAGGATGGTCCAAGGTTGAGATATACGTTTTCATATCAGCTGAGTTGCCGAAATCCTCTATGAAGGCAACTTTGTTGACTTCATCGTACGAGTATACAGTTGGGACGGAGCAGTTTGGCAGCGAAATGGTCGGATCAGAAGTTATCCGCATTGCAACGATTTCATAATTCATTCTGATAGGATCAAATGCAATTTCCGGAGCTGCTGCCACAAAAGGTGGCGCGTGCTTCACGATGACGCTGGTAGCATTACCCATATCTTGACATCCTTCCTTGAGTTGCAGTCGCCAGACATAGTTGCCCACACCACCACTGAGCTTCTTGAGAGTATCTATCTTGAGGGATTCTGGTTTGGTTTGCTTAACGTAGGCTTGTATTTCAGCATCATTTGTAATTGCCATAATTATTATCGTTTGCCAGAAAGGATGTAAGATATGGACAAATTTTTATAACGCGTCGTTCCAGTGGCGCAGTCACTGCGGAACACAATTTTGCATCTCTGTGACACTGATACCCTTGCACCAGTCTTTTTGAAAGCAGTAAAGAAAAATTCTTAAAACTAATAGCAAACATAAGGTACCGGTAATAATATGATTATTTTTTTGAAATGGCATTATGCTACTTGTGTGTTACCTACGTAATTGGCATGTCGTTTCAACTGATTTTATTTATTATGTTATTCTATGCTTATCAGATATCAAGTGGTCTCCTTAACAACAACATGCCCGGCTAGCTCAATCGGTAGAGCGTGAGACTCTTAATCTCAAGGTTGTGGGTTCGACCCCCACGTCGGGCTAATTTTTTTTATTTTTTTCCTCCAAATGCAATTTTTTTCCTGTCCTTTTACTTTTTTCGTTCTCATCAACTTTGTCGTTTTCTATTTTATATGTTAATGGTAATGTCCCTGCAAACGAGTGAACTTCTCGTGAGGTACAATCCTTCCTTTTTTATTCATGTCTTCTGTTGTTCTTTTATACTTTCTTAAAGTGACTGATTATACAAAATTATTCTGAACGTGACTATTCCAAAGAGGTGTCCAAGATGATTCCGAACAAGTCGAAGTCACATTGGACGATCGTCGTAAAAGTTAGGCCGACAACTTCCTTAATAAATTTTAACATATTGTATAATAAAGTAGGACTATCACAGAGTGAACCGCTCTGAACAAAAGGTATCGTTTTATTGGATTGTTCAATTCTATTTGGTATACATAATCATTATGGTAGTGTTTGTCAAATATGAGCTTCTTACCCGGATTGTGGCTTTTTATTGCAATTAATCTATCCTTCTACTGGTGCTGCTTGTTACGTGATGATTGTAGAACTGTTAGTCGAATACATGTCTAGAGATGAATCGACAATAGCGACAAAGGTTAAGAACACATTGAATGGTATATTGATTACCGCATAAAGTATTTTAGATATTAATCAGACTTTAAGAAACCTATTTGCCGCTAGGATAAGCCATAGAAAACGCTCATTTCCAATATGGTTGGGTGTGTTCATTTCTTTGATGGGCTGCTTACCGCTGTGTAACGCTTTTATGGAATAAGTGGTCAATCCTAATCAATGACAAAATCACGCTTGTTCGTGAAATAAGAAATAAGAAATAAACATTAAAACATAAATGCTCACCCAGCCAAATAAAATCAACGTAAGATGGGCTCTTCAGAAGTTGATATAACGGTATACGGAAAGGAGCACCGCGATGAGCCATCTCGTTAGTCAATCTGTCATGAATAACTTAGCTTAGGAACTAAGAGATCATATATTATTTGAAAAATTTTGTCTGCCAGAATCTAATTTTTTTCTTTTTTTTTTTTCGGAACAAATGCAGAGGTTGTGAATAAGTAAACTAGCTGATCTGCTTCAAGCAAAGTCAGTATATCGTTGCTCTTTACGTTTATATATCTATCTGCTACAACAGAGGACAAGTTAAGTATCAAGTCATCCATAAGTATCACAATTAGTATCAGAAGTCTCCTTGTGCATTTAATCTTATGCAACCTTACATCTGTAAATTTAGGGAAACCATTACATAGGGTGCTTCTAATACTCGTTGCTATATTCTTACCTATATGTGCACTTTATTGTAAGTCGTAGCACTTAATAAAAGGCTTATTTTTTTTTCCAAGTATTAAGCTTTAGGTATGGTGACAGCCGCCGCTCGAAGACTGGAAAATACGGTTGAAGGATGTACAGCCAAATCACAATTTGCCTTGTTGTTGCTGCCATTGTCTCTCGTTGAAAGGAAATAGAGCTTTCCCATAGTTTATATGCATTTTTTTTTATCTTAAAGGCAAGCCCATTTGGAGAGCTTTTCTTATGTCGTTTCAGCTGAGAAGATTGAAGTAGTGGTGTGTACCACAGTTTTGTTTGCAAGCCAAACGACAGAACGACACGGTAAGAATTTGTCAGCAGTGGTCAAGTTTTGCGGGATGCCAATTTCTTGCCAGCCCGTCAAAATAATATAAAAAAAAAACTAGCCAAGCCGTTGAGACATTGTACTTTTTCGTTGGTGTTGCCCTTCTTACCCGTTGGTTGCACAAGTGGAGGTCTCATTGTACGTTTTTGCGCATCAATGTTCTCTCATTGTCACGGATAGTACAACGAAATGGCCTTGCATAACTCTTCTCCCATCTTTATTTGCAGAGTACTTGGAGAGGCTGTTAAATTTCAAGCAAAATCACAAACACGGTGAAGTCGATTTCCTGCAATGGGGTTACTCTCACTTGGAACACCACTAAAGTGGTCTGAAGCTAAACAATACGCGGACCATGTTCGCTCTCATGGCATTGAACAGTTTTTATCCATCTACAACAAAATGAAGGATAAGCAAAAGGATTGTTTATTATGGGGAGACGAGGTAATCGCCCGACATCATTATGTTGATTTGGATGCCATCACCTCTTTAACATAACCGACTTCATGCATCAGGTTGAATATATTGTTATATCATATGATGACGATCATAAGAACGCAAAAATTTCTTTGCGTGTTTTTGAAATGCTTGCCATATTACAACAGGACGAGCAGGACTGGCTCAAGGATCCTGAGAATCAGTAAGCTATCATGGATTTATCTTAATCTAAAAAGATGGCATCATTGTCGTATGACTAAATGGCGTCATTATAGTCCCGCACCTGCAACATCCTGGCGACCGGAGTATGGAAGGTTCATGTTAGAAGGCACCCCTGGATCTCCATACGGAAGTTCTCTGAAAGATCTTTTGCTTGTTGAACCCAATATGAAGCTTCGAAGACAACTTGCCCAGAAAACTATGAAACCAAATGAAATACCGCTCACTATTGTCAGCTACCCTCGACTTGGTTGTCTGGGTGAATTTCTAGATCCACACCATGAACCGTTGGGAGATTCGTGCCGAAGTCTGTTTGTTCCAGATGAGATTATCAACCCTCATGCTCGTTTTCCGTAAGTTTACAAATGTATCCTCTTTCAGTGCCTTTGATTACCTTTACTCATTATATTTACAGTACTCTCACTGCTAATATCCGGCGCCGGCGCGGCTCTAAGGTTGCCATCAACATGCCAATTTTCAAAGACACAAATACGCCATCACCTTTTATTGACCCCACAATTCCATGGGACCGAGATGTCTTTCCTGAAGATAAGGAGGCAAAGGAAGGAGCTGCAAAACCTGATCATATCTACATGGATGCTATGGCTTTTGGTATGGGTTGCTGTTGCCTTCAAATCACTTTTCAAGCTTGCAACGTTGAAGAGGCGAGAAGACTTTATGATCAATTGGTACCTGTGGGCCCTATCATGGTAAGAGAGAGGAAGCGAGAAGCACACATCCACACTGCTGAATAGCGTCTGACATATGCACTACCACTACAGTTGGCTTTGACTGCAGCAGCACCTATTTACCGTGGTTATCTGGCAGATGTGGATTGTAGATGGAATGTTATTGCTAGCAGTGTCGATGATAGAACACCAGAGGAGCGTGGTTTAAAGGTTTGTTTAGATACTCGAGAGATCAGAATGCAACGGAAGCAAAACTCAATCGTTTTTTTTTAGCCTCTTGAACATGACAGATTCGTCATCAACAAGTCTAGATACGACTCAGTTGATTCCTACATCTCGACAGACCCTATGTTCAAGCCCAAGTACAATGACATCAATTTGGTGTACGATGAGAAAATCTACGACAAATTGCGATCGAGCGGCATTGACGATCAGCTCGCAAAGCATGTATCTCACCTGTTCATCAGAGATCCTCTAGTTATCTTTAGAGAGCTTTTAGACCAGGATGACACTATCTCATCGGATCATTTCGAGGTAAATTTTCGTCAGATTGCAATAGAAGTTTCAGTACAAGATGTTGAACGATTTCATGCACATAGAATATCCAATCTACAAACTGGCAAACCATGCGATTCAAGCCACCGCCACCAAACTCTAGTATCGGTTGGCGTGTGGAATTCCGAAGTATGGAGATTCAAATCACAGACTTTGAAAACACTGCTTTTGCAATCTTCATAGTGCTTTTGACACGGGCAATTCTAAGCTTCGGACTTAACTTCTACATTCCAATATCTAAGGTCGACGAGAACATGAAGAAAGCACATAAGCGAGGAGCAGTATTGAATGAAAAGTTTTACTTCCGCAAGAATGTGTTTACTAAACAGCGTGAGTTGCCCAATTATTAGATGCAAAATGACTATATTCATTGTATAGCTGTTGATTTTTTTCCCTTTGGTTTCAGAGCCATTGTCAAGACAGCCGTCGCCAAGCTCTTCCACGTCCACGTCTTCGAGAAAGAATGATGGTGATGGACTATGTGACGGAAATATTGATGAAGGGAACGAGGACGAATTAGATGCTTATGAGCAAATGTCTATTGATGAGATTATCAACGGCAAGGTAGGTTTTTCTGGCTGCTATGCTACAAATCCTTTCGCAGAATCTTACTGTAATCATATTTCCTTTTCATAATAGTCCGGAGGATTTACGGGTCTCATACCCATGATCAACAGTTACTTGAATAGTGTTAATGTCGATATTGAAACGCGATGCCAGCTATCAAGATATCTTGATCTTATCAAACGTAGAGCGAACGGCAGCCTGATGACAGGGGCAACTTGGATGAGACAATTCGTGCAAAATCATCCTGACTATAAGCACGATTCAGTAGTTTCGCAAGAGATCAATTACGATCTCATGAAGACGATAGAGAAGATTAGCAATGGAGAGTTAGAAGTACCGGAGTTGCTTGGCGAACAGCATGCATAATAAAGACAATATTGGGGTTTCTTTTCAGTCATGGTAGTATTACGCTGACACTGCTCACCTGAGGCACCAAGGGGCAGTGTCTTGATCTTTTAATTTCAAGTACAAAAATGTAAATGGCTAAATCTCCGTTAATTCAGCTGGAGGACTAGCAGGTCTAAGCTTTTCTATGACGGTTATGGCATCTGGTCGTTTATTAACAGACCAGCTCAGCATCTGTTTTATAAAGCTTTGATCGGATTTTGCCAGGGGTTGAATCATGTCGCTCAGGCAAATATACGGGGGGTGCCCGTCGTCCTCTAACTGAGTGTCACCATCCTCTGCTTGTTCAATAGTCTGGTCATCATCAGTAGGCGCAAAGAAGATGAGCTTATTTCCGTCAGGGTATACTGATAACTCATTTATGACCTCCTTGCTCGGCGTCCCGATGGCGCGAACTAGCATGCCTAGCTGTTCCAAATCGCTTCCTCCGCAAAAAGCAGGTCTTCCAGTCACCATTTCGATCCAAATACAGCCTAGCGACCATATATCACTTGGTGGTGCATAATATGGACATGAGAGTAAATGTTCTGGAGCGACATACCATCTTGGCAGCATTTGCTATGTTAGTTTCGAATGGCTAGTGTTTGCATGTGAAAATGTCATTATCGGTTACCTTGTACCAATTCCTTCTGTAGATCCTTCTATAGTTTCAGTGATTGGATGTGCACAGCCAAAATCGGCTACTCGCAAGTTCCCATCGTCAGCTACCAGAATATTTTGAGGCGTCAAATCACAATGGACCAGTGAGAGTGAGTGGATGTAGTTTAGAGCAGTAGCTATTTGTAGCACATAGCTTTTGGCCAACTCGTGAGAAACCGGCGTTATTTTGTCAAGGGTGTATGGATGAAAGTGAAAGCGCAAAGACAGAGATAATGGCGTAGAGGTACTTGATATGAGATAAATAAGCTATTAATAAGAGTTAGCCTTCGCGCTGAAAGTAGATTTCATGGTGATCTGATTTGAACTTAACGTATTTCTGGCATGCGGATTCATAGTTGAGCTTCAATTGTTCCAGTGCCCTCAATTCACGATGAGCATGTAACAGTGCATGTCGACCTTGAGACTTTAGGTATACCTTTACAGCAATGAGAGTTCCGTCAGCTTCAGTTTCCTTGTGAACTGTCGCATAGCTTCCGTGCATTGCTCCGACTTGAGATACATTCAAATTATCCAGATTATCCAGATTCTGCCAATTTTACAGGAGCGTGGCGCTCGGTGTTGGAATTTTCCTAATCGTACCCACACAACTACTTTCCTTTCACTGCGCAATGTACTGATCGTACCGTAGCTCAAGCAGGAACCTCGGTTATTGATGCATAATATTACATGATTTAAAGAGATATCTAGGAGATTTCTCTACAGCTTTTACATGTGAAACTACATACTCTTAGAATGGTACAATAGAGGCAATACTAGGATGTGTTGGATTCACATACGATTGCCTTTCATTGTTGCTTTATAAGCTGAGTTGAGTCGACGTTGCATTGCTCATAAATCCACCAGGTTCATTTACAAATATATGAACAATGAATAGCAAGGGTGTCTTTATTTTAAATGGTTACCATTATATTTTTGAATATATGGTAGCTACAGTACTTTCGCTTTAAAAATGTAACAGGAAAGACATCCAGAATAATTTCTTTATCGATCGCCACTTTAATAAACGAAGGATGCTGTGCCTTCAATATTGGAAATATTTGTCCAATAATAAGGCGACAGAAATTCATTACAGAATGGTATTAGCATCCAAAAGGGGAGGGGGTTTACTGTAATGTGACTGTGTTAGCAGTGACTGCCTAATCTGGACATCGACAAACGTGCCCTAGGCAATTGTACATGAACAGCCAACAAAAAGTAAAATATGTTGCGCAACAAATTTACACGCCTGCAGAAAACTACCCTTTTGCGTTCAATACGACATGAAAGTAGTCTCAATCGTCCTGCTCCCCTTCCGCTAGGAGACAAGAAGAAGCAACAGGAGATGCTGGATCTCATTCGCAAGAAACAGGCAGAAATGGAAGCGAGCGACAGAGAAATGCATCCCGATGCTTACAAAAAACCTGAACCAGAGTTTGAAGGCAACGTGAATCCGAAAACAGGAGAGGTTAATGGACCTAAAAATGAACCATTGAAGCATGGTGACTGGAGTTTCGGTGGCAGGGTCACAGACTTCTGAAGAAATTAAAAAGTGACCGTCAATATGGCAATTGTACTCTGTTTATCCAAGGAATAGATTATTGAGTGTAAGATATAGCATTAAATGACTTATTCTGACAATAATTTAGTAATTGAGCGATTTGTATTATGAACCTACATTCGGAAAAAGATATTGACCTATAGGGATGGAAATGCTCTAATAGATGGAGCTTATATTGCAGAAATAAGCTCTTTTCAATTCTTTTTGATTCTTTAACGAACTTATAATAACTCGTTTTAAATTCATTACAATTTATGTTTGTTCAAGTTGCCATGGATCCAAATAGGACTCTAAGGGAACTTGCTCACTTAAGGAATGGAGAAGCAGGTCAATTTAACCTCCGCTACATCGGGAGGGATTCTTGTGAATTTTTTTGCGCGAGCTGCTGAAAGTCATTAACAATTGTCATCTTCATAGCTTAAATTATAAATTATATCTTGTGTATACATCAAATTGGAATATTAAGTTGTGCTTGTAATACCCGTTTATAAGCAAAAGACACGAGTTTGCGGGTTTGAAAATGGCGCACATGGTTTTTGGCCACCTGTGTCCATTAAGGGATTTTTTTAGTAGGGACGCCATATGCCATTGCTACAGCTGACTGTTTTTAACATAGAGTAATGTATCAACTAGAAATGGATAGCATGTAATAAATACAGAATTGACGAAACACAAGCAGGCACAAACAGAGCATGAAGTGGTAAAGCAGCCCGAAGAATTACTGTAAGTCCGCCTTTTCATGTGAATCCTTTTTTGCAAGTTGTTTGTTTGAATCCAAACTTGTGGATTATTTTTTGTTGTCTCTTTTTACCCCTTCTTGGCTGAACAACTTGCACCAGTCCAATCAGTGTCAAGTAAATCTCTTGGTTCCCTAAACATCATGTCGATTGTTAATCGAAGAACACAGCGCGTTGTCACTGACAGCGAAGACGACTTTGTCGAAATACGCCAGCGTCAACGTCACGACCTCCAACTCTCTCGTCGTAGTCAAACTCCTCCCATTGCTGAAAAGGACGAGGATGACGGCAAAATTAAATCAAAAAGAAAGCCAATCCCCAACTCTACCTCAATCTCTTATATCCATACCGCTCCTATCCATGTTGTAAGTAAGCCTTCTGTGTTATCGAAAGAAGCTCCACCGGTTGACGGCGGATATCATGGTTTTATTCGTCTCGGAAGTAGGTGACTTTATTTTAAATTGTATTATATGATAATAATCTTGGCTTGGTTACCCTTTGATCTGTGAGATATTGACTGACTCCAATTATTCCTTTCTACGTTGCAATGCGAAATAGTGTTGGTACTTGGTGCAAGCAATATTCGTCTTATGATCGAGAATTACATGAAGTACGGACTTTTGATCAAGCTACCACATAGTTATATTCCCTATCAAGATTATGGTCTTTTTGTTCTAGCCTGGATCAGCGTGCCGATTAGTATCACGTCGGCATTTCTGATTGAGTGGCTGATGGCAAAGATAGCAGTGCATATCAAGTCACAAAAGGCAGATTCTCGACCGAAGATCAAGTCTATTGAAGTACTCGCAGGATCTTTTCATTGTATGCATCTCCTGTTTCTAATGATATATCCATCATATATTGTCTACACTAAAATCTACCATCCTATGGGTAAGTCACACTCTCAATAGTCTCTTGTGTTATCATATCTTAGTTGGCCAAAGCATACTCACTATATCTTTCTATTTTGTCGCTTGTTGGCGTGTTTCAAAAGTTGGATCGGCTGCATTGGTGACCACTCTCATTCTTTTCTTGAAACTGACTTCGTATGCACTTGTCAATCGTGAGCTTCGAGAAATGTACTTGACGGATAATGGAGAAACTTCCGACGGCAGTCATAAATACCCCAACAATATTACTATTCCCAACATCCTATATTTCTGGTGGGCTCCAACATTGTGTTACCAACCATCATACCCAAGATCCGCAAGATTTCGCACAACATTCTTTTTCAAACGTGTTAGCGAACTAGTAGTGTGCTCAGTAACGATGTACTTGCTAGCTGAGCAATACGCCAAACCGACGTTGGAAAATTCATTGAAGGCATTGGAAGAACGCAATTATGTGGTGATAGTGGAGCGTGTGTTAAAGCTCTCAACAACGGCGGTTGTCATTTGGCTTTTGATGTTTTATGCCTTGTTCCATGCATTCTTGAATGCTCTTAGTGAGGTATGGCATCTTGGCTTTGTCATTTCTTTTTGTTGTTCACGTTGCACAAGACTTCTGACCAGTGCGGTTGTTTATTTTTCACATTAGGTGTTGTTGTTTGGGGACCGAACCTTTTATCTGGCTTGGTGGAATAGCAGCAATTTGGGCTCATACTGGCGACTGTGGAACCGACCAGTGTATCTCTTTTTCAAGAGGCATGTCTATCTGTAAGTATTGTGATACTGTATAAAAGGATCCGTGATATGAATGTTGCTGGTCATAAGCTGATATAATCTATTAAAGGCCAAGTGTACAACGCGGGTTTCCTCCATTGCTTGGCCAATTTGTTGTGTTCTTCATCTCAGCTGCTATGCATGAAGTCTTGGTAGGCGTTCCAACGCATGCTGTTACTGGATTCGCTTTCTGGGGTATGCTGGGTCAAATCCCATTGATTGCCATAACGAAGCCGTTGGAGAAGTGGAGAGGTAAAGGCAGTGGTCTTGGAAATACAATATTTTGGATCACATTCTGTGTTGTTGGACAACCTACTATCGCATTAATGTATTACTACCAGTGGGCAGCGGCACATAAGCAAGTCGCTGCACCAATTTAGACATGTCCCTGAAATAATAAAATCCATCAATAAAAATGATTCATCAACAAAACCTTATTCACCATTGGAGACGTCTCTCAGGCTGCGCATGCTCTCGGCAAAATAGATTCGCCGAAATATAATCACACTTGTGGATGGGATAGCGGTTGTTTTGTGGGGGTGGGAAGTTCACACTATGAAATGAGCTTAAAAACCTTTCACCCCATCTACTCTATTCCCAACCACCTCTTTCTTCTCAACTATTGATTAGCTATGGTAAAGGATCCTCAACTCGATCAGATGGCAGCCGACATGTCGCTGGCTCGACAGCAGCCTTTGTTCGACGTCAAGCTTCTGTCAACCTTCCTCGCGGGTGGCGAAGAAAGCTATAAAGAGCGCGAGGAAGGGAGAGCTATTTTAGAGAAAGAACCTCTATTTGACAAGGAACAATTGGTTTTTATGAGCAGAGAAGAAGTAAGTGGCCAGATCGAAATCAACAAAGCAGGAGATGTGTGCAGGGTTCACTAAAACCGTTCACCTAGCGTCTTCGCCACAGCATCCATGTAGCAACAAGACTTGCTGAATTGTGGGAAGAGCATGGCTGGTCTCCAGATCAGTTTGCCGCTGCCATCAAGCATGTTGATATGATGACACCTGTGAGTAATTTTGCAACTGTATCTGACCGTTTTCTTGGACGTTGGTTACTGATCTATCACTTCTGAATAGGTGACTTTGCACTATGGAGGTATTACGGAGCTATCATATAAATATACAATAGAAATTTCTATTGAATAACCACGACATGTTGAAATGTTTCTAGCATTCATTCCGGTCATCTTGTCTCAAGGAAGTGACGAACAAATACAAAAGTGGATAGGACCAGCTCTCAGTCACAGTATTATCGGTTGCTATGCTCAAACAGAGTTGGGTCATGGATCTAACGTTGCTGGATTGATGACTACTGCCACTTATGATAGACATTCAGACGAATTTATCTTGCACAGCCCCTCTTTAGCCGTAAGTTTTGTTAACATTATCTACTTTGTTGACAAGAATCGACTTGACATGACTTGCTGTGACAGGCTGCCAAATGGTGGATCGGCGGTTTAGGTGTACTTGCCACACATGCTGTTGTACAAGCTCAATTGATCATTGATGGCAAAAACTATGGCCCTCATATTTTTGTTGCGCCTATTCGATCTCTTGGTAAGATATACTGTTATAGAACGGACACATTCAAGCAATGAATATTTGAAATTTACTTTTGACTCGTAGAAACCCACAAGCCTTTACCTAACATTCTAGTTGGAGACATTGGACCAAAAGCTTATGGTGGATTTGCTAGCATGGATAATGGCTGTAAGTTGTATCCTAATCAGTTGTATTTCATATGTAGATGGCGGTTGGTTAAACTTGTACTCCATAGATCTTCTGTTTAAGGAGCTCAGAATTCCACGAGAAAATATGTTGATGAAATTTGCAAAGGTCGACAAAAATGGTGTATATCGTCCTCCCGTGCACTCTAAACTCTCCTATGGTAGTATGGTCAAACTTAGAGCTAACATGGTTCCAGAAGCTGGCTGGAAGTTAGCCCAGGCTCTCACCGTGGCTACTCGTTACTGTACTGTTCGAAGACAATTCCAGCCTGCCAATTTAAACAAGGCGGATAGCCCTACGGATTCACCTGAATCGCAAGTTATTAGCTATTCTGGCGTTCAACACAGACTATTCCCTCTTATGTCAGTGGCATATGGTCTGATCATCACTGGATTTTCTGTTACCAAACTCTTTGATGAAATGACTGAACAACTTGCTAGCGAGAATGCCACTTTGCTTCCCCAAGTTCACGTCCTCACCTGTGGATTGAAGAGTTGGGGTACCCGTAGATCTTGTGACGGTATTGAAGAGGTAAGTCCAACATATGCAACACGTCTTCATATGGTATGAGTCTAACGATTATCACAGTGTCGTAAGGCGATGGGTGGTCATGGTTATTCCGCTTTCAGTGGTCTTTCTGATTTGTTTGCTTCCTATATCCCCTCCAGTATGTTCTTTTATGAATGCTTCACGGTGACATATAGTGGACACTAACAGTGAAACTATTTATTCTATCAGATACGTATGAAGGCGATAACTGGATTCTTACCCAGCAGGTTGCTCGTTTCATGGTGAAGGAACTCGGAAGACTGGCAAATGGAAAGGAAGTGTCAGCAAGTACTAGCTATCTCTCACGTCTCGCCAGTGGCGATGTCAGTAGCTCACTCAGAATTTCAAAGGCAGAACAGCTAACTAACTTGAACGTTCAAGTTGACTTGTTTGCCACAAGAGCAGCCCGTGTTGCTTTCGAACTTGGGCAAGCTTTGAGATCTGGCAGACCTTGGTCAGATCTTAATGTCGAATGCTGGAACGTCAGTGTTGCACATACCGAATACACCGTCATGAGAGCGTTTGCTGACAAGGTAGAAGAGATCAGGAAGGGCGAGTATGCTCCTATCCACGACACTATCAAGATGCTTTGCGATATGGTTAGTTTTCCAAAAATGACTTGTATCTGATGCCGCATGCTTCATACTGATGCAAAAATGCAGTTTGCCGTCTCCAACATTGTCGGCGCCTCACAAGCTTCATTCCTGGCAACGCAGGCCGTTCATGCCGCTGATCTTCCCGTCATCAATGAATTCTACCGCTCCTTGTTGAATAAGTTTTCCAAGCAAGCAATTCTTTTGACCGATGCATTTGGTTTTAGTGACAAGAATTTGGCAAGTGCTCTTGGTAGGTATGACGGAAGAGCATATGAAGGTCTTTGGGAAGCTGTACAAAAGAACCCTATCAATCAGGAGAAGTGGCAGCAGGAGACTTATGAGGTAATCATATTTGACTATGCGACATATAGCTTACGATGGAATTAACAACTAAACAACTAAACGTGCTTAAATTTCCAATATAGTCTGCTATCAAGAAGTTGCTTCATAGAAATGGTAACACCAAACCTGTAGAAAAGGCCAAATTATAATTTATCTTTCGCTTAAGTCGTTAAGGATTTTGGAGAAACTATTGCCATATACATTATTGTATACCAGATATTCTATTGAACAACGGAAATGCACAATGTGCGTTTCTGGAATAAATACAAGACACAGTCCAAATCAATGAAGGAGTTAAGAAAAACAAAAGTTGCAATTGAGTAGCAAAACAGACAAAAAGAGAATTCTACATGTATAAATGTGAGGTCTAAAATGTGCAATACACAGTATATAAATATATATAAAATGGCCATAGAACAGAGCTAGCAGCTAATTAATGCTTCATGCCATTGCCTTCATTGCAGTCTCATAAGCAAAGAAGGTAGCTGCGTTAGCTGGGAACGCTCTCGCCAAGGTTGGCCCAATACCGTTAATAAAAGCCTTGGGGCCAGTAGTCTTCATGATAGTTTGAACGACATGAGAGACGGACTTGTAGCTAAAATGGAGAATAACACCGAGAGTTGGTAAACCACGCATCCTTTACACTGGAGTAAACACCAGCCGTCAGTCAACTCAACTTACCTGAGGTCATTTTGCAATCTGCTCTTGATCACGTCCTGAGGATACGCTGGAATCCAAGCACCGAAACCAGCTAAACCACCTGCCATCAGCAATTCGAAAGATGAAAGTGGGTTGTTCTCAGGATCCTTCTTCATAGATTGGAATAACTTCTTGAGCCCTTCATAAGTAACTGGCAAATGGAAAACAAATGTGAGAAAATATCCACGTTGTATGATATGGTCTGATGTATACGTACTGAAATAGGAAGCAAAGCTAGGAACATCACGAAGTAATGTGATCCCCAAGCCACGATAGAGGCCTAATATTCCATTTGCTCGACTGGTTCGAATACCACAATCAATGACTCCTTTGTACTGTAAATAATGTCATGAGAAGGTGTCATGTGCTACAGCTTCTGTAGTATATGCGACTTACTGGAGGTTCTAATTGTCCGTTGGCACCAATGACACCAGCAGAGCTTTGAGTTTGCAGCTTGACCTTCAAAAGTTCGACAGGGCAGTTGAAGAATGCCATTACGAAACCAGCACCCATACCAGCAATACCAATTTCACCTAAGAGAAAAAGTCCATCTGTTAGATAAACAATCGAAATGGCGTCTCATATAGCATATTGATGGATATACCTAGAGATAGCTCCTTGTTTGGATTGTTGCCTTGAAGCATTCTACGAAAGTTACCATTTGCAGTGAATACAACGGCATTGCTAGTTGTGATATGTCAGCATAGATGTGATAGAGCAGTTGTGGCCGGTTGACATAACGTACCAAATACCAATGCCAGCCAAAGGGGAGGTTACTCCTCTGTAGAGTCCCTTAGGCTGAAAAGCGCTGATAAATTAGTTATGTTATTAGTTAGTATTTATAGATCGATTGATCATATTTACCCCTTCGGCCTTAACCAAAGACTGGAAGCAATGGACAGCATTCTTGTAAATTGGTGGTGAAGGCTGTGTTTGCATGCGAACTTTAATGGTATCGAATGGATGGCCTGAATGTAGTAAAAGTGAGTCATAAGTTAGGATCAAAGCAGTAACTCGAGCAACTGCCTCGAGACTTACCAACAACTACTTGAGCCCAACCACCAATGGTTCCAGCGATGAGATCCTGTGCGAATTTCGGGATGGCGAAAGTGGTGTTAGGCACTGCTGTTTGGGTTGTCATAATGGCAAGCTGTCAAGGTGTTTCCAACAGTTCCTGGAGGGATTTTTTTTTTTTGAGTTTGGTCTTTATAAGATTTTAGATCTCCGCAAAATACTATCTTAATTGGCGGAGGTTTTAGATGGACGGAGCCAATTCCTTTGGTTATCGACTATGGTAAAAAAAAATCGTGATAAAGACTTTGTTGTGGGTGTAATTTACTTTTCATACTTGTTAACTTCTCATAAATGAAGAAATTTGGTAACAAAATCTATGGTCATGAATGGAGACAAATATGCTATGTAGACATAATGTGAAGGAGGTAAGGAGAAGAGAACACCGTTAGAGCACCTAAAGCTGGCAAATTTGACGAGTATCTTATCTTCCAGGTCAATATCAGTCGATGAACATTTATGTACATTGAACTAAAAAAGCGGTATAGATATGCGATAGTTGCCGTCAACACCAATTAGAAAAGGTCAAAACTGTTGATTGCATCCACCACGGTGTCCAAGTGCACAACACCTACCATGAATTGTGGGTATAGAGATATCCGAGCCAGAAAATAGTTGCTCTAACCTTCAGTTCTCTTTGAATAACCAAAAGTGCACCTTGCGACCATTTAATGAGTATAATAATATAATGAAACACCATACTGAGTACCTCATGGGCAAGCCTATTTATTAAGCATATCTATCAAATATTGTGCTTAGAGATTAGTATGAATATCCATTACTACACTACAGTAAAGACAGTACATTCTGCACAATTCCTATAACTTTGATTGTGTCAGCTTTGCCTTTGTCTGATGGTCAAAACAACAACAACCCTATTGGCAGAAAAAGCACGCATCATTGCGCATTTTTTTTATTCATACTAATTCTATTATCTCATCTTTCAAATATTATGTACAACCCAAGAGGGAATATTCTAAATTTACCATATTATCAATCAAATCGGGGGATCACCTACGTGGAAGACAGGTTAGTTCAGTACTTGGAAGCAGAAACTGATATGAATGATGTAGATTACCAAGTGTAGGCCATTTTGGCATATGCTCTTTGTCGACAAGCTCCCAAACCTGTCGTGTATCGAAAAGTTCAATGAACTGTTGGTCCATAGATCTTGATTTTGGATGTGAGAACCTTCGGTATTCGTCGAAAATGGACGTATAGGACCAGTGTTGTAGTTTTCGCAAACACCCAATTAAACAACCTGTTCGATGCTATCGATGTGGCCTGAGTTCGTAGTTCTAAAGGTGTGTAATGGTAAAATGGTCTGACATACCTTGCCCTTGTTGCAGTGTATCAGCATTGGGTGATTCCGACGATCTTGAAGCAATCGTTCGGTTAGTCGACAGTAATTTAAAATTTGAAGAAAATCAATAAAAAATGTCCACCTAGTATCGCAGCTAGAGCAGCACTGATCTTATTTTCTGGTACTGTGGTTGAAAATAAATTAGTATAATGTCTATACTTCTATGCCATTGTTTGATTGATTATTTAATTTCATACTTTGCACAAAAGGTTCCTAGAACAAAGCCTAGGGTTAAAGTGGGTCATGGGAGTCTGTTGGTCAACGCCGTATATTTTACCTTGTTACCCGCAATGCCAAACTGCAAAAACTTGATATTGTTCTCTTCCAAAAACTTCATATTTTGTTCTGGGTATTCTTCCAGAATTAAAGTCCTATGATCAAGTGTAAGTATATTAATATATACATACATATATATGCACTATATCTAAAGTTTAGTATACTGACAGAACACTCTTGAGTCCGAGCTTCTTGAGAAACGCAAAATGCTTCTTCTTTGGAAAAGAGCTCCTATATATATAGTCAGATACCATGTTGAAGTTTTCGGGAGGAATCAGAGCTTCTTCAAACACTTCCTCTTCCTGTCCCATAAGGTCATCCATAGCTGACCAAGGCGGATTAGAAATGGTTATAACATGCTGCGGTTTTGAAACTGCCTTGGTAGCAGATATAATGGCATGCTCCTGCGCTCTCGTATCCACTTTATCGGCATCGCTTTGCGCTTCTGACATGCAGTAATTTCTGGCTGAAAACAAAAAAATAAGCGACGGCCACGTTTGACGCTTTACGCAAGCGTTTCAAACTGCGATATTTTTTGGAATCACACCGCAGAACTCGACAGTTCTACATTTTCTCTCTCTCCTTACACAGCTTTTCTGATTGCCAAGACAGCCAGCTTAGCTTAGTTACTTTTATTCCCAATGTCAAGATATCAAAAGGTATAGTAATGGTGTTCAAAGAAGCATTTATTGGAGTCATTGTACCCATTTGCACATATATATTTATATTTTTTGCTTTATTAATCGCATTGTGCAGGTTCCGAGCTCGGAAGATCCACTAGATTCTGACGTTCAGCTTTCAACTTTACACTCTCAGTCTCATAATTACCAATCGTCCAGCTCTTTAGACAACACAAATGGTTCACCAATCCTTCGAGCACAGAATGCGGCTCTTCTAGATAGTTTTGAGGAAATCACCGAAGAAGAAATGGAGTCAGAAAGTCACGGATTACTTTCAACTAATGACCACCAAGAGCAAGAACCCATTCCATTAAGCTCTCGAAATTCGTCTTCCAGCCGACGACCACACCATAACAATACCAATCAACATCCAGCTACCTTACCGGTGACTAACGATGGTGTGTTTGCTAATATGTCTGCCAAGCCTGAGTCAGAAAGCAATAAGGATGATGAAACGCCGCCGGTACGAATCTGGAAAATTCTCTTTATCGCAAAGCCAACCAAATTATTAAAAGCTCTTAACTTTTGCAGACTTATGAGGAAGCAGCTACCGATGCAACACCTCCATACTGGCAAACTACGGTCATCGCACCTGCTGGAATGGGGGATATGATCCTTGTTGAAGGCATGCCTGTTGGAAACGTATTTGCCTTTGCATGGAACATGATCAGTAAGTGATATTTTCCTTTCGCATTGTCAGTTACCTTGGAAATCAAAATTACCTGTATTTACATATTTGGGTGCCGTCTGCCATAGTCTCCATGAGTTTCCAGTTTGTAGGCTTTATGTTGTGTTACCTACTTCACACTTCACATGCCGCAAAGGTGAGTTTGAATCAATCCCATTATCTTGAAGAAATGAAAACTCTAGTCGCAAACGATGATTAATTGCTATAAATTTATAGCATGGTGCAAGAGCTGGTTTAGGAATTTCATTGGTTCAATATGGATTCTATATTAGTAGCCATGGTAATTTCGGTGAAGAATTCAAAACTGACGACGATGATACTCCAACTGATGAAGAGGAAGCTCGAAATACCAACATTGTCGCCTACATATTAATGATGATTGGATGGTTCATCATCATCCGCTCTATTGCAGACTACGGTAGAGCAAAGAAAATGGAAAAGATCATCACTGCTGAACCTACTATTGAATCTGTAGTATAATTTCGACTTTGGACTTCATTCTTCTCACCCCCCCACTTGTAATGTTTTTTTGCTCCCTTGATAATGTCTATTGATTCCTTCGGTTGCTAATTGTTCAATCTCACCCGTGAAGATCAATGGCTTTATGGCTTTTCCATTTGTATGTCTGTTGTAATATTATCTTTCATTCCCTCCCCCTTGTTATCCCACTCCTTTCTTTTTACAATGCTTATTCCTTTCCTGCCCGTCTAAAGTTCCATCGTTAATAAATGGAAACCTGAAACAAATTGATTAACGAGTAGATAGACCAGTATTAGAAGCGACTCATGTAATGATTTGCTCTGACGGTCTGATACACCGCTTGCAAGTATGCGTAATCACTTTACCGGAGGCGCAGCGTACTAAAACCTCACTGTGATGTACTACTGCATCGTTTATTCTGTATGTGATAGCATAATCTTTAAAGAATACATTATATATTACCATTCTAACTTGTCGTTGCCACAGGCAGTCGAGCCACATGTTTTCAACGCAGAGATCACTTGTGGAGTGTCTGGTGTTTCTGAAATTTCTATGTGGGGCTTGCGGCCGTTAATAGATGAGGTAATTATGGTTTGTGCAGTTCCAAGTATTTGATTGAGAGCATCCGCCTCGGGCATTTTGAGATACACCTGGTCATTTTCTATCTTGACTTCGAAGGTAAGTAACTTGTATTTTTGCTCCTCCCCTGGTACTAAACATTTGCCAGTTTTTAGGGAAAAGTTTTTCTAAAGTGGGCGGGAGAATTAGTTTGGAACTTTGGATAGAGTTACATTGGAGAAGCTAATATGTTGTATTTGGCAATTTACCTTGTGCATTGGACACGAAACGTAAGATTCTTGTCCAGCTTCGTTATCTACAGATCCTAAGAGACCAGACGAAAGGACAAGAGCGCGCTTATGTGGGCATATATTCTGGGTAGCATACCACTCTCCCGAAGCTTTATGGAAAACTGCAACCTGAACATCTCCATAGCGAATTGTTTTCCCTTGATCCGGTGGAAATGCTGAAACTGGTCCAGCTAGAAACCATATACGTTCTTCTACGTAATTATCACTAGTGTTTATGGAGGGTACTTCCTTTGGCCAACTTGCTGGCCGTGCCTGGTCTCTTTCCTTGATAATCTCAATCATTGGCTGTGTTTCGTTGCTATTTACAAATTGTTTGAAGTGATCGCGCGCCTTTGGGTCTTTGACGATCTTGGTCCATTCACATTCATAAGCGTTGATAAGTTGTTGCATCTGCGCCTCTAATTCTTCTCCAATTCCAAGGTAATCGTCCACTATCACTTTCTTCAGATATTGAATACCGCCTTCAAGTTTTTCAATCCACCTTGCAGTTCTTGTTAATTTGTCAGCTGTTGTAATATAGTACATTAGGAATCTGTCCAGGTACTTGATAACAAGCATTTCTGATATATCGGCGGCAAGTAGTTCAGCATGTCTGGGCTTGGAACCTCCGTTGCCACCAACGTATAGGTTGTATCCCTTATCGGTAGCTATACATCCAAAATTTTTTCCCTGCAAGTTTCAATGAGTATTTTAAGCATAATTTAATATCTGTAACCATGGAGTACAGACTTACCTGTGCTTCAGCACATTCACGAATGCAGCCAGACACTCCTCCTTTCAATTTATGAGGAGATCTAATCCCCTTGTACCTATTTTCCAACTGAAAGGAAGTTAGTATTCACATACAAATGTAGTGGACGCGCGTAATTGGCTGCTTCGGTGACAATTACCATAATTGCAAATCCAACAGAGTCTTGTTGGCCATATCGACACCATGTAGTTCCAACACAGCTCTTGACTGCTCTCAAAGACTTTCCATAAGCGTGGCCACTTTAAGTAAATCTAGTTAGCAAGGCTTCAACATTATAACACCTTAATTATTCCCTATGTCACCTTTCAAAACCTGCATCTACGAGTTTCTCCCAAATATCCGGAAGGTCTTCTTTCTTTGCGCCCACTGTAAGATAATAATTAATATCCAGTCATTGATGGATTAAGCTCTGTGATACTCACTGATATCAATTCTCTGTGCACCAGTGATTTTTGTATACAAGTTATATTCCAAGGCAACTTTAGCGATTGCTTCCAGCTTTTTAGGAGTCACTTCGCCAGCAGCTATTCTTGGGACGACACTGTAGAGGCCACCACGTTGAATGTTTGCGAGATAGCGATCATTTGTATCTTGAAGAGGTAACAATTTATCATTCAAAATATGGTCGTTCCATAAACCAGCGAGGATTGAAGCGACAGCAGGTTTGCACACTTCACACCCAGTAGTTTTTGGGTATTTCGAAGCCTTTTGAGCAATTTCAGAAAATGATTTCAAGCATTGAACCTTTGCAATGGTCCAAAGTTCTGGTCGGGAGTATTCAAAGTGCATGCACAAATTGTTTTTAACTGTTTGTCCCATAGCCTTCATTTCTGCTTCAAAGATCTGTGCAAGTGAAATCAGTATACAGTGTAATCTCAGTGGTATTTTGTGCATGATAATAATTTACCTCTTGCACTTGCGTTAAGCATCCACCACAGCCTGAACCAGCCTTTGAGTATCCCTTGATCTGATTGACATTGCAGCATTTTTTCTCTTTAATGACTCGACGGATGTCACCTTTGGAGATATTGTTGCATGAGCATATTTGAGCCTCATCAGGTAGGTCATTTGCTGTCTCCCCTGATCCGGCAGGAGCACCGAGAATAAGTTCACCCGGAGGCATAGTTAGTCTTTTTTGATTCTTGACCATGGAAAGTAGCTTTGCATAGTCCTTTGTATCTCCAACCATCATACCACCAAGAAGTTTCTTTCCGTCCTTTGTAAACATATATTTCTATACAAGATTTCAAATCAATGTGAGCACATTTTTTGTCATTTTTAAGCCCAAAAAGAAGAAAATGAAATAATAAAGCGTTACCTTGTAGATGCCGCTGAAAGGGTCTCTATAAACTAATGGTTGAGACACATTTTCATCCGCGAAATATTCTCCAAAGCTGGCAACATGTACTCCTAATAGTTTAAGTTTAGTTGATGTGTCTGATTTTTTGAAAAGCAAATTCTTTCGGTTGTTATTGGTGGGTGAGGTCAAGTTGCGTGCGACCACTTCAGCCATTCTATGCGAAAAAATGATCAGAGTATTGAACTTCTTCGAAAGAAGATGGTGTCTTTGCTACTTACTCGTATCCAGGTGCTACAAGACCGTATGTAATATCTTGATGTGAGACACATTCTCCAATAGCAAAGACATCCGGAGCATTGGTTTGCAGATAGTCGTCAGTAATAATGCCGCCATTATCTGCCACGGCGATATTTGATGCCCTTGCAAGGTCACTTCGTGGCCGAATTCCAATTGAGAAGATGACCATGTTTGTATCGACAATTGTATCGTCTTGTAGCTTTAGTCCAATGACTGATCCATCCTTATGTAGAATTTCCTTGGGACAGTTGGAGACGACAACAGATATTCCTATCTTTTCAATCTCTTTTTGTAACACACGAGATCCATCAAAGTCAAGTTGTCGTGACATTAATCGGTTAGACCTATCAAATACAGTAACGTCCAGATTAAGGTCGTTGGCAGCTTTGGCAGCTTCTAAACCCAATAGTCCACCTCCAACAATAGCAGCTTTCTTGCAGGACTTTGAATAATTTATCATGGCATCCAAATCATCTATTGTTCGATAAACAAACACACCAGACGATTCCAGACCTGGCATTCCGGTGGGTACTGCAGCTGTAGAGCCGGTAGCAATGACACAATAGTCGTAGGAAATAGCCTTGCCTTTGGAAGATATCACAGATTTTTCCTGGTGATTGATGGCGATAACTCGATCATCAAGGTGGATAGATATCTTGTGCTTCTGATACCAAGCTTTTTGCTGCATTAGCTGCTGCAAGACGTCACGATGTTTAAAGTACTGAGTCAAGCCAACACGATTATAAGCAACTTGTAGAATAAGAAAATTAATATGGTTGTCGTCAATGTTAGTAACCTGATAATAAGTGGTCGATCCCTTACCTATATTCTCCTCACTGAATGTAACGATTTGGTAGTGGTTTTCGGTATCGTATTCTAGTATCTTCTCAATGAAAGATAGGCCAATCATACCAAGACCGACAACAACGATGATTTTCCTCGCATTTGGTGTATGTAATAACACAGTTGGAACCATGGAAAAGTGGGGAAGAGAAAAAGGCGGAGAGAAAGAAAATAATCTAAATGCGCTCAAGATTTATTTATTTTTTATTTTTTTTTCTAAGTTGTTCACTTTGAAGTTCAAAGAGAAAAGCATCCCCAACTTCGGATAGATGGTTTATCTTCAAGAGCCGTGTTCCCGATTACACAAATAAGGATTAGAGGAGGACTGAGCCCTTCATGGTGGAGGAGTAGATAAGGTGTGCACTACTATAGCATTTTCTTATCCGGTATTGATAATCTATCAAAACTGGCACAAGGAATAACTTTTTCAAGGGTATTGATAAAGAATTTAGCGCCACTTCACAAACCCACTCACTTTTCGCTAGCAACCGTTATCAAAGTGGAACAATATCATCCAATCGATTGTTTGTTAAATATATTTTTCTAAAATAAACTCTTGGGAAACTTGGGCATCTGCCTGTAGTCAAACTTCAAATTGAGTATGAACGTGCGGTTAACGAAAGACAAGTTATCCTTGATAGGACATGTTTTGGCGTAGAAAATTATAATTTATAGGAGTAAATCACAAAATAGTATGGTAGTTGAGACAATTTTCTACGCAATATCTTTCATCATAACTCTAGCGGTTGTCCACGTCCACCATTTTGCGCGTTTTTCCAAGGAATAAATTCGAATTTACTATTCACAAACACGCTGTAAACCGGACGACACATCATAACACGTTTACTATTTGTGAACAAATCGAATCAGACGGGTAGACTAAGATAGTATGCCCGGAGCAGATAACCACAATTCGAGCGACTTGATAATGCACGGCCAACGGGAAAACCATTGCTTATCATAGGTATGTGGTCATTCACGTCTCATCGATAAACCATTCAATTACTCGTCATCAACCAAAATATTCCTAAGTAAAATGCCCAGAAAGGAACTCTTTATCTACATAACTTCATGTAAATGATGAGAACGTCCACAAAGCCCACGGTCCACTGATAACAATGAAGTCCCGAGGATTTGGAGGCCGATTTGTTTGCAATCCAGGAAAGGGAATATGTGGACATTGCTCCCTATCCATAAGATAAGGTGCCTGTCTCCACTATTATCACCAACGTACCACATTGCATTTCCGAGCGTGGCGTGTAATTCGGGATTTGTTTGTAAATCCAAATTAGAAATCGAGATGAATGATAAGGACGTTCATGCAGATAATATACGATGTTTCGAAACATTTGATGGACTTGGACAGACAATTTGTCATCCAACACAACTTTTCGTCATGGTCCGAATGATGTTGACGAGAACCCGAATAAGTCATAAGAAATTGCAATGTGAAACTGACATTCATCATCAAATAAGACATACTTGAAAATTTTAGTATACTCATGGAGTGGTAGTAGAACGTATTGGTGTTTTATTTATGTACGCATACCATACGCATGCAATGTTAGATAGCATGATATACTAGAATACAAAGACGTTGTTTTCCCTGAATTCTGCATCATACATCTCCTGTAGAGCAGGATTGAAAGTGTCATGAACCATTGCATCTCTACCACAAAGAAGTACTATACAGCTATCCTTTACAACATCTTTGAAGGGAAACAAATATTTTCTAATTTCTTGTCCATTGATGCGACCTTTGCCTTGTTGCCAAGTATCTGAAGGTTTTGATAATAGTAGCCTAAATGCGAGTGTGAGTGTGCATAGCAAAAATAAAGGTAAATAAGTCACATACTGCATTTCCTACCGTATCGAAATCCTCTCTGGTCCAAGCTTCAGAGCTATACCTTCCAGTTCTTGCCTCAAGATGATATCCTCTTCATGACGATTTCCATATATGAGTGAAATACGAGTCGATTGATCCTCATTTTCGTCTGATATGGCCTTCAAAACTTGCCACACGGGAGTTATTCCTGTTCCAGCGCAAATCATACCGATGTCTCTGGCATGCCCAATATCTTTCTTCTTGTAGTGACTGAATTTACCCATTCCAAGATATTCAAAGCTTCCTATAGGGCCTTTTGCTTCGATAGAGTCTCCTACACTTAATTTATCGAGAAGTTGTGAAAACAGACCACCTATCGGATAGTCTGTATCGGGGCGGTAAATCTTGATGATGAACTCCAGAAACGAATTTCCACATAGACTCGGGGTGTATGGGCGCATAATGGCCATAGAATCTGATCGACAACGTAAATACACATGCTTTCCAATAGGCAGCCCATGTTTGATATCTGGGGATGGAAGCGAAAATCTAAGCGTACAGATATCTTCGGTGATATTGGATTTTTTTTCTAGTACCAGCTTCTTCCACACTTTGGGTTCCAGGAAATGATCTGGAGAGGAGTTGGATTGAGTAGGTTCTATTACGGATGGTTCAGTTCCTTTGGTAAGAGTGCCGATAATGTATTTTTCTAGCATTTTGTGAGCAGCTGTAGAATGAATTGCATCAAAATCTTCTGTACAGTCTTGACCACCAACAAGCAATATAGAGTCTATTCCACCAGGATGTTCTTTCATGAAGGGTGTACAGTCGTATACTGTATCTCTAACGATTATCCAACAATCGTCATCTACATTGTGTTCTTCCACTTCTTTCAAGCTGATTTGCTTCAAATCAGTTGACGGTTTGCTGTCTGCGATTATGGTTTGTTTCTCAGGTTGCATGACGTCTAGCCAACCTCCATTGTCAGGTCCAGCAATAGTAGGGTGTCGAAAACGTAAAAAGCTACCATGGTGTGTATCGATAATATCGACCTTAATTGTGAACCAGCAATTGTTCATCATACCCATAAGATTCCAAGAAAAGTTACCAGGCTGGGTATTTTGTGCCTCATCCCATGCTCGAACAGAGATCTCTTGGCATCTTAATAGGCTAGAAGGTTTGATGGAATAATTCCAAAGCGCCCAACACCAGCGTCTGATTCTTTGGTAGCCAACATCGTAATTTTCGGTTTGCTCCGGTAGCTCTTCCTCTTCTGGATGCTTAAGAGCAGCCAGATTCCAAGTTTCTCCACCGTCGAAAGAAAGTTCAACGCGTGTAATCTTTCTATTGCCTCCGCTGTAAGCATATCCGCGTAATGGAAAACTGGTGTCAGTTATAGCCTGGCTTACAGGTAATGTTGCACCATGATCAGGACAGAGGATTGCGCTATTGACATTCAAGTCGTATAGTGTGTAATCTGGGTTATACCACCATTTCTCAGAGTCTGCCAATTCCTTGTCTACAAAACTTGGAAATACTTTGTTGTCCACATAATGATATGTATTTGAAGACTCGTTTTCCGATACTACTATTTTGGTCAGCCATTTGACACTGCGACCACCTATGCATCCAGGAACAATAACGCGCAATGGAAATCCGTGGTCTGGTGATAGCCACCCTCCATTCATCTTGTATGCCAATATGACATCGTAAAATTCATTCATGGCCCGTTGGGTAGATATGCTCGTGCCATATGGACCCTACATGATAAATAGCGTGTATTATACATTAAAGGAGTGCAATTTTAAAACGCAGCAAATCATAGGTATCATTTACCTTTGGAGTATTGTCACATCCTTCAAAACACACATACCTGGCTTTTCGAGTCAGGCCGCCAGAAAATTTGTTAATAATTTCTCGGAGTGGAACACCTGTCCATCTTGCCGTACTAACACCTGGTTGTCGACGTTTGTCAGCAATGACGCACTCAGCGGATTTTATTCACGTCACATACATATTACCTGCAGCACCCCTATCGATAGAGGAGTTGGTAATCAGAACTATGCAGCATGAGTAGGCTATTTACATCAAAACACTTACCAGTTAAATCCAATGGTCTGTTTTCGCATGTTAACCTCCTTCCGCCTATTACCAGCACAGACCATTGTGACGGGGAAAGCCATTGAAGGAAGTTGCAGCAGGTCTTCCATGGTTATTATGCAAGGTTTATTGACTTCGCCACATATTTGCAAACGGTGGGAGTAAAAATCGCAATGAGCAACAGCTCCATGGTTCCTAACAAAGTGTAAGTCGTTTGGTGTGATGAATCCGCTTTGGTGCAAAAGCTTTACAGTAGGCTCTAGATCAGAAATGGGTTAAGGAAATTATCTTCAGCGACATATGACAGAAATTACGATATAATAAAGAGAATGGGTAACGTACCAGCATTGAATGGATGTTTGCCAGTAAGCCGAATCATATTTGTATTACGGGATACATCATGATCTGGAGTATCCCTATCCCTAGGATCGACTGTTGAGATATCAGTAGCATAGGTTGATATATTATTGCTCAAGTCATTATGCCGTTGGACCGGTGTGTTTGGCGGCATACTTGAGTAGTAAGCAATATGATGAATGAAAGCTGATATTGACTAGCGGGAATATAAAGGCCCCGGAGTTTACAATCTATGGGGATACAAATCGGTACCGTTTCGTTTGAAAGAGTACATCTCCTAGCCTTATCAATGGACCTTTCTGTTTTTGCCATCACCGGAAAAATGCTAGCGAGTTAAAACCTAAAAGCGATAAATGTTGTTGCTACATTTGGAATTAACCTATCAGAAGGGAATGATAGGCCGGGTTCCACTGCAGAGTAAACAGCAAGCTCATGAAAGATCTGCAGTTTGTGATTAAGTACGGCAAAAAAAGTGGTAACAAAAAAGTACATAAACTGGCCCATGTTGTAACCTAAACTCTTCTGTATGCAAGGAACAAAATGAAGGCCTTTAGTAGGACTCTACAAATCGACAGCAATGGAAAAGCCACCACCATCAAATTACTCTCCTTTGCTCGTCCACACATGCGAGCTCTTCATCTGGTAAGAATAAATGATCAACATCGTTTCGACTTGCGTCAATGAATGTCATCATATCAACATGGTTTGTTTTTTAAGGGATGGATATCTTTCATGACTGCCTTCCTCTCTTGGTACTCGATTCCTCCGCTCATATCGATCATTCAAGCTGATTTAGGCTTGTCAGCGGTACATACTTCAATGTCTTTGTAATTTAAGGCACAGCGATAACTGGAACCCATACTAATTAGTCGCGTTAAAAGGCCGATATTTATGATTCAAACGTCGTGGCTGTTGCAGCAACCATAGGTAAGTGGAATTTATGAAGAATTAGTGGTAGTATACTTTGACATCTACTAATCTGGTCATTGCATTTCCAGTTGCGCGCTTGTTTGTCGGTCCGCTCTGTGAACGTTTCGGACCAAGAAAGGTCATGGCCGGTCTACTCTTTGCTGGGGCCATACCGACTGCTATGGTGGGATTGGTCAAGACAGCAGGGGGCTTAATCGGCCTAAGGTAATTTCATTCTTTATAAATTGGAATGCTTCATTTGACCAGGCGTACTCATGTTGTGTTTCGCCAGGTTCGTTATTGGAATTTTGGGTGCCACATTTGTGCCTTGCCAATTTTGGGCAACCCAGATGTTCTCGCCTAATGTTGTGGGTGCTGCTAATGCTCTTGCTGGCGGTTGGGGTAATATGGGAGGCGGTATAACGTAAGATCTTAGAGTGTCTACAACACATGCACATATATTAGTACTTACTTGTTCTGCCCTGACTTAGATACCTCATCATACCCCCAATTTATAACGGCATCTACTCTCATATACCTAATAGTACGGCATGGAGGGTAGTCTACATTATACCAGCAGGTAATATTGCAATTTCTTTTTTTTCCTTCCGTGGAAGATCGCTTCAATCAACAATATTGCAAACCAAACAGGAATGTGCATCCTTGTTAGCTTAATCGATATCTTCTTCTCGGATGATTGCCCCGAAGGAAAATGGCATAGTGCTCGGCAACCCCAGAATGTCCAGGGAGCAAGTCAGGTTAATAATACTAAAGAGGACATCGAAAAGGTACCCCAAGTGACTGAATATGAAGATGTGGATAATACCGATGTGGATTCAAGTTCCTTGTCCTCCGTTAATTCCCACAAGGGTTTGGTCACGTCAATTATGGTGTTCTTTAAGACATTGGTGCGACCTTCTGTGCTGATTTTAATTGTCCAGTACGCTTCTTCATTCGGCTTGGAGCTGAGTGTTGATAATATCATTGCCGCTCTCTTCCATAGCCGCTTCCAGCTCAGTCTCACTGCATCCTCGTACGTTGGTTCTGTGTTTGGTCTTATGAATCTGTTTTCGCGTCTGTCCGGAGGACTGTTGGCTGATTATCTGTATCGAAAATGGAGGATACCTGGAAGACTTCTAGTTCAAATCATTATTCTTACCTTAGAGGGTGTCTTTTTGATCGGATTCAGCTACAGTCTGGGAAGATTGGATGCGAGTATAGTCATGATGGTGATGTTTAGTTTCTTTGTGCAAGCAACCTGTGGCTCAACCTTTTCTCTTGCACCATTTATCGACCCTGCGAACTCCGGTACAGTAATGGGCATTATTGGTGCTGGAGGTAAGTTCACATTTGCTGGCATATTGTATGTACATTTGTATTCATCATTAGTTTGGCTCATTCGCGAATTTATAGGCTCATTGGGAGGTTTATGTTTCAACTTTTTGTTCAAGAGCTATGGCACCGACTATCACACTGCATTTCTCATTCTCGGCATCATTGCCTTGGTTGCTAGCATCCCAGGTACCTTGTTACTGCGAGTACAAGGACACATGCTCTACAATATGAAATCCATCAAATAATACCGTTCACTCTTCGGCCTGTAACGTGTAAATTCATCTCTTATCTGTACAAATAATTCATTACTGCAGTTTACTGAAGCGAGAGCTTTTAATATAACTCTGTGATTGTCCATTTCTATTCAGTGCAATTTTAAATGGTGTTCTGCAATTGATTGATGTCGGTATAATGGCCACTAATATTCGTGGATATCAGAGTGGCATCGTGGAGCTTGCAGGCTGCCAGCCTCATCCGTATAATAATTAATTGAATTCTAGTGTGTATGAAAGTCCATGTCATTCATATTGAAACACAATTATTTCAAGATGCAACCCATTGAGCTTCGCTACTGCGACTTTGAGTATGATAAGAAGCCAGTTGCAATCCGTAATTCTCAACTAGTTTGCAAATCGAGAAACATTTGTGTTTATCTAGTGGAAAGCCGGGTACTAGTGCAAAACTTGAAAGATATTTTCTTTACATTGGGTGTCAATTTTTCAAACGCTCTTTTGCTGTAATATTTATCCTTGTCACCAGAAATCATTTCTAGAGCTACTTTCTAGTCAAATCATAATAAATTTATCGGGATATGTCCTTGACCTTCCTTTGCCACTATATAGAATATACAGCGATGTCATGCTGTTATCAACGTCTTTGACAGAATCCATGGGTCGAAGGCGTTAAAGACGGTGGCTGTCTGGCATGGTAACTCAAAACGACAGATTTCATAAGCCTGGCCATGGTGCTATTCTTCAAGTTATCATTGCCAATTATATTTCGTGTTGTGGATCCTGAGATTGTGTTATTATCTTTCCTATTTATTCGAGAACAATAACAAAATATAGTATAAAATTTTCTACATTTGTAACAATAAACTGCATCATCTCAGCGAGAGAGCGAGCTATTCGGGTGGGTGGGAGTGGACAATCTCAGGATCCACTTAATTCGTATAATGAAGTAAGGCGTTCGATCTTCGACCTCCGCGAAATTGTTCATCGCATCAAACAAGGTGGCACAGGGATTGCAGCCACGGTCGCAATCGATTAGCGTAAATACGGTGCATGGATGGCACGCGTGGTTCTTGGTCACAGGTCCGGAGGCACGGCACTAGGTATACGTCTTGGGTAAATCGAATTGAGTACGAACTTGGTGTAATTGACGAGACAGCATGCCGGCGTTTGATACCCGTGTCGCGATTGGATCATTGATCATGGATTTGGCAGCTGTCACGGATTCCACGTCGACGAAGATCTTGGTGGCACACGATTCATTGATTGTCACGTTAAAGTTGGTTGCAAAAGCACCAACAGATGGAGGTAAGTTTTGATCCAAACGAATACTTGCCGTAACCGACGCATTCGACACTTGGGGTAGCGATTACAAGCTTGTGACCATCGTTACGTGACAACAGCACTGGCGAAATATCAGGATGGATGGTTTTGAGTGGAGGAGGATCCGACAAGGAAGGATAATGTGCTTATCCAGAGAATTCCGTCACGTCATGAACCTCGTCGTCGTCGTAGGTCGGTGATGTCTGCTAGTGGAATGGGGTTCCAGAACCGTGTTCATAAAGTCGACATTGTGAGAGGTGTTCTCGGCGATAATGATTTTGAAGCGTGAAAGAGACCAAGTTTCCGAGTGTGACAATATCATCAAGTGGAATGCCTTGACGAAGCGCTAGCGATGATGCTAGCGAGCGGACGGAGACGCGCGGAGCTGTCGTGGCGAGGCGGATGAGATCACGCATCCACGTGGAAATAGTGGTGACTTTAACCAGAAGGTGTTGGTGTTTGGCGTTCACAAAAAGTGTGTCGGCAGGGCAGCGGCGGTGTACGATGGCTGTATAATCGCGGAGAGCGATGAAGGCACTAACCGGGGATAAGTTGGGGATAGAAGGGGGGGGGGGTGGATGCAGAAAGGCTGGATGATGCGGCGATGGTTTCGGCGTTCCTTCGGTGCCACAACGGAGAAAGTCAACACAGAAAGGTGGTCCACCGATGCGGATGTAAGGGAGATTATGTAGGTCTGATGGTCGAAGGAAGGCGGCCAACAGAAGGAAGAATGCAAGATTCTTTTGCAGTGGTGCCAATGGGGCTGTAGCGGATGTCGTTATCAGCCGGAGATGTTGCAGGGTGGGCGAAATCTCGATGGTAGGTCAATGTATCGGAGTGGATGGGGGAATTGGACGCGAGAGTATTGAGCAGTTGTGCTGTCTAGTCGTTGTGACGTATGGTGGCCGGATCCTTGGTGAAGGTGAAGCACGGCAGTTCGGAACATTCGCAACTTGGAGACTTAGTAGCCGTGCTGGTGATACATGTCCGCGAGGAAGTTGGTCAACTCGGTGGCCGAGAAACATGTCACATCAACCGTGTTTGTAAAGGCCCATTCAATAAAGCGTGTCTGGCCATGTTTGTAACAACGGTTTGTTGGAGAGTCGAAGAGTGTCGTGGCTAAGGCGACCATCGATACCGTCAATACCGTCGAATTGAGGAAACCATTCAGGCTCCGATATCCTTCGTAGAAGCAGTCACAATTACTGCTTTTTTAAAAGTTAGTTGGCCGGGGCACCATTCGTTTCCATTGATTTCTGCTACAAAATGTTCCAACGTCTTGTCAACTTTTGGGTCCAATCCTTCGTCACTGAGCGACTTCTCGCTAGCAAAACTTTTAATGCAGTGGCTGCCAAAACACATCAGCATGTTTCTTCCATTTCTGCCAAGGGTATATATCAAAGAGAAACTATAAATGATTGAGGATAACAAAAGGAGAATTTCGTAATGACTAATGATTTGCTTTATCAACAGGACAACAAACCAGCAATACATTCATAAAGTCCTTCAAAGAGAACTTGGAGAAGGAGCGCCTGAATGCCAAGAAATAGAAACATGCACTCAATGCCGTCTGTACCTTTGTTCCAGTTTGCCTTCTTTACTTTTTTATTCCCCACAATCTCTTTACGTCACTTTACTATCTTCACATAATAGACGCTTTACTCCGCACTATATACTATGGGAATGTCATAGTGAGCGAGGATAAGGAGCCGGTATGTTATGAGGAGAAGTCAAATAGTAATGTTGTTTTATTGCGCAAGAAGAAGGTTAGATTATATGTAGCAAGTCTTCGATGAGAGTACGGAACTATACAACATCATTGGAAGGAAAGAGTAATATAATAGGATCATCCAAGAATTCTAGGATATGAAGGGGATATCCTTATCATCTGAAGGCTGTCATCTAGCAGCTCTGAATGTTGATGCGCATAATATAGGGGTTATATTATGAAGTTGCTGAGGTAAATAATATTATGCCTGACCATCCTTGGAAATGGCAAGGTTGTCAACCTCTTGATTGCTCATTGCTTGAAGAGCTTCTGTTCGCTTCATGGGTCCGTTGTACAGGAAACATAAGATAGCGCAAACGCCAGCTGCACAGCATTGAAATATCAACCCGTGTGTAAGATTATCCTTTGGTTCGCCATCTGGATCACGTAATTGGTCCATTACAAGTACAAAGATAAAACCAAAGATCTGACAAAATTGCCAGAGGAATGATGATGAGGTGCTTTCTGATACCGGATATGATGCTGAAGGAAGGGAAACGATTGAGGGAGCAGGAATTGCATTAGGGTGTCATGTGCTTGCTTCCAAAAGTGTTATATAAAAGTATTCCTTGTACTTACCTTCTGCGCTGAGCTCTATGACAACAGGTACCAGGAAGGAGAGGAAGAATTGATTCATGGCATTAACGTATAACACAGCTGCAAAGGAGTCTTTCTGAACTGTTGGGAGCAATTTGATATTAGATGCCGAATTGTGCACATTCTGTTTTCAATTACTAGGCAAAATCGCTTACTAATAAATATAAATGCAATGTAGGTAGAGAGCATTAATGGCGCCATCAAGCGCAAGAAAAGCTTGTGCTGCTTGGTGATATCTAGTACCGGACCAGCAACGGCTGCAACCCAAAGGATTAGAAAGAGATGATTGGTCTAGTATCATGGCAGCAATAATCCGAGCTATACTCACAGCAACCTAAGGTGCCGGACACGAGTGCAACAGCCGAGAGAATGCCGGCTTGTGAATTGGTATAACCATATGGCGTGAGAATTTGAGTGAACAGAGTACCAAACGAGATACTGAGACCGACGTTTAGTCCGTGAATCATTAGCAAAACCCAGTAGTGAGGGTTGCGTATCAATAACTTGATTCCTCCAAAATACGATGGCCGCGGTTCTGTGGATACAACCGAGGCTGGAGTTGGAGGCTTTTCAGGAATGAAGAAAAACGGAACGGTAGCAGCGGTTGCTATTACCGCGACCATAACCAACTAATACACATGATGTTTAGTTATAAAGGCGATTGATTCTGTAATCTGCGATTGCATAGTGTCAAATATTACTTACTGTAAAACCAATGCGCTCTTTTCCAGTAGCAATTGCTGGCATTAAGAAATACGAAATAATGCCACCATAGTTAGATGCTGAAGGAACAATAGGAAGCAAGAGTCTTAGTTACGGTAGGCAAGAGGGCAAAGGGCATGCATATCTTACCGACAAAAACTCCTGCTGTTGCCCGTCGATTTTCAGTAAACCACGTGGCGGCAAACTTTTTGGCAAAATTTCATTGTTAGAACATTTAGGCAAGGGGTTGATATAGATTAAGGTGATCATATTTACCATGGTCATAATATTAAGAGTTAAGGGACAAGAAGTTGAAGAAATAATTTGTCCAATCATAAGGAAAGGGAAGGATGGCTGAGGCAATTGAACGGCAATCCAGCGAATCCAACATCCAACAGTATTTAAGCATCCTGCTAACAGAAGCTACAAATGTTGATTAGTAAAGGGAACTTCCTATAATCAATTTCCAAAAATCTCATAGTATTCGATTTACCGATTTCTTAACCCCTATGGTTTCGAATATCCATCCTGTGAAAAAACTAAGGATAACATATACTACAGATTGTACATTAGCCAGCCAATTAATAGCTGTCAAAGTGACTCCCATATACTCGGCGGTCACTGAGGGTATAGGACTGAAAGTTGTTTGATAGATGCTGACAGAAGAACGAAGCAAGACGAGTAAGAATAATATAAACCATGCGATGGGGTAAGTACGTGGTTTAAAAGATGAATCCTCAATAACAGTTTGCGTTTCAGATGGAGAAGATACGGCGTCGTCAGAGTAAAGATTGTGTGGTGATTGACGTATGTCCAGTTGGCGTATGTCTGGCCGACCAGAAGAGTAACGATTTGACTTGGTACCATATTGGTACATTTCCACGTCTGCGTTCATAAATTAAACGATTTGAACAGACTACGAAAAATAAAGAAAGGAGATACTATGTTTTGCTGCTGCCGGTATGTCTTGAGAAGGAGAGTTACGACTTTGGCGTCTTTGATAAGTAAGGTAAGAACAATCAAGGAAGGACTTGTATTGAGCAGTATGAAGACACAGACGGGTCAATAGTATGAAAGGATGGAGAGGATGAACTTAATAATTCCGTTGCAAGCAATGCGACTTATAAACCAAGCGAAAGAAATGATCTGAAAAGTAGCTAGTTGCACATACACTATGCATGATTTGCCGGGGTATCGAAAATACCATCGAATCCGCAACTGAAATATGGGTGTAATTGAGAAAACGTGTGTGTATAGTGGTATAATTGGACATTCGTCCCCACAGCCGTAAATCAAATAAAGTTACTTTCTAGTCTTATGGAAGTATCGTCCTTCTCGGTTCAAATGGAAACCTCATGAAAGGGGTGATCCCGAATAACCAATAAGGTGAGGGCAGTGTAAGTTCATGTAAGAATGCCATTGAGCTGACTAGGTATGGCCAACATGTTCTGCAGCTCATAGGATGCAAATGGCAGGTCATGCAATTGTACGATTTGTCAGACATGAAAATATCGTTAAGGTTTTGGTCAGTGATATTGCCTAACGAGCAGACATTATTTTCCTCTTTAGTACGCTAGGTTCAACGGCTACGATAGAAATGTCAGAGGTTCTCACGATCATTTGCTAACCTATTTGTTGAATGAGCTGTAAAGCTCCGGAACAAGCGTTGCCGAACAATGCATGCCATCAAGTTGAATCTTAATAACACAATGACATTTTCAACATTAAGTAGCTCTGCGGCAAACCTCACGGCGGCCATGGGGAAAAATGAACATCAGGGGGGAGACTGCCTATATCTGGTGTTAGACAAACAATGAAAAAAAAAAAAAAATACGTTGTGATTCACAGCCCTAGGTCCAAACGCATTGAAAATTGAACCGAAAGTCATGACGTATCCCTATCCTGTCAACGCCCTTAGCTATCTAAATAGCTTACCGTTATTGTAAACTTGGTATACTGTGTTTCGTATGCATACTACATTGTGACAAGTTCCTTCAATTTTCCCCACATTTTGGTCGGCCCCATCTTGTCACACAGTTCGTCCCGTTGTCGTGAAATTGACCAACAAACTTACAAAAATTGAACATTTAAAGTTTTCATGAGGAGGTCAGGTGGTACTCCATCCGCTGGATTTATTTAGCTCTCGCTGCAAATGTTCTGGTGATTTGAATTCGTACGGTTTGTAGTATAAAAATGGGTCAGTGTTGTTGTGGTAAGGAGTGTAGAATTTTGCTGCAGCTGACGACTGCATTGGAGTCAAGAGAAGCAGATTTGGTTTATTCCTGCTCTCCAAAGTGTTGTTTCCTCTCTGTATACAATGCTTCTGCCCAAGCTTTGACAGTAGGATGAGTGAACTTTCCCTTTGTAGAGTTGAAGAAGGATTGCAGATTTTTGTTGTCGGCTGAAAGAGAATACGATTAATTTATCAAGATTTGCCAAAGGTTTTTTGAGCTATTATGGCCTATACTAACATTTTTCGTATTCCAAGGCTTGCACAATCATCTCAAACTTGTCTAGGTCCTTGACAAGCAGTGCCTCGGGTGTGACAGCTTCTTCGTATTCCTGCCACAGTTGAGCGATCTCCTGAGCCACAATTTGATCGTCCAATAACGCTTTGTAACTTTGAATGGCATCCTAAAGACGAATGGTTCGATCAAGTCAGATTTGATTGGTCGGTATAGCCAATTTTGGGCCAGCCCGTTCCGAAGGAAAGACGAAATCCACTTACTCGTTCCTGTCTATATTTTTCGTCTTTACTAACGCCAGCGTGTGGTGTGATATCGCCCTTCGAAAAGTAAAAATAAATGTCAGTCGACAGTGTCTAGAATAGGGCAGAGCAGAGGATCTAGATCACCGATCACCGCATTGGAAGAGATCGGGATACCAACCACCACGGCTTCGGCAAGATCGTGAACAATTGCCATTTTGATACACCTATTGTTCCAGGTAATTTACGTAAGTGAATAGAAAGAAACCAAAGAAAGATTGGGGGCCCTGGCTTTCTTATATTTCATAAGATATGATAATTTTACTTTTCACGGTCCAGCGCTGGGTCATCAATTAGCATAGCCATTACTCCCATTCGGTGCATATGGTCGGCAATTGATTCAGGTTGTCGGATTCCATTGTCTACCCAACCTGTTCGTTTCGTTCTCTAGTTAATGGAAGGAAAGTTTAGTGATTCTAATTGTAATTAGCTATCCATTTCTTGCTTTAAAATAGAATATTACTTTGAGATTCTCAATAATGTGTAAGAATTTTATAACATTGGCAGGATTAGGCATTTTGAGAGATTTGACGCGATCAGTACGTGGCTTTTGCTCGGTAGATGAATATTAGGGCTGACTGTGATCAAAAATTTGTTGCTAGGAATTGTAGCGGAGGTCGCAGATATTTCGCTTCTATACATTTTACGAACGCGTTATTCCTGATGGTGACCATCCACTCTCCTTAAAAGAGCTCATTTCACTTCAAAGATGATGAAAGGTATTGTATTCATCATCAATCAATTTACACCTTTATTATGTTTACTTCTCGAATGTAACAATAGGTAAACAATAACAAAAAGTCTGGTTATCAAAGATCTTTCTTTGTACCGGAAATTCGGGAAAAGGACATCTTTCCTAATATAAACCTGAGTCTTAAATTAATGTAGTGAAAACAGGCTGACAAGGACCTTCCGGCTAACTAGCCGGCGACCGAGCTTCCTTAACATGAGAGCCTTTTTCCGGCGTTTGTTGTAGTCCGCTTAAACGGATCTTGACTTCCGTTGTTCGACACCATTAGACTTTCAGGACTGTCAATAATATCATTGATGGTCGTTTAAGGGTAAGGGTCCTAGCCTGTAATTTGGTTCACGAGTCGTAAAAGTTGTACAAGCTTTAAACAACAGTCGAGCTTGGCTCGAACAATAGATGGTCGAGCAGATCATCAATGGCTACACCTACTGGTCCCGTCAGAGTGGCTCATGGAACTCTAGCTTTCATAGGTCGACCTGGGTTTATCCACAAATTGCATAACTGTTATATATACTTGGGTAAACATTCTAATCCCTTGGGTTTGTTGAAGTCATCGTCATAACGAACCATTTGTTGCAATGGGACAGCGGATGACGCGAGGATTTGCTGTAATGCAGAGCGTTTGGCAACAAAGTTTCAGCATACATGGCCATTAAACGCCAATACGGGAAGATCACTTTACGATGATGAAGGCTAACATAAATGATCTCGATAAACCGCTCGTCTCGACGTTTCTATTTCGTTGACATTATCATCAAGACCAATATAATGTCTTTGATGTATGTCTGTGCGAATTCGCTCCGTACAGAAAGCCGAACGGTGTACAATGATGGCCGCGTAAGTTCTCTGGATAGTGGAAATGATGCTTGCTGACTTGATCCCGGGGGCCCATCGGTGTTATGTCAATCTACTCTGTTTCAGCGAGATCTCGCACCCAGTAATGATCATTTCTGATTCTTGACGAGATTCGGAGCGTCGCGCTTTTGACCATATATTGAGCATCCTGCGTCACAGTGTGATGGTTGCATTGCTAGTGGAACCTGGCGCTGCTGGCTACTCCAGTGTGATTGGCGTTTGGTTGGGAATGCTGCTAGAATCTGTGGTGATGAGGCGACCAAAGTTACAAGAACAAAATTGCAAATAAAGGAAAGACGAAATTTTTTTATTTCCTAAACGACACATGCTTTACGTATATGTTCAAGTCTCTTATGAACCAAGATCCGACTTCAAGTGCATTGTGCATTGATCAAAACCTTCTTTAACAATACAACTGTGACGCTGGCTTAGGAAAGGGAACTAGGATGTTGATGACTATACTTTCGCAGTTGATATGGTGCTTTGGCTGGGGATTCTTATCCAGAGCGTCGGTAAGTTCATTACGTGTGCACGTTGACAACTGTATCGTCAATAAATACGCAATGTTCGGCAGCTGCCAACCTACCAGTATCCATAAATATCATCAGTGGCAGCGGTATGAGGGGCTCGGTTTGTATCTCGATGTCTTGGCAGTAGTAGTAATCAAGCTCAAGCAGAGCCTCTGATAATGTCAAGTCAGGTTTCCATTGGCATGTAATTTCCTTCTTCAATTATCAGCGTTTTATGGTCAGATTGGATTGTCCGAGTCTGGTTTCCATCACAAGATCGTCTTAGTGATTTGCAGACTTCAGATTGAATTTTCAACCCAGTATTTTTAAACATTATCGGATTCCTTTTTTTGACCGAAAGCAGGCAAAGATGATCATCATATTACAAATTTTATTGGAACAATCCTATATTTCATCTCAGTACAAAGCGTAGGCAATAAACGAAATACATATGAATATCTTATAGATGCCAAAGGAAAAATTCTTCGTCAAGCGGCACGAAGTTGTAGGAAAACACTGGATTTGCATGAGTGGCACAAATTCAAAATGCGTCAAAATGTCAGCGGTGTCATGTTTATTATTTGTTACAAATGTTATATTTATGCTTTCCCCAATGTTGATTGCAACTGATCTACAGACTACAAGTAGCAGCCACTTGATGTTTGCCAGCACTGAAAGTTTCTTGGCATAAAACACGTCGCTGGATTCTTGATATCACAGCTACTCAAATATGACGCCCGCTTTTTTGTGCAACATTGCAAAGTTATTCCAGTTCAAATTAGTGCCTCATTAGTCGATGCTAAAAAAATACCTATTTCTATGCATGTGTTCTATCGATTAGACATGTTTCAACATGACATATCACATACCAAAGCTAACATTTTATAAAGTAAAAATGTTCATAGAGAAATAGAAGTCATAGATCGCCATAGAAACAAGGTATACAGTGGAAAAACGAGGGACCGCTTAACTTTATAACAAGCACGAGGTTCTCGACCATTTTCTGAACCTGAAATATTTAATGATTTGGTAAACGGATAGGGACCTTGTGGTAAATGATATCTCTTGCGTCTACCCAATAGAAAGTATGCAGTGATGGTCTTGTCCATAGAATTTATACAATATGCCCCCTCGGGTCCTCTCATCTACCTTAATATTCCTGGACCCAAGCGTATTTTCAAAAAGTGACATCGATGGAAAGCTTTGATAAATGTTGTACTCCCCGAAAGGCATAAGTAAAAAATAGAAAAGATGTGCTACCCTAATATTTATCAATACTTTCCACAGTTTCCTTTTCACCGTTTTGTTCGTTGTTTCTTTTTATTTCCTTCATTAACTGTAGAAGTCTTTTCTCCCCTTCCCCATCGATCTCCTTTATATCATCAAGAGAGAGAGACAGAGAAAGAGACAGCCTATCGAAGATATATCCCTGCCACTCACTTAAACACATACACATCCCTACACGCAAACGCCATTTTATAAACTAAAATACGAATGCGTTCCACCATCCTTTGCCTTGCTGCTCTCGCCCAGCTCGCCCTCACCGCCGTTGCCGAGAACCATGTCACCATCCCACTCTACCGAAGATCTCCTTCACCTTTCTATGAAGCTGCTGGAAAGCAGATAGACGATGGTGTTGTACGTATTTTGATCAGTTCTTCACGGATCGTTACCTGGAAACGCCAAGCGTTGACTGACTCGCTTTTTCTTTTACCATACAGCTTGCTGGTAAGATTTCTGTCGGCACCCCTCCCCAGGAGTTCAACGTTGTCTTTGACACAAGTACGTTGTATTATTTTTTCTGTTTGTGGCCTTATACTTGATACAGTAATTTTAAATTGACACACCCTGGTATTTTTTTATTTCACAGGCACCGGTTTGAGTTGGATTCGTGGCTCAAAGGTGACTATGATTTCTTGCCGTTGTCTACCCAACCCATGTTCAATTTGCTAATGTTGCATTTACTTTATAGTGCCGATCCGAAAACTGTCTCGACCGTTGCACTTACTACTCTACTCGCTCAAAGACCGCCGTCTCAACTGGTCACAAGTACTCTGTCAGCTATGGAGATGCTTGCGTTGATACTCGTATCTATATGGACACCGTCACCTTCAGCGGTAGATCCGTTCCCAACATGCCTATCGGTGGCGCCGAACGCATGAGCGGATTCGATACTGGTTTTGATGGTTACCTCGGTCTTGGTCCCAACATTCAGTTCAACAAGACTGGCAAGCTTTATGCTGGCAACGGCAGTATGTTTTCTTTTTCTCACTTTATCATCACCTCATTCCTAATAACTCACATATATCTATTTTGTCTTGCAGACTTGCAACGTCGTCAAGACTTGACAACTCAACCTAGCAGTTTCGTTAACGCTGCTTTCCAGATTGGCCAAATCGAAAGTCCTCAATTTGGTGTGTTCATCTCTACAGACACCACTGTTGTTCCTACCACTACCCCTGCTAATCCTACCACTGGTACCACTACCAACGGCACCACTACCAACGGCACCACTACCACCGGCACCACTACCACCGGCACCACTACCACCGGCACCACCACTATCGGCACCACCACCACTGGCTTTGTTAAGCGTTCCTCCACTGTCGATTCTCCTGCTGGATACCTCGTCTTTGGTGGTGTTGACAAATCCAAGATCGAAGGCGATTTCAACTACATTACTCTTGCTGATCCCGTTGAAGGTGAAACCCGCAACTGGGATGTCTGCTTGAAGAATGCTGACTTTGGTGACGGTTTGTCCTTCCAACAAGCCGAAGACACCATTGCTTCCATCAGTACCTCTACATCGTACATTACCATGCCCTGCCATCAAGCCGATAAGTTCCACGACAAGTTTGGTGGAAAGTTCCTCGAATCCACACAAACATACACCATCAAGTGCAGCGAAATTAGCAAGATGCCTCCTCTTAAGCTTAGATTCGATGAATACACTGTCACACTTCCCGCCTCTTACTGGACCCGTGAAGTCGACGCTTCCCGAGACTGCTGCGAGACCTTGATCCGAAAAGGCGTTTCTAACCGTGATTGGTCTCTTGGTACCGCCTTTACCCATGCCTTCTATACCAGCTTCAATTCTGAGAAGGAAGCTGTTGGTCTTGGTGTGCTCAAAGGATCTCCTAGTGGTCTCAAGGTCACTAAGAACTAAGCCAATTCTCAGCACAGCAAGAAATGCAAAGGATCTACTCTCATTTTTCTTTCTTATTTTCTTTATTTGATAAGAACAATAAAACAATTGCAAAGGAAACAACAGATGATTCACAAGCACCTTTTCATTCAACCCATTTTTCTATCTTTTGTTTTTTTCAAGCCTTTCACCATATTCCCTCATCCTTCCATGAGATGCCATTCATTTTGTACCACTCCTTTTGTACTCTCGCTTTTGCTACATTATTAAAACCGCAGAAAAATACCAATTTTGATGCACAATAGGTGTCATGATTATTTAAGAGTGTATTATTTGCCGAAATCAGTTGGTTCGGTAGAGAAACAATGGCTGGTGCGTATTCTGCGTGACATGTTCTGCCCTGTGGTCAGGGTGCCGAAATTTCACGCACCAAAATTTTTGATCCTTCGATTGTCACTTTCATACCTCCCGCACTTGATCATGGCCCAAGTACAGACCAATCCACGAGGTATACCAACCTCACCGTTCGTCGTAAGTAATCCAAACATACAGCATGTCTGATAGATGTTATTGATCTTGAACAAACATTAAAATATCTCTCGTATTTTCAAGGAACGTGTTGAAGATTATGTATCTGATGCTGAACCAGTGGAGGCTGTTCTCAAGAAATTTCAGGAGGCAATCAGTAAATATAAGTTCATGGAAATGAACATGTTACAGCGAAGAAAGATTTTGGAAGAAAAGATTCCCGAGATTCAAAAGACATTGTCCACTGTCGAGTTCTTGATGGAGAAGAGAGATGGCGATGACGATACCCCAACCATGGAGACCGAGTTTGAATTGAACGACACGCTCTATGCTAGAGCCAAGATCGAAGCAAGCGATACAGTGTACTTGTGGCTCGGTGTAAGTTTATATTTCCATTTCATGGACATGCTGGCATTGTATCGCATTGATATAAGAGACTAATATCGACTCATCCGTTCGTAGGCAAATGTGATGTTGGAATACACATTGGAGGAGGCTCAGGACCTGTTGAAATCAAAATTGGAAACCGCAAAGAAGTCACTGAGCAACGCCATTGAGGATCTTGATTTCTTGCGTGATCAAATCACTACTATGGAGGTCAACACTGCACGTGTCTACAACTGGGATGTCAAGCAGAGACGTCTGGCCAAGGCGCAGGAAGGATCTGCCTAACAATGCATATAATGTTACAAAAGCTGTGGATGTCCTTATCATATGTTAGTGTGTGAAATTTTTATAGCATATCATGGCTGCAAGGTGAAAATTAACCTCGCCATACTCTGCTCACGTTTCACTTTACTTTCATTCCAAACAACTACTAGAAATACTTCTTTATTGCATGCCAAGTTGGGCTATGAGATAGTAATAATAAAGAATATAAAACCATTGTACGTAAAAAATATAGCCATAGGAAAGTAAGGCTATGCGCTGAATGAATATGCTTAAAGAATAGTATTATGACACATGCAGGAGACTGTTGAATTGTCTGTTCAGTTGCCTATGGTTACTTGTTGCAAATTATTTGGCTCTCTCACGGTCGCGATCATTGCTAGCATTGAGTGAATCAGTGTTGGTTTGGATGTTGCTCTTGATTGCTTCGTGAGAGTCTTTGGTTGCATCTTTGGCTTCCTGGGCTTTGGTTTGAACTTTTTCTTGAGCTATAGCTCGTCTTTCAGCCATTTGAGCCTGAATCTTTTCCTCAAGCTCGCCAGCACGTTGATCCATACGGATAAGAACCTTCTTCAACTCTTCGGCAATAGCCTTCTCTGCATTCTTCTTAAAAGCAGTATTGATTATAGGAGAAAGTACCTTATACAAGGTATCATGTTTTGTTTCACGCATACGAAGTTTGAGTTCATGGAGCTTGCACTGAACCTTGACTACGTCGATCACATTAGAGTTGGAATTTGGTTTGGAGTTACGGACTACCATGGTTACATCCAAACCACGATCAGGGATATGAATGTCTGCCAAACCAGAATCGTGTACCTTGATGCCTGACTTTTTGCGGAAGTCAAACTGGACATCGCGAGCGTCGGCGCGAACGTGTGACAGCTGGATGGAAGCCTGATTGCAAATAGTAACCGTACCTTTTCCGGCCGGTTGGACACGATCACTGTGTTCACTGGGAGGCTCCATATGCACCTCGGTATCAGTATGTATGTTGACATATCGTGGGATGATATTGGAGCAGCGAAGCACAAGGTTATCGATCTTGATATCGTATTCATTGTCGGAGCTGAAGGGCAAAGTATTAGGTAACGGTAATTACAAGGTTATAGGACACCACAAATGGCAGATAATGCACGTACTTATCAATAGGAGGAAGTGGCAAATACTCAATTCGAGCAGCAATGACTGGAATCATGCTAGCAAAGTCTTTGAGTAGATCATACTTGAATGTGGGTTTGCCATTCTCATCCAAAAACAAGCTCTTTGTCAGATTCTGCAGATCGTCAGCAAGTTCCTGGTTAAGCTGATCTTGCATAAAGCCTTGGCCGAATGATTTTGCTTCGTCGAGAACACGGTCTGTGTCGTCTTGGTAGCGCTCCCTCATTTCAGTTTGTCCACGATCCAACAGCTCTCTAGCCTTCTGATCATATTGTTCAGATTGGATTAAGGTAGTATCGCGAATACACTTGTGAATGAACTCGCGCAAATCCGTCAAATAGTTGCGCATTTCTTGATCATTCTTAACATGTTCACCAAAGTCGCGAACTGCATTGATCAAAGGATCAAGACTGTTGTTGTTGGCAAACTTTTCCACAAGTCGCTTGGAAGACTGTGTGACATTATCGATATGTTCACCATGCGTTTCTTGTGTAGACTCATGAGCTTGTCTCAACTGTCCTCCAAACTGTTCACCTTGCTGTCCAATTTGACGGATGATGTACATCAAATCATCGATAGCTGTCTGGTATTCTTGAGAAGAATGAGCCTCCAGCAGAATTTTTTTCAGACGATTAAGCAGTTTGTTTCGTTGCTCATAACTAAGATTAATTCCAGTGACGGATTTTTTGATACCAGAGGCGACATTAGAAGCAATTTCTTGAGATGCCTCGGTAAAGGTAGCGTCTTTTCTGGCGTACTTGTCAACCGTAGGGTGAGTGGTATCAAAGCCAGCACGGTATACATCAGCAGCGTGACCTCTGGCAGTGTCACCAGTACGTTGAATGGCCTCTTGTGGATCAGCTTCATTATCATCACCAATATTAGAGCCAACTTTTTCTTTCATTTGTTCGTCACCGGCGATACCAGCGCGAATAGCGTCGGAGAGAACACCTTCAAGGTCACCGATCAAGCGACGGAATTCACGAGATGTAACCATCAAGCGAGCCACATTCCAGGCTCTACGACCAGTTTCTTGTGCTAGTTCTTGAGCACTAGCTTGGCCTTCGCGAATATGCTCATCGGTAATATGTTGCTTACCAATATCTATTTGAACGCCAACATTATGCATTAAGACATTACGTAAATCATATGAAATCAACCAAATAGTAGTATGCTTACCTGTAGCACCTTTGCTACTCTGAAAGCTCTCCTTTACGATGGTTTGGAACTCTTGGTCTGAGTTCTTTTCTTCAATAATTTTCTTAGTGGTGTCTAGAATCTGATTCACATTTTGCATCACTTGTTGACCGGCAGGTGACATATCCTTGGTTGTATTATCCACCACTTCAGAAGTGCGCAAATTATCGATTCCTTTCACAAGATCCTCATTTGAAGGAATGTTACCTTGGCTATTGGAAAAATGAAAACATTTAGGAATTCAATAAGGAATATATTTTAAAATTTGAGTTAATCACATACCGAAGGTTAGATGCTACTTCTTGCGCCTTTTCCTTGCGCTGAATAGCATCCTGTTGACGGCGTTGTCGAGTTTGATCGTCAGACATTGTAAAAAAAGTTGTTCAAATTATGCAAACAAGATGAAAGCAAAAAGGCTTGATAGATGGGGGTTTCTTTTTATTTTAATACAAGTAGCGAAAACGAATCATAATGAGACAATGAAATCAAGAGGCTGCCAAAAAAGGCAAATGCAAGTTTCCGTAAACCTCATAATACTGAGGCAACTATTACAAGGTGTTATTGTCGTCTTGGCGTTTCTTACTATGGTGAAGCATGTTCTTGAGCGCACGTAGAGCAAATACAGTCAATCCAATACCACTCCAATCTTCATCGTGTAAGTCTCTCAAATCTCCAACGGTCATAATATCTTGGGCTCGTAATTTAGCAGCCCACTCGGCCGTTTTACGTTCACGATTGGTAGCGATCGCCGTATCGTTGACAAATTTCTCAATACTTGTGTCATCGTCATACTCTGTAAGGTAAACGTTGCACCATGGTTAATCATCACCTTTAGGCTATGAATAGTGGGTTATCAAAATAAACACGGGTTGCTAGCTTACCAGACAGAACATGCGCCATCAAAGCAGAATGAGATGTGCGGCTGGAGGATTCCCATATCCGATCATCATCAATTTGTGTGGATGATGATGATGATTCTATTGGGGGACCTGATGTTTCATGTTCTGCTTCTCGTTTCTCCATGAAATCGTGATAACGTTCTTCGGCAAGCTGGACTCGTTGTTCAAATGTCATGCATAATTTCTCGGCTTCATGCGCTCGTTCATTCGCCATGGCCAACTCTTGTCTGGCTCGCTCTAGTTCTGAGCGAATATCATTTTCCCGTCTCCAGACCATGCGATCTTCTTCCTTGTTTTCATCACCAGGCTCCTTGTTCATGTCCCGTAAAATGCGGTTGATTTCGTTAGTGATTAATTGTTGATAACGATCTGGGAGGACTTGCTCTTCGATCTGTAAAATTGATTGATCAAAGCGAGTTAAACAAATGAACTTTATTTAACCCAAATCATATGGGATGGGAGAATATCTGAGTTGTCTTTAGCCTACCATTTCATTGACTACTTCTTCAGCTGTATCGTTATCACTGTTGAATTCAAATTTCACAGAGAGACGATCCATGCCTTTGAAAACCACTTGCAGTGTCAACTGTTTTTTGGTTGCGTCAGTGGCAAGTAAAACAACTTCTGGTTCAACAGCGAGGAATGAATGTTCCAGAATTTCTTGGGCTGACATTCTGTTATAGATAGTTAGTCAAAATGTCAGTATTTGCTGGTTACCACAATGCCCCAAACTCTCATAATCACCTTTCATTTTCGCTAGCAAGGCAACTATTAATCAATGCCAGAACTTCAGGATTTTGTACTCTTGCCAAACTTTCAGGTTTGATATTTTTTGTGACCTTCTTGAAAACTTGGGCAGCATTTTTGCATTCACCATAAGGATATTCTCCTGTGGCCATTTCCAAGAGACACATACCAAAGGCATAGATATCCACTTTGTCATTATAGCCTTGTTCCTCGTACATTTCTGGAGCCATGAATTCCGGAGTGCCGATCACAGTATATCGTTTGGCAGTGCTCATCAAGGGTGACGTACGTTGAGCAGTACCTAAATCACCAATTTTGACTTCCCCATGAGCTCCATTAATGAAAATATTATCACATTTCAGGTCTCGATGGATGATTGGTGGTTCATGGCTGTGAAGGTAGGCTAAGCCCTTCAAAATTTGCCGAGACCATCTTTTGATGATCTTAATATTAGGCAAAGATAGCTTGCGTATGTATTCTCGTAAGGTTCCGGAAGTCATGAGTTCAGTAATAAATATGAATTCGGAGTCATTATGCCAGGCATCATGGAAAGTAATGATATTGGGGTGACGAACTGATTTAAGAATATCGATTTCATGGCCCAAATCTTTAAATTCTTGCCTAGAGATCTATCAGGAATGCGCATAATTGTTCAGAACAAGCGTAAATGCAACGGCGGTGATGAAATCGAGATGCCTACCTGCAAGACATTCCATGCAATTTCATATCCTTCATCTCGATCGATAGCTTTGTATACAATTTTATATGCACCCTTGCCTAGCACAGTGTTCAAACGAGTATAACGGCCATTTGGGGACACTTCAACGACTTTTTCAGTGTCGTGTTGACTGGAACGATCAATAACATCGTTCGTAGAATGGTATTGCGATTGGGAGGCGTAAGTTTCGTATTCTGGATATTGTGCAGCCAGCTGCCTGGTTAGAATGCTACTACTGGTGGTATCCTCATTGTTATAGTCGACATCGTCTCCAGGAGAGGAGGTGGATATTGGGTCGGACATATCGTGCTGTGGAGGGCTATGAATGCCAGAATCGACAGACTGGTCGCTCTTTACTGTATTGTAATGGTGATAACTACTGTCCATCATGGTTGTGGGTGGTGTTGCTGAGGATGGCGTTTATAATGTGTGCAGTAAAAATATGTGAGGGATTTAATGGAATAGAGACATTTGTAGTAGAAATCGTGCAACCAAAAAATTATCGAGTATCAAACAAATGGGTGTGTGCTGCGTGTGTGAAGTACACACCACACTACAAAGTATGATGAGTGGGGCTGTTTTTTGGAAGAGGAGAGATGAGAAAAGTGTTCTACCAGGTACTGAAGAAATTGCAGTCAACTGTTCACGTTAGGTAATGAAAAAAAAAAAAACCCAGTGCAGAAAAATTTCAACTTTTGTCATCCAAACCCAAGGTTGACCAATGCACATACCATGGTAACAGAAAGGATGGATCTATTATAAATAGTGGTCTTTTGCGATCACGAACATGCTATGTGGCATAGTATATGTGTAGTTTTTTTCTTGTTTTGGCTTATCGTGGCCATCGACCATGTTTTACGGATTATGCGATATGAAACGGACCCTGCATCCTGCAGTAGTTTAAGGATTCAACAGATAATAAGGTATGACATTGGTGTGATGTGCCTTATTTTAATCATTATCATTGAAAGCACATCCGAGCGATTAAATATACACTTAAGGGGAAGGGAGGGGGAGGTTATGAGGCATCGGAAATGCTTGGGGTCCTCATTCCACAGTTATCATCCATAGCTTTATTCTTCTTTTTATCTTTTAGACTTTTATTAAAAGATAATTATTGCTTAAAGGAAAAACAAAAAACCGCAAATACTTTCTTTCTTCCAGGATGCCCAGCACAAGCAGTCCTGGCAATTTTTTTGGCGCAAGTTTCGTGACTGGAAAATACATGAAAAAAAAAAGTAGTGAGTACACAAGTATTCCACTTGAACAACTTTTACATCAAGTTCAACTTCGACCACACATCCCTGCTTCATCCTTCCATTAAGGGTCCAGCTTCTCATGCCGTTGGTAGACACACCCTGCCCTCGCTGTTCATCCAGCGTTCAGCAGTACAATATCAACCTAAACTGTGACTTTTACATGTGCATGAACTCAAAGGTAAATCACTCGATCATAGTGTTTTGTAGTCACTAAGCCAAAGATCTAAAATAATACTTTTTCATTTCTATACAGTGTTCTTACCCGTTCGATACAGACCTCGTGTCAACGTTCATTGTGGATAAGCCTCCAAAGACGCGTAGAAAGCTTGCCCATTCACCACCGCCGTCATCACCAGTCGTACAAAGACAACTGAAATTGAAGAGGAATCGTACCTTTGTTTCAATGTCGATGATGAATCCGCGGAAAACGCAAAGAAAGTCGTTTGACCGAGTTAATGCCAATGCCGTTGGGCAAGGTGGGTTGCCACTCTTGTCTGCGCCACCCGTGCAGAAAGAAAATATGGGATCTTTTAGTGACGATGTTTTTAACCATCCGTCGTCTCTTGATATTACCCTACAGAACTCCTCATTATCTCCCTCTACTCAAGAACTTAATTATTCCCTGGCAGATATCGAACATCTGCTTCAGCATGATGATGACGCTGAGTACGACAGTGAGCATTCAACTGTTGTAACACCAAAGGACATTGATAGTCTGCTCGATAAGTCTACGCCTATGGATGATATTATGGTGGTAACAGCACAAGATCTTATCAATACCAATTGTACATAATCCTTTTTCATAACTGTATCAGAGTAGTCAACTCGATGCTATTGCATATACATTTCTTCACCCCCACAATTCATTAAAATTACATTTTTAGTACATCATAACACATATCCATACGTGCCTACTACATGTGCTTTTGTAGCCCAATCACAATGTTAAAGGTTTACCTCGATGACTGGCAATTTGCGGTGCACTTGGCAGCCCTGAATTTTCCCTTTTTCGTTCCCAGTTCATCCGTCAATCTCAGACAGACTGCTAGTTTCCGTCTTCATTGCAACTCTGTGCTTGCTGCTACTGGAGCGATGGCTGCTGAAGAACCAGCAGAATCATATCAGGAAGTTGTAGCTATTCAACTGAATAGTTCGGAATATGCCCTCCAGGCGGTCTTCACGCAGTTTGAAGCTTTGGCAGACAACAAGATTAAGCTCATGTTATCAACATCCATCGTACGTACCATTCTTTTACCACCTTATCACCGCCGGCGTACTTAAATAATCTTCCATTTAGGATCAACCAATCGACATTAAAACATGGCTTGGCGTGGCAGTTGATCCGATTTTCGATAAACTCATACGATCTCTTGGATCGATTGGAAGTCACCGACCGAGACCTGTAATTGATGCAGTCATGCAATGGCGAAAATTGAAGGGTGAACCTGTCGACGCAGCATTGATCAAGAAAGTCAGGTACAGTACCAGCTAATGCATGGAAACTTGTTCTGGAGATACCTTTACTCACTCCATTTGCTACATGTGTTATATCAAAAGTGAGTCTGCCCCGCTTGCCAGGGTTCGAGAGGTACCAGCAATCCTAAAGGAAAGGTTATCGGTCAGTATCATTGGCAATAGTACTAACTTTTAGTACCTTGTATTCTTCCTGAGGCTAATATAAGGTTTTATTTTATTTCCCAGCTATCCTCCCTCTTCATAGTTTGCCGAACTTTAATCGAAGTCGTCAAGAGATTGAATGCCGAGGACTTGTCAGATGACCTGGCCGAGAACTTGGAGGAAATCGTATTCAATCAACTCAAAAATGCCGATCCGTAAGATAGAAAGCAATCTACCGGTTTTCAGCTTTTCGCAGACTACTGACAATGTTTGGTTTGTAGGGACTTAATCCATCGATCCAAAAATCGAACAGCCAGCATGGACTTATTTGCGGAACTGATTGGTGCCTTATCAAATATTAGATTTGTATCTGTCAGCGATCGATTTATAGCAGAATTAGAGAAGTATAATTACCATTCTATTATGAAAGAGAAGCAAAACAAGATCGAAATGCTTATTCGTGGCATGCGATATCTGAAAATCAAAGTAAGTGTCGATGATGACGTTGTGACATTTGCCTGGCCGAATGGCATATAATGTACTGATAAATGTGCTTCAAATATAGATATACCCGCTTGATGCACTCGAGGAAACTGCAGATTTTCTGTCAAGTTGCGCTAGCTTTTTCAAAAATGCTCATGGTGCCAAGATTAAGCATGCTTATGCGAAAATGTTTATTCAGCTATTATTGCCCGTGGCAGCAGTAGGTGTTGGATGATATATAGGTGGTAATACTGTTTGTTTTACTAAATGACAATATCATTAAGGTTGCTGTGGCAGAAGTCAACTTTCCAGCATGGTCAAAAACCGTAGACTTAATTTATCCACGCGCTCTCAAAATGACTTTAAAGCCAAGGCGGCTGATGGTGGGTTATGTTTACACTATATCTAGGTGATCTTGAATGCATGTATTTCTGATACTTGTAGGGCATTTTATAGTCTGGTTTCCCTTTGATGACTACCTTACTATGTGTCAGCAAAAAGGATTTTTTCATTGCCAATTGGTTCCCATTTGTCGAAAATATTTTTTCAAAATTTAGTAAGGTAAAGGATATATGTTCATATCAATTGTTATACTGTTAATCCATTGCGATGCAGTTGGGGGTGGAAAGCTAACTAACATAATATGGATGAATTAGGACAAGAATATCCGTGTAGTCTCCATTGGCTGTCTTAGCCGGTTAATTTGGGTGTATCTATTTCGATGCAACGAAAGCACTTCAGCAACCTTCAAAAAGTTGGATGGAATTATAAGAACTCTGTTTCCGTCAATGCGAAGAGGCGTCAATCCGGCAGAAGTACCACTTGATCACTTCATCCAAATAACCTACTTCATGTTGATGCGTGATATAGACTACGCAACGAAGAATGTCTTATTCAATTTGCTTAATGTGGAAGGTGTATCCAATGTGTCTTCCGCTATCTCGCCACTTGATGTTGTCAATCCCGAGAAGATGATGATTGCCATAATGGCTTTCCGCCTAGTTCTCAACGACCTCGAGAAAGGTGAAACGAAGCCCCCATTCCCTGCCAATACCGATATGGCCGTTTCTGGAATGCCTGAAGATTCTAGCGCTACAAGTTTGATTGTACTTCCACGTGGTGTTCGACAAGATATTCTGGATCGTGTGGGCGAAATCGTTAGTAAGGTGCTGATCATATTGGATTCCGCATATGGGCGTATGCTAGTGATCGATGAAAAGAACATCACCTGGCGACCAGGCAGTAATAATGCAAATGCCCAAACGTCCTACTCAGTGCCAAGTTTTGTAAACACCGTTGGTGGAATTACTGCCGCAGAATCAGGTCAGCATGTACATCACCAATATGCCGCTTTCTCTGCCACCTACTCGAAGGAAAAGCAGCCCTACATAGATTTATTGAGAGTCATTGTCAGTAGTATTCCTCGAATCTCTACACCAGGTATAACTCTACCTAAAATTGTCGAACTATTGGCTCGCTATACAACGTATGTCGACCCAGAGATGATTCGAGCAGCAAGTTTAGCTCTTGTTCGTCTTGCAAAGGAGGGAAATGCGCAGACTGTAGTCTCTGGGTACTCACGATTCATATACCGGATAGAAGATCGCTACGCCGAAGTGATCACGTCGCTAGCAAATGGACCTATTACCGGTGGCAACTTCAATGGCAATGGAGGTGTACTAAAACTGTACACAGATCTTTTGGTCATTTGGGTCGAACAGTTGGATGTTGCTGAACTCAAGAAAGTCATAAATGAGGTCAAGACTGCAGACGAGCCAAACCCAAATACCATTTCTGAGGTGCAAACAAAGCTATCTGACATCTATAGCATGATAGAAGAAATCGAAGCAAATGGTCTCTTGTTCTTATGTAGCAAGCTATCAGCAATCCGACGACCAGCAATTCAAATTATGAAGCTTGTAGCTCAACTTGATGCTAGATTACAGCAGTACCTAGGACCGGTAGCTCAAGATGATATGAATCGTCGTCCAATTTCTATGACCTCTCATAGAACGTCACATATTGCAAGAAGTCGTGAATACAATCGAATATACGACCTTTTGGAGCAAGTTGGACAATCACTCATCAAATTTGACAAGGACAGTAACATACTTCATGGCCGAAAAATCGCCATCTTGGAGCGCGTTCGTTTACAACAACATCAGCGAAGAGATGCGAAACATGTTCTTATCCAACTTGCCGAGAGTGACCATGCTTCTGACATCATGATCTGGGAAGCACTCTTTCCTGAGGTAGTCAAGTTGTGTTTCGAGCACTTCCCAGGAACTGTTGCACTTTGTCGACAGAATATTTGTACTCGACTTTTGCAAATGCAATCGCTCATTCAAGCCGCTGTGGAAGGAAGCAAGGTCAATACCAGTGGTACACTCAGTATGCCTAAAACAAGTGCAAGCAGCATTAGCAACCGGATTGCCAGCGTTGAGCTCATTGACCAATGGAAAACCTATTTAATGTTCACTTGTTCTACATCTACTCTATCTCAAGACCGGTTACCGACGTCCACATGGGCTAATAGCGGACGTAAGCAGTCAGCGGTTGTCGAACGTATTGCAAACACACGAGATTTGTTTCGAATGATCATGCAGTTTTTGACTTGCGAGCATCGAACTATTAGAGAAGCGGCAGTCCAAGGTCTGGGTACCATCAACAAAGATGTCTACAAGGTACTCATGGAAGATTTGCAGGTGTTTGTCAGTATCATCCTGGAAGACTCTAAGCAAAAGAGTTATCAAAAGCCTTATCAGTACAAACGCACAAAGAAGCATGACCGACTTCGTATTGCTGTCATGAATGTGTTCCAACTGACAGCTGACTGTCTCCGCGAAGAAGTCTTTTTACGAGACAAACTCATCATGGATACGTTGATGAGCTATGTTAAAGAGACCAAAACGTTCTTGGCTGGTGCTGAAGTTCAAACCGACTGGGAGTTCCATCGACTACGTGTGTATCTTTGCCAACTAGTTGAGAAGTTATATGAACACATCAGCAAGCTGGACGACCCAAGTTCGATCATGTCATTCGAAACCCGGTTGGCATTATTCAAAATGTTTGAAGAATGGTGCGGGTATGGTGCATTTGCATCTGTCACGAGGACGCGAGAGGCTACAATGATGCGTGATGTATTGGAGCAATGCAAAGATAGTCGTGAGCGAGGTGAAATGACGAAATTAATGGAGGAAGAACGAAAGGCATTGGAAACAGCTGCTTTGAGCGGTATGGCAGCCCTTTGTGTAAGTATAATATTGTGTGTACTTGAAGTATCCTACGTTTTGAGACTAATCTTCTTGGATATATATAGCGAGGCTCGGTTTATGCTTTCATAGGACAAAAGAAAGCAAAACAAGCTGTTATTCAGTTTGATATTGTTAACTTGCTACGTTGGATTGACGCTGTGTTTGAAAGCCATGATACAAAGTATCATATGATTGCAAGGTAGGCAGTATACTTACCCTTTAAAATTGACTTGTCATCAGCTGAGCACTATGCTCACCCTAAATTTACTAGACGTGCCCTCGAAGCTGTTCTTATCTACAACCAAGATCAAGCGCTGTTACTAGACGATATTATTGAGCAGTGCTATGCAGGCAACCCAAAACTAGAGTTCACTCAAGGGTATTTCCTCGCCTTGGCAGATATTATTACGCGAGTCGACGACTATCCATGCCATATCCACCAAATTATGAGTGTGGCACTATTTAAAGCTGGAGATGCAAAGAAAACTATACGCAAGGCAGCAATTCGCTTGCTACGTGTAATTGAAGAGCGTGTATTCGTCGACTCATGCGCAAAAGAGTACGAAATCGGTATAATCAGTAACTTACCAACCATCTACAAATATACCCAGTCTCTGTTATCTGCCCGCTTGGCTGTGGACCATCCAGAACAAACTTATTCAATCCTATCGGAAATCACGCAACGCTTCGAGCACATCAATTCAAACAATCAACGCGAAGTATTGAATTATATGCTTCCATGGTTACGAAATGTGGATTTATCTGTTGGTCCTCAAGATACAGAACTCAGCTCTTCAGCATTCATGGTGTGCTCTAATATATTCTACATCACTGTCAAATACGGTGATATATATGTCAAGGAAGTAGCAGCCCTGTGGAGTCAGCTGGTGACCGAACATGTTCAGAACGTAAGAGCCATTATTATGTACCTATTAGATCTTGGTTTGGAAAAGCGCAATCCTTGGTTCGTCATTCACGCGAAGCGAGTTCTAGTGTGTCTTGGTCGCACGTCTGCACTCAGTCACGTTGTGGATGAAGTTGTTGCTGAGATCACACCGCGTTCCATGGTTCCTCAACTGAAGGAGGCCAGCAAAGAGCACGCAAATGCTTTCCCATTCCTCTTCGTTGCCGATATTGAGCAAGTACTTCCACCATATCCCAAACGAGCGGTTTTCTCCAGGGGTCAGCTGGCGACGGTTTTCCTGGTCGAGCTGGCTATCGAAGCTGGAGGTGAACTTAGTGGCCATTTACCACTCTTGCTACACAGCATATTTGTGCAACTCGATCATTTAACAAGTATAATTTGTGATCAGTCTCGGTGCTTGCTTATCAACATCATACACTCAATCGTAGTTCGTCAAACGACTGACATGGATACCCTGCAAAAAGCCACCAACATTGTCGAAATGCTGACTGCCAAGGAAGGAAAGCGGTTGTGGTCATATGAAAATATTACATACAAAAATCGAAATCTTCAAAGCTCAGTTGAACTACAGAATCTACTGGAACAAATTGTCGACATCTTTCTACTAGAAGAGCCTGACCTAAGACAAAAGTGGGGTGAAACGGCTCTAAAATGGGCAACATGCTGCTCTGTTCGACATATCGCTTGTCGATCATTCCAATGTTTCCGAGCACTTATGCCAGTGTTTAATCAACACATGCTTGCAGATATGCTAGCTCGACTCTCCAATACTATTGCTGACAAATCTGAAGATATTCGAGGATTTGCATTGGAAATCTTACTAACTTTGCATGAAGTTGCGGATTCTCTGGACGGAACCATCAGTGATCATTTTCTCAAACTATTCTGGGTTTCAGTTGCTTGCATGTATAGTCCGTATGAACCAGAGCACCATGAAGCGGTTCTACTGTTGGACAAGGTGTTGAGTAACATCGATTCAGAAAATTCTTCAGCATACAGCGAACTCGCTGCCAACTTCCCCAAGAACTGGGCAAGTGAATTTGATGGTCTTCAACCATTGTTACTCAAAGGAGTCAGAATGACTGCTACTGAAGAGGCTGCTCTCAATCTGGTCAAGAAAACTATGTTCATCGATGAACCAGCGTTGATCGATCCAGCCGAAACTCGTCTCATGTATCTTTTATTTGCGTGCATACCGCGGTTGCTCCATGGCCTGGAAGGCGAAACTCCAGACGGGGATTGTATTTTATTGGCAAGTAGTTTAGCTAGGCTATTCGAAGGCTACAAGTTGCCGAGTATACAGCGTATTCTCATGACGTACTCCAGACAAAAATCCAAATTCCAGCAAGAATATGTCAAACAACTGGTGATGTCCACTCGAGAAGTATTCCTTCAAAAGTACGGTCAGCAGGCAGCTGCATTCTCTGTCAGCCTGTTGAGGAATAAGATACCGTTCTATCGTGAAAAGACCCTCATGTTGCTGAAAGAACTCATTCCACATGTCTCGGCCAAATCATCTCCTTCCATTACCCTAGATGAGACCGCTATTGCACCTTTACTCCAGCTACTACAAACTGACTATGCAGAAGATGCTCTAGCAATCATGGACGAGGGCATTGTCATCAAATCAGATCAACAAGATGATAATGCTGAATCGTCAAGCTCGGAACCAAAACTCTACTGGGATGTGTCCGATCCATCTGAGACGGCCCGTGTGACGAGACACAATGTTCATGCGGTTGTCTTTGAATGTTCAGCAGTAACAGATGAGTTACCCAGTGAACACAATTTCCAATTCTCGGTAGAGGATTTGTCATTGCTAATGGGCGAAAACGCCAATGTTGGAGCAGAGTATGCACCAACCGATAATAGCACTGCTGCTTACGGTGATGACCTGGTCAATGCCCTGAAAGACTTGGACGAATTCTTTAACGAAGACTTGGACAAAGCTGATGGTAATGTTGAGAACAGCGGCAGTGACAATTATCCTGTAGATTTCAAATTCCAAGTAGCTCCTCCATCACCTGTCACACCTCCAATCTTTTACAAGACACCTTCAGCTTTGTTTGATTTCTCACGAAAGCTCATCAATAGAGCCGGCAATAGTAACAACAACAATAACAACAACAGCAATAATAGTACTGCCGTAAATGAGAATGCTAGTAGCAGTGTCCGTTTCCCTGACCCTCGAACTCTCGATCTTTCTAGTCCAACTCGACCGGAGCACCATGACCATATAATCGAAACTGCCCCAAGACAATCTTTCGATACATCTGACTTAATCGATTCCAGCGATAGTGATTCAACATTTGATGAACGGCATGGAGATGCGGAAAGCCATAGGAGTGGTAAAAGTGGTCGCAGTCGACGTAGTCGTAAAAGCGCCAAGAGTCCCAATGAGCGGCACGGTCACTACTTTTGATCCATAATATATAATTTCTCTCCATCTTTCTTTCCTTTCCTTTCCTTTCCTTTCCCATCCCTCTCAATCTATCCGAACCCTTTTATCCCTTTCATATTTCCAGCTTTTAGTTGCATGTATTTAGATACTGTAAATCTTGACAGGGTTATGTTACTGTGTACAATAAACTTTTCAATCGTGAAAATGTAAAAATTGGGTTTCTGTAGCGCTTATTACGAAGCATATTACGACATATGGTTGCGCCTTTGTAAGAGAGAGTGTGCAGAAATGGCTCTGCGACCACGGTGGTTGAAGGTGATGAACGATGGCGCGGTATCAAGTTTGTCTATGGTTCTGTGAGAATAGTAAAGTCAGAATTGACGCCAGTAGAGCGGAAAGATAAGTAATCTCACGTACTGTTTTTTCATCTCGTTCTCCATCAGGATATTCTTGAGATCGCCAGCGCAAAGAACGACACCCACTAGAGATACGACGACGGAAATCAGGCACTCGGCTACAATCTAAATTTCACAACGTGGATCAGTCGTTCTGTACAATTAATAATAAAAAGTGCAGATCATCCCTCCCGTACCTCTATTGGTAAACCTGATTCAGCTTTGTCGACGGCATTCAAATAAGACAGGTCTGTAAGACAAAACCATGTTAGTATGTCGAAGTAATACAATATATCTTTGCGTGTTTGTTATTAGCCCTTTAAATGTTTCACGTACGCTCATATGTAGAGTATGCTGAATGTATAAGGAATGTAATGCCAACAAGTGATAACAGGCGTCCAATGTTTTTGCTCATGATCGATGTTGCTGATGGTGAGTGCCCGCCAGGTCTGGCCCAATTTCAATCCCCGGAGGAAGCAGGAAAGCAGTCAGCATGATGGGATCAATGAGAATAGCTGGTATTCCTTTGCTTCAATCGCCTTTGATTAGTATATGTATTTCAATTCTTGAACACTTATCTTATAAGCTTGCTGTGATTGTTCAATATAATATTTTAACGTATTCCTTATATTATTTTCACTCATATTATATCTCTTGTGAATTAATCTACCCTCCAGCACGATCAAAAGCCTCGCACCTCGTTCCAAATTTCGATTGCTAATAATTATTAGAATAATAATATGTTTGTACCTTTATATTTGGATGTACATCACCTATTTCTTATTCTTTTTTTCAGGTTGTATAACAAAGCCGTCATGGAAACGGATGTAGGCAATAGAAGAGTTGATCAGGTTAGGGTGTATAACATATATATACCTGAGAGAAGCAAGCTTGTCTTAACATGTTCAACTGTTCCGTCAGATACTGCTAAATTGAACAATGGCTCACTGTTGGAAGTCAAACTAACATTGGTGAAGATTTATTTAAAAATTTGTTTTCTTAAAAAGATATATACTATCGTTAGTGAAAGGAACAGGCGGCTACGCAAATCTTAGTCATGCAGTACATACTTAATAAGTATGGCCGTAAGTTTCTCGTATATAAAGATAGACACAGTGTACTCAGCTACTCTTACCATCGTATTTTCTCGATTGTACACTGCACAGCAATCAATACGTGGAGGCTAATCTTTCAGCGTGTGGTGTGTTTAGAACATATAAGTTGCCAGGCTGTGCGCTGCTGGACTGCGCCGTTCCTCATAGCTTGTAATTTTATGTGTGTCAATTGAAAGAAAATTATGGAATCTAGAGCATATGCTCCGATTGTATGAGCGACCATGTTTATCTATCACTGTGATTGACAGTACATCTATGAAACGAGAGTCTTGTAAGAGTATTTTAATAACAGCATCCCCGGTCAGTGTACAATTTAAGGTGCAGTTTGTTAAACGGTACGAAAGATCATTGGTAATCATATTGAATTGCTATTTTATCATATCATATCATATCCGGAACTTTCTGTTTTACAGTACTTTCTGAAATGTTTGCGTTTTTGAAATATGCGGATATGTAAAATCACATGATGTGGTTCGATTTGCTAGAGGTACCTCCATTAGTTTCAATGCCGGGAGGTGAAGGACTCTTGGCCGGTCTGGAGAACCTTTGCATCTATATACAGTAGGTGATAGTCTACTGTTCTGACTGTGACTTGTACTTTGACAACACAAAATATGGATACTTCAGGCTGATTATTTTTAAAATATAGTATCAGGGACTTCAGTTAGCCCAGCGAGTTCGCAAAGCTTGTTGATGAATTTTTGATATTCACTACTTTGCAGTCCTCATCTTTTTACATTGCTTTGTGATATAGTTTAGTACCAACCAATTAGTAAATTTTACCCAGTCCAGTCCCAACGAATATCTAATAGTTTATGGACAGGAGAGCATAGTAGCAAACAAAATTCTTTACGTAACCATACATTAGAAAGTATAATGATATATGCTGTTGCTGTTGAAGACAAAGACATAATATTATGGGAAACCTACTGCGGATCTGCATCTATCAAATGCTATAAGCCAGACAAGGAGATATGTGTAAAATCAAGCTGTTTAGCTGTGGTTTATAATGATGTTTGGGATACGACGTTGCGTTTCGAAACTGCACCACAGCGCATGTGGTTTTTCATACATTATTGATCGTTAAACACAAGGAAAGGGAAGGAGACATTTATTGAGGATAAACAAGTTGATTCGAAACAGAGCAAATCAATTTTCCAGCCGACTCTAGTGACATAACTCTTCATTTCCAATGATTAAAACGGTTGAGAGTGTCGGGTCATTTAACCAAAAACGATTACCGTACAAGTCGTGTGGTGATCTATATTGTCGAGTCTATCAGTTAAGAATTTTTATCAGTCATTTGGTGGTACGACAGTCAAATATAAAATGTTCAGCAGAGAGCATACATGAATTTTCTTTGGTCCACTTTATTCACAGAAACGCAGTTGCTCGTTTGGGCCATAAGCAACATTGAAAACTTCAAAAACCTTTCAAGCAAGAAAACCAAAAAATGTCCGCAAACAACAAGAAACCCTATCCAGATGGTATGACACCTCCATCAAACCTGAAGGATACATCGCAGCAGTTACATAGAATGTATGCGTAAAACTAAATTCGAATACTACATTTACAGGCGACCCTTGATCATCTCGTCCACGCGTTAAACCAAATGATGGTAAATCATATCCAAGCAAAGGCATTGAAAGGATGAAGTTGTGCTTAACGGAGACTAACTGAAGTATCCATTTGCTTGCTACCAGCACCGGGCGATATCCCATCTGCTATGCAATCTATTTTACCATGTCATGTATCTGGAGAATACCACATTTTGCCATCTAATACACATGATGATAATATTTTGCCATCTACTATATCTGAATATGATAACATTTTGATTGAAAGTAAAAGAAATATTCGAATCTGATCAATTATTCGTGCAACACAATGTTTCATAGACTGGCTCAAATAACACATCTACACATTCCAGTATCTGCTATTTCTGAAGATCTTGCGAATATACATGCATCTAGCTCCCGCAGCAAGGGTAAGCGAAAATTAGGTAAATTGTTAGCGCATTTCACTAGGACACTCAATATATTGTCAAACAGTGACTAACAATAATATTTTTGACGTCCATAAAAGATATAGACGAGCTTTTTGATGGTAAATTGGAATGAGGCGTGCTTATAAATGAGAAAACATCATATGCTAATATTTAATACAGAACTTGACGAAGATAAGGGACCCCGTTCTCATGCCAATCTCGAAACTACACATAGACTGCTTCCAGCTGAATTTTTGACCCTTCAAAGTATGTAACGATAATAAGCTAAAATCATCGACAGTGATGTGTGTCTCTGACTCTAGATTGACTTGTAGGACCGCTTGACCAGAATACCTTGGACAAGATCCAGAAGAAGGCAAAAGCGAGGCGAGAGAAGCAGAAACAAAAGGCCGAGGCAAAAAAAGAAGAAAGGCGGCGATTAGCCGCCGAAAAACGAGCCAACAATCCGAATGCGAAGCCTTGTCCATCATGTGGGAAGACAGACCACTCTCGGAAAACCAGCTCTCTCTGTGACAATTTTTGTAGCGCGAAATAGCGACCGTACAAGTTTGACAACAAAATTAACCATAAAATCCAGTATGCAAAGCTGTTGTGACAATATCAGTTTGACCCAAGTTCTGCAAGACACAGTCAAGAAGTGTCGAAATTTTTGTTGTATCGCAAGTTATTTTATGAACTTTCTACTCTTGCGTCGACTTAGGACAACCAGCCCATCCCACATATTAGTTAAGATTTTGTTTACGCTGTTTTTTGTCAAGTCATAGATCGCGGCAGCACCGCTGATCAATGGATCAAAGACATTTTTCAAGAGTTTCGCACTCTCCTTCCTCAGCAGCTGCAACAGCATTGTATAAAAATACCGCCATGGTCACCAATTTCGCCCGCAAGTATGCTACTAATTTTGTCAATCACATCTCTACCAATTTTGAACGACGAAGTACGGATTACTTTTTTGTCCGATTCAACGACGAATCGGACGATTGGCATTTGAGAGATGCTTCCGTGGCCAGTAGAAGAAGATTTGCAAAGTACGCCTACGACAGAACTGCAACTGGCGAGGGCAATTGGCCCACCATGAAAGGCAACCCTATACAGCAAGGCGCTATCGACAATTTTGTTCCAACTATAGACCTGGGACCAACTCCCCTTACAACAGCATCATTAGAAGCCCATGGCAATCAGTACTTGCCATGGCTATACCGAATTTTGCAACGGCTAGCAAGCCGTGTCATGATACAAGAGCCAGTACCGCAAAATTTTGCATCAAGAGCATACGTTCATAGGAATTTGAAAGAAGTAAGTGAATGCGAATGTCTGATCGTGGTACTTGTAACTCATCAATTGAATGTTTTGGTTTATAGTTTTGCAGAGGCACCTTTATTCCGACAAGGATTTTTGAAAGCCTCAAACACAACACCCATCTAGCGATCAAGACCGGAGGAACAATTCCTTATCCAACAAGAATCCTCCAGCATCCGAATTTTGATGCCAACCTTAGAACTACCATAGACAATTTTGCTCAACAAACTATTGACGCCATAGCAGCCGGCACCTTTTCTCCTGAAAAATATACCGACCCAGCCGGCAGTCGACAGTTTACTTTTGAACCTATATATTCTTGGCAGCTGCGACACATACAACTTGACAAATATACTATACCACCAATTTTGCGATCTGCCGGCATACAAATTCGTGCAGATATCAGTGATGACCAGTTCCAAGACGTTTTGTGGAGATGCTTCAATTTTGCCCCAATTGGCTTTCATAGACAAGAAGCTCTCACCACCAATAGACTTCGATTTTGGTAAGTTCATCTTGAAAAAGTTGATAAGGAAAGACGATCGCTAACTCGTAGAACAACCCCAATAGTAACATTATTAGAAACGACGGCATAGATTTGTAGTTTATTTTTGACAAGATGGCTTTTACCAAAGAAGACCCACCGACTCCAGCAGGTTTTGAATATTGGACTAGATTTGCCTCACACCGCACAACCATTTGGGGAGTCGAAACGGGCGTCAATGATGTTTTTGTCGCCGCTGATGGTACCAACGAGGATCCGCATAGATATCGCAAGTTATCATCAAAAGAATATTACCATATATGCGGATTCAATAAAGCGACAGAAAAACGGAGACGATGGAAATTAGAAGAAGGAGACTTTTGGAAGCAGCTTTTTGACGACATGCCGACTGTCAAGACAGCAGATTTTGAACAACTTTTGGATGCTTTACGATATAGACTCAACAATTTTGCGGCAATCGTTGAACCTTTTGATAGGCATTTCCGATATAGACGCCTCACATTTTCATCGTATAGAAACCGACAAAGAGGCATTCACGAAGCTTGTAGACGTTTAACTTTTGGATCAAAAAAATATGGCCGGCAATGTACACCTAGACATCAACCTAATTTTGAAGAGCCGGCCATGACAAGAAACTTTTGGAAACCCTCATCACCGTTAGACCATCCTATAGAAGACCACTTGCAGCACTATTTAATCGCCTTTGGCAGATCAAGTTTTGGAAACATGCGCGGCAAGAAGTCTGGTCCTGTTAAGAAAATATTTCGACATCTTTGCTATTTAACTCGTGTACACTATAACATCCAAGTCATTACAATGGATGAATAGTTAACATCACAAATATGCGCTAATTGCAATCAGCGCACACTCAAAAATCTGCGGGAAAGAAGAAATTTTGACGGCACACCTGGTGCAAAAATCCACGCATTGCTCAATTGTCGAACTTGCAGCAAGGTCTGGAACCGCGACCAGATAGCCTCCAAAGAATATTTTGTACATTTTTGAAAATATGGCCAACTACAACAACGAACGACCATTAGAATTTAGATGGCCAGTGGGTGGTGAACCACTACCCAATGTCAAGGAATAGGGGGTGAGGAGGACTTTGGAGTCCTCACAACCGCCTGGAAAGACCTCGTCATGCTTAGTAAGTATCGTGTTTGGCATTGACAGTGAGTAAAGAAGTTGCTAATTTCAGTCGTTTTCTCATTTTATTTGCGCAGTACGGTGAGTAAAAAAGAAGGCACGAGAAGGCACTTCTATCTCCGTCACTGACGCAAAACTTTGAAAGTGTACAGTAACGACGTCAGGATGAGAATGAAACGATTGCTACTGAGTTGAAAAAGGAGAAGATCCGATTTTTTTTTTTCTATTTTCTTTTTGTATTGCTACTCTTACTATGACAGATACTGCCACCATGTAAGAAACTTTGTTCTCTCAACTGTTAAAGGTATATACTGGATTCTTATAGAAACAATCTGAATGTAGGGATATACAGCCATATCTCATGGAGGTGTCACAAGCGCGGACTGAGTCGATCCCTCTGACAACGGAAGAACCCATAGAAAGCAGGCAGCTTCGAAATGCCTTGAAGGACATTAACGATGTCACGGAACTAGATCCCAATGTACAGGAAGCTGTGCTCATACCAAAGCCTAATCCCAACGAATTTCCTACTCCTGCTGAGCTCATTAACGATGACGGCGATCTAGCTTCTCGGCTTCAAAAGTCAAGTATCGAAGTTGGCGAAGCGGCTGTTCTAGGTACAATACTTCCAACTGGCGCAGAAGAAGACGAAGAAGATGTGAATTTTGCTGACCCGGAGTTAATGGAAATAACAGAACGAAATCGACACGTAGCATTAGAAGAGTTTGCCGAGCGACCACCAATTCGATCGGCTAAAAGTGTTCGAAAACGGCAATGTCTGATATTCCAGGACCCTCCCATCGTCGTCACCCAGCCTCATCGTATAACCGTCACTATGTATTATGGTGTCCTACCTCCGGACTGGGATGCCGGAATCGCCACACCACTATCACCAGAGAACCCGAGTGTTCCGATACCACGTATAAAGCCTCCAAGCAAATCTCGACGATATCTCGTAGCATGCGACTTTAGTGAGGAGAGCTTTTTCGCCATTGAATGGACATTGGGTACATTAATGCGAGATGGCGATGAGATCCATCTCGTAACAGTTGTCAATCGTGAAGACAATCCTGAGTTAGTCGAAGCCGCTGGTATGTCATTATCCAAAGAGGTTAGTTTAAGTTTTTTTATATCTCTTCAAAGCGGAATATGTTCCATGGAGCATGCTAATCCTTGTATAAAGCTGGACCGCGCATCTAGAGCGTTGACTGCCAAAACAAGATCTATTTTAAACCAGATGCTATTGTATGATATTAAAGTTGTCACCTATGCTTTAAGTGGCAAGGTCAAGTATGAGTTGGCTCAATTGGTAGGTTCTTTAATCTATCTGAATCACATTTTAAACATCAGCAGCTTGAACAATCATTCCATTCAATTTCAGATTTCGGAGCTGCCACTGACTATGGTGATTTGCGGCAGTCGAGGCCGTGGAAAACTGAAAGGGTAAATTAGAGCCAACTTGGTTATCACTTGAAGACATCCTTAAAAATTAAAAATTTCTAACCCTCTCTATAGTCTCGTTCTAGGAAGTATCAGTACATATCTTGTACATAACTCTACAGTTCCTGTAAATGTGGTTCGTCCCCAAAAGAAGCCAGCCAAAGGCAAATCCAAGAAACTGACAGCAGCCCAGAAACTCAGTCAAAGTAAGTCACAGATCTAGGTTTTTTCATGAACATCGTGGGCGCACAGACCACTGACTCTCCCGTTGCAGGTGTTGCTAGTGGTCAATTGATAGTTGACAAGTGAGCATGGCTACTGAAAATGCAACTAATTAGATACTGCAAGTATACCTCTATAGAACAGCACTATCTTGTAATTAAAACAAAAGAATTTCGTTCGATAACTGTAGTTTGGACACTGACGTTGCCGTAAAATTGGAGGCTACTATGAAAAGTCTTAACGCATGAATTGTCACAATAGAAATTATATTCAACTTAGTTTGTAAATGTCAGAGCACGTTTACGTTTTCATCCGCGCCGAAGACAATACATGAACTCAGCAATACAGTAACAATTGCGAACATGAACGAAGATTCGTACGTTTCAAAGGTAGAGTGTATTTGTACATTGTCATAACATTTACGCATACAGTCTGCCTTCATCGTCCACCATTATATCAACTTCGTCTTCATACATAGCAGACATTTGCGTTCCATCCACCATCAGCATCATCTAGATTTGATAAAAATAAGTGTTATGACCAATAAAAATGCTAAGAATGAAGATTTACTTACTCTACTCATAAAGTCGCGATCCAATGCTGTAGACTTATCTTGTCGACTTAAGCGTTCTCCAACCACTACAGCTTGGGATATCTTTTCGTCTAGTATAGCCAAGCTTTCGGAGGTATCATAGCGATTGGGGTTATCATGGAAGCTGACCATCTCGTCTTGATCGCCTCTTCCGGTGTGTTCGATGCTAGCAAAAATGCTTCCTTGTTCCACCTTGGAAAAATACATGTTACTACAAGTAGTGACATTGCATGTTATCATCATCAGTTCACTTACCATCTCCAAAATGTTCTTTTTCACTTCAGCATTCGCATCATCCCCAGTAAATCCAACTTTCTCAGCAATATCGCTAACACTCAACGTAATATAGGTCCTCGTCAGACCCTGTATCTTCTGTTGTTGTAAGGCACGCAAACATTGATCAGCGAGACCCCAGTTGTTATCCTATACAGCATTTACATTTAGCATTTGTCCTCATCTTATTTCCATCCATCAGAAATACTCACTTTCTCAAATACTTCACGTCGCTTCTCAAGAGCAGCTGTCAATTTCTCTATAGACTGACTTTCGTATACATCTGCAAATCCTATATATGGGCGACAGTGCCTTCGAACAAATTTGCTGATTATAGTAGCAGTGTACTTTGGTAGAGGTTGTAGCTGGGAATTCGTATAGTGATTAGAATCTGCTGAAATTGGTGTGATGATATTATTTCTTTGCCATACCTTCCCGTAATGAAGTAAAGATAACAGAACATATTTCTTAAAGCATTCTAATTGAATTAGGCTGACAGCTTGCGAAGGTGCCGATACAGCCTGCAGTAATAGAGTCAATATGACGCATTTTCATATAGTAATCTCAGATTCCAACTTGAAGTATCCATCTTACCACTGACAGGAATTCCAATGCCCTTCCAAACCTTTTGTTGCCAATATAGATCATAGCGCCATAATAGTAGTAAGAGAGAAAACTTTCGATATTCACATCAAGCTGAATATATCACCGAAATTGTCAAGGACTAGTAGTGCAGTCAGATGTAGCCAGAGTCAAGACTTACCGTAGCATCGACATGTTCAATATCATTATCCAGAACAGGTAAAGGGTCTTTGTACAATTTGGCCAGCAACGCATACTAATTTCAATAGGTTAGATATATTCATGGAATGCTTCGTTTCTCTTGGAGACTCTTTCACCTTTGCAAGTGGTGCATGTAGTGAAGTAAAAATAGGACGATCACCACAGAATCTTTGGATAGCTATTCGAAGAGGTCTTACTGGGATGATGGGCTAGTAATGCAAACATTAGCATGGGTAAAATTTCCAAGTGCAATGGTCTTTGCTAGCCTATACATACAGACTCCAATCGATTAGCCAGGTTACTTAAAGCATCAGCAATCAAGGTGTCTAGTATCCGAGAAAATTGGCATTAGTCAATATAGGCTCACTGCCGCCTTAAAACATTCCACAACAACTTACATCTTTCCGGTGCGAGACGTATTTGTTCAGGGTTGAATGTATTTAAGAAGAAGAGTAACCGTCGCAACAGATCTCTGGCGTCCGAGTGTGAGTCTGAGATGCAACGCGCGGTACTATGTGAAATACATTAGAGATCATAATTGTCTGAATTGCTTCCGAGCTAAGAGATACATACATAAAAAACAGGTATCCAAGACTCTGCTCTTGAGGATCGAGCTGGTCTAGTGGATCGGTCCCGTTACTACATTTTCCAAGATATATCGCTAATGGGAATGCTCGGAGTAGCTGTAAGAGACGATTAGAGATGTCTTTTGAAATGGTATTTGACACAATATGAGCAACTGCTTCATCTGTAGAAGTCTCTTGGACTCTGGCTTGCGATGATGTTGCTATGGGATCTGCCATAACTATTCAGGTTCTAAGCAGACTTTCGCTGTGTAGGCAATGGCAGCCGGCTGCTGGCGAGTTCAAACACCGCATTAACGCTAGCCAAATGTCACGTGCGTTGCATTGAACAACATTAGGACGAATGATGTTTTATCAGCATCCATGTAAAGCCTCCTGACAGCCGCCAATCGATCAAACATTACTACGCATAATATAATGAACTGTATTAGATTTAAGTATAGAAATTTCGCGTTAAGGTGCTAGGGAGTTTTGCTGTACACATTATTATAAGTTCAAGTTATAATCCTTCTACTACACTTACTGGCTCCAACATTAGAGCACTAAATAATTTACTTGGTTTAGCACTGTTACTTTTTGGTAACATTGAAGGAATGAGATTCAATGCATTCATGGATAGCAAAGCATAGAATTTATGATTCAAACCGGCCATGCATGGCGTTCACTTACCATGTCCAATGTTTAGGAGTATAAATCCAATTTTACCAGTAATGAAACCCTGCATTTCAACTAACCTGTAGTAAATGTTTTAACTATCTCATATAGTAAAAGTTTTCTTGTTTCCATAATGTAAGCTTAAATTGTTACAGAATCTAAGGGAATAATTGGCGGCTTTTTTTGACCGAAAGCCACAGGTTTTAAGCATGCTCTGTGATGAGATGACTCATATCTGTAAAGTTGAAACCAGAAACACTTGTATTACAGATCAGTTTTTAAAGAATTGGTCATATTCATTTGCCTCAACAACCATTGAAGATAACTCTGCATTACGGAAAGGCTCATCGCATTGTACATCTTGCTCCTTCATGGTGGACATAATTATTGATCAGTTTCATTGGATGAAACCAGAACGTAGCTTTCGGGTAATATTATTTAAAGATTGACAAGCCTAATCCATTATGACAACTCTTACGTACTTGACTCTTAACGCTATCTCGCATGTTAGTTTCACTTCCCTGCGCTGCCCTGAAGTGCATCGTGAGAAAGCTTTCCTTTTCAGGCCTTGCACGTGACTTTACATTGACGCGACTTCAACCCCTTGCTCAAAATTTTCCATTGTATTCCAGTGTATGAAGATAACACATAGCAAAGATTTGCCAATGGCTAACTACAGTATTTCTGACATGCTTCCCCCAATACCTGGAACAAGCCATTATACCATACTTCCAACGAAGTTTATAGACAATGGTAACGCTTGACCTCCATTCATTGTCAATTTGTTCCTTTCTTACAGCTAACCGCAATTTTAGTCTCTCCGCAAACAGTCAAGTTTAATCTTCCTAAAGAATTCGATGGTTTGGAACGTATAATCCTGCAAGCCACTGGAAATTTGCAAAGACTTTTGTCTGCATACTTCAATAGGCCAGTAAATATACAACATGTTAAGAACCTAGAGCTTCCGGCAACCCCAAACAGTGACCGACAGAGCTATTTTGACTCGGACGAAGACAGTAATGATGCGACAGTGGTAATCAAGCGGTTTGAACGCCAAATTAATTTGTATTCTGAAGATAAATTCTTGTACAAGGCAGATTCTGTGCTAATCGTAAAAAACCAGACGGTCCTTGATTTGATCGAGAAGCAGAAAGCTGGTATTGCACAAGTATTTTGGTAATGTGGCCTTAATTAACATTGTGCTACAAATGACTTCAGGGTGATATGACTGACACTGCTCGCTTGCATGCAGGGCATTGCAAAGGACTCCTGAATTTAAGCTTCACGCTATTGGTAGACATGGCAATGAGGATCGCGGCAGCTTTTGGAGAGACTATACCTTAAGTGTCGATGACTTGCTTCATTGCCATATTCGAGAAATGTTCCCTGCCGATGTTTTCAGCTCCACCGTACCCAGAGTTCCTCAGATGGGTCCCTGCGAAACGGGAACTATATGGATGGCCATCGAGTAATGTTCACCAGTTCAATGTATAGAATCATAATCGCTACCTCATACCTCATATCATGAAGACTCCACATCACAATTCTTAGTTTTGTTTTCTCAATTTTCATATGTACACAATTACCCATACTACTAATTTAGATTTAAATGACATCTATACATTTCTTTCTGCTATTCAAATTAAATCTTATATAACCATTTTTCAGTCCATGCATTAACGCATTTGACGTATTTGTTTGACGTAAACTCCTGATCGAATGTATTGCCGCGCCAGCATTTTTTTAATGCAGGTTACACGTTACTTATGTTGTTCATATGTATGGAGTAATAATCAAGTGCCTAAACAGCGGCCAATATCACGGTCAGACTGTCAGTGTCATTCTTTCTAGCCGCGTTACAACTCATGTTTTATGCCAGTCCCAATTAGTTCCTCAAATCCTCATATACAATTGATGCTAAAGTGCTATTTTATTTTATATCACGTCGAACTCAAATTAACAAGTTTAGGCCTTGACAGCAAACTTGCGCTGAGGGAAGTGAGCAAGCTTCTTCTGTTGCTTGACAGTCTTCTTGCTGGCTTCAACCTTGGTCAAACGACGGCGGATAGCGCGAGTCTTCTTGGTGCGAAGGTCCAAAGGAGTGTACTTCTTGGACTTGTAGAAGAGACGGAGTTGTTCGCGTTGGGTCTGGTTGATGACAGTCAAAACGCGAGCAATAGCCTTGCGGGTGGCACCACTGATTCAAATTGGTTAGACATTGAAATAGGTGCTGCTGAAACCAAGGTTAAAACTTACATTTTTTGGAGACGAGCTCCACCGGTGATCTTTTGAACACGGAGGGAAGCAAGCTCTTGCTTGAGGTCATCAAGCTGCTTGGTAAGCTCGGCCTTGTTCTTGTTGCGAAGCTCGTGGGCTTTGACGGCAACCTGATTGAAAAGAATTAGAAGAGATTAGAATAACAGCCTTGAATAATTGAAAATTTGATGAAGGTAAGGTAGGTCCAATGCTGAATGCTACAAACAGTGTTGAGTCGTTGAATACATTTCGATATTGCCGATCAAATGAATACCATATTGCACTTTTCGAACAGTTGGGCAAAAGGTGAAATTTCTACATGCAGGCAAAATGTGGATTTGGCATTGGTTCAATTGTCATATGTATATTTTTCTTTTTTTTTCGCATCCATCCATCCATTCATCTAACTGTTGATCCATCGATTGTGCTGCTGATATCTATCAAGGATTCATAATCCAGTACTCACCATTTGGCTTAATGTGAAAAGAGGACGTTCAATCGTTCACCAAGCCATAGCCTAAAATGGGTGATCGCTGAGCTTCAGGAAATGGTGATGTCATGAAATCATTAAAACTAAAAATTTATCTTCAAAATGTGAACAGCTAAATTTTGCTGTAAATTTTGCTGTACACTCTCGGCAGGCTTTGCAATTACAACTTAATACAGCCACCGTAAAACACCCAATATTTTCTATACCTTCTAAATAGACTATGAACTCATTCAATGAATAACCAATAAACAGAATCGTCTACACCAATAATTACATGGCAGTTGAAAGAAAACTTTAATGAGTGTTTTTGTTTTTGCCAAATAATGGATATTATGGCTATACTGTAATTAAATGAAAGAGTGATGAGGTGATGCAGAAAAGACATTTTCGTTGTTTCATGATAGCGTGTATTTCATTGAGCAGCAGTAACAGTTTTTACTGGATGCGTTTGTGAGATGGTAGCGGTTCAAATTGCGACTTCTTCGTCGTCATCCTGATCGTCATCATCGTCTTCGTCTTCTTCACCACCACCTGGATAATTGGTTGGAGCTATATTTTCAATTTCTTCTATTCGGTCTACTTGCATCATATCCTTGGTGGTGATAATGGCATTACTTGGGGTATGGTCCCAAAAATCAAGCAACACTTCTTTTGGGAGATTTCGGAAACCAATGGTTCTTGATACGTCTCCATAATGTTCAAACATATAATTCAAAGCAGTCTGCTGCAGTCCACGCTGAGAAGCAACGCCAGCGCAATGATATATCTTACTAACATTGCCTATATCCATGTGTGCATGCATTCGCCGAGCGCAAAGAGCAAGTAATCGTGGCAATAAATAGATGTTGGCAATAACGAGTAGATCACTTACTAGATCAATGTCAAACTGATCAATAGAATCTGCATACAGGAAGGTGACGAAAGCATGGACGACATCATAGGATTCCGGGATCCTAAGGTGCATAGAGACGGATTCAGCCATACCAGATTGGATGAGATTTTCAAAGTGCGGCCACCGTGCAAGAAGGATTAAGCGGTGGACATGGATAGGAGGTGTGTTATCTTCTCCTGAAATAATGTAAAAATCTGCCAAGTGTCGACCGGCATCGGATGTCAGCATCTGTACAAGATCTGAGCCCATTTGTGGTGGTGGCACAGCATAGATTCCATGTTCTTGTAGATCCACCTTGAGGACTTGCGAGTAATATTCTTCGGATTCTTCTTCACTGGTTCCAAACAGATAAAAAGATGTATCATGTTCCGCCATTGCAAAGTAATACCATTGTCCAGCATCAAACCGGGCACCGCCTCCTCTCCTGCGCCAAGTCATGGACGTCAAATCTAAACTCCATACGCCAGCGGTGGATTCTGATACGACTTGCTTGATGGGGTTGGTTACCACGACCACAAGATCATCTCCGCAAACTTGAGCAAAATGCTGGCCAGCTAGGGATGGCGTTTCGGGAGCATTGACTTGTAATTCTGTGACTTGATATGTGTCAAAATTAATAAAGGAGATATTATGGGATCGATCCATTTTTTCAGCAAGGCCACCATAAAGATAGAGGCGGTTGCGATGGAAGAAAGTGATATGTTGGCACCTCCTCACAAATGGAATACTTGGTAACCACACCCATTTCTTGAGATCCAGAATGTCAATAGTGTCACTAAAGTGGCTGCTTGAGAGTTTACCGCCACTTATGTAAAGCTTGTCATTATGAATGGTTGAAGAGTGCTTCATGCGTCCCATAGGCAATGTCCCTTGGATTTCAGGCTGATGCCAGGTCATGGTTGTTAGGTCGAGGACAGATACGTCGTTGCAGTATACCTCGTCGTCACTCGAACCTCCAAAGATGACTAATTTGTTTCCTTGCCAGAGCGCAGCCGAGTGGTCATTCCGTTTTGAGGGCCGATTGCCCTTGATATAGAGCAAGTTTGTCCATTTGTATTGTCCGTTTTCAACGGTGAGCCGATACAAGTCGTTATAGACGTCGTCAGTGTATTGGTGGAATCCGCCAAAGACCAATACGGACTGTCCAACGACAGTCATGGATGCACCAACTAGACATGCTAATGTATCTCCCGTCGCTCGAAGTGGTTGTACGTACTTTTTCGTTACCAATGGTCCTGGTTGTACCGGTGGTGAGGATCCGTGGTGGCCATTAGACATAGAAGTTAACCTTGGTGACCCATGGTTTGCTCTAGCATGTACCGAAGACCAGACCATGGAATTTCAAGCAAGTGCCTTTGAAATTAGTAGACAAGGGACTACTTGTTAAAAAAAAGGAGTTTGAAGACTATGTGCTTATCGGTATGAACAGTGATCAGAATGCTCAACGAGTATTCTGCTGTTCTCGATTAGCAATCTCGATGCGAACAAAAGCGGAGTCTGGTGCGATTAAAGTATCAAAAATTGAGTTACGTTCCAAGGAAAATGTCAAATCCGGGTTACCCGGCTTTTTGGACGGATTTCTTCTTCCTCTCTCAGTTGATTGCACACCAGATACAGTGCAAGGTAGAACTGATTGTCGAAAGAAACAATATAAAACAAAATTGAAACAGTGTTCAAGCTGGTATGCGTAAAGTGTTTCCACCAATGGACTTAATTTGAATAATATTAAAAAAAAATAGGCTATTAGATTTGAGTTGATTTTCTTAGGACTAATATTGATAGTCATGAGAGGGTATTTTTGTTATTTGTTATAACTTTTACAGTTTATATATAATTGAGTGAGCCGATGGATGATCAATACCCGTTTCATATGCTGCAGTCAGCTAGAGTGGGTAGTGTGTTTGCTGACTGCAGAAAAGACAAAGCCTATGAAAATTTCACTGGCAAAAGTAGCGAACCTCCGCCAAATGCTGACATCACGAAAATTCCTCTGCTCAGCGAGCAGCCATTTTAGGCTATGCCTTCGTGAAATCTATATCTCCCTCTTTTATTCTATCTCTGTAGATATGGTACGGTATACGTTCATCGATGATATTCATCCATCAATCGAGCATCCATTCTAACATAATTTGATCCATCAATCCTTTATCCTCGATGTCTTTGAAAATTTTTCGACTAATTTGCAACATTTTCAACTGAATTGAATTTTCGAAAATGTTTTAATAGGCCAAGCGCACAAAGAAGGGTAGGTCATTGCGAACGCACGTCAACATTTCGTTTACCCAACCACCATATTAAATCGTTGATTGCAATTTATAGTCGGAGTCACCGGAAAGTACGGCACTCGTTATGGTGCTTCCTTGCGTAAGCAGGTTAAGAAGATGGAAATCACACAGCACGCCAAGTACACCTGCACTTTCTGCGGCAAGGTAGGACACAGTTACTATTGTATGCGCAGTTCTGCCTGGAACACAACTAATGTAATATTCTTATCTAGGACGCTGTCAAGCGTACCGCTGTCGGTATCTGGGAATGCAAGGGCTGCAAGAAGGTCATGGCCGGTGGTGCCTGGCAAGTCTCTACCACTGCTGCTGTTACTGTTCGCTCTGCCGTTCGTCGTCTTCGTGAAATGGCTGAGATCTAAACAATTTCACAGCATTAACCAAAAACACGCCATTTATTGCAACAGAACTCTCTGCTTGTAATAAAATCCAAAAAATTGATCATTTCAATGATTACTACACGCTTTTAGTTTGTCAGTGGGTGCGGTGGAAGTGTGAGAAAAAGGTTTTATACAGTATAAAATTGGTAGATATGAGGCAGAATGTGGTGGGGAATTGCGTTTGTGATCAGAATTATGGAGGACTTAAGCGTCCCTTAAAACACAGTTGAAAAGTCACCATCTATCATATCGAAAGTGCCTCGCTGTATATCATCAGATTCGGTTGTTATTGATTGTATATCCTGCGGCACGGTCTTCTGTGATCCTACTTTAGAGTTCTCAGATGCAACGTCTTCGGCTGCATTAATGAGAGCATCGAAATCTAAGTCGGTAGGTTTGTTAGATTCCGCGTCAGCTGTATTTGTATCGTCCTGTTCTCCATTTGCAGCCTTGTCTGATTCCTCTCCTTCAGTTATCGTTGCTTCCTTTCTAGCCTTCAATTTATTCGCCAATACGTGAGTTGTGTAAGGAGAGTTTGCAGACCGCTGTCCCAATTCAGCTGCAAATTTGATAATGAAGTCTGATGTTTTGTCAGATACCAACATGGAACACATTTCAGCATATCCATGATTTGCGCTGTACAGTAATGGTAGATTGGTGCTTTGCCAAACTCCTCCAGCTCCAATGTGAGGGTCAGCCCCAGCTTGTATCAATCGGTTGACGATATCAATTTTGCGTTGCTGGACTGCAACCAGAAGTGGCGTTTCATCCATGGCATTGACCACGTTAACATCACACCCAGCTTCCAAAAGCGCCACCACAGCATCTAGTCTGTTCCATGTGACGGCATGATGAAGCATTGATCTGTTATATTTCGCTCGAGAATTAGGATCTGCTCCGTGTGATAGTAGCTTTTTCATTGTCTTGGGATAGTTGAGCTGGATTGAGTTTGCCAATGGTGATATACCTGCAGAATTGGTTGTGTTCACATTGCATCCATGCTCTACCAGTAGATCGATGCCATCGCCAAAGTCTTGAGAAACAGCAATATGTAGAAGACAATTCCCTTGACTGTCAACCGTATCGCATCGAGCACCAGCATTAAGCAGTAGTTTCATTGAATCAACCGATCTTGCGAATGTTGCGTCGTACAACGGTGTATGCCCAAGCTCATCTGGGACATCAACCAAGGCGTCATTATCCAATAGAAGTTCTACGGCATCCGTATTATCGGTTTGAGCCGCTGCATGTAATGGTGTCTCGTTGTGGGGGCCATTAACGACATTAACCTCAATAGTTGGCTGAAGGACTAATATGCGAAGAGCTTCGATGCTTCGGTTTTTGGCAGCCAGATAGAGAATGCCATATCCGTCTTTATCTTGTATGTCAAGAGGCCCCGACTGCTTAATATACTGATATAAGCGCTTCATGTTGATAGACTCCAGATTCAAATCTTCCCAAATGCTATTGTTGGCATCGGGTTTAAGTTTGGCTAATGAAGAGGTCATCTGCGCAAGGTCGTTTAATGCTCGCTTGGATATTTGGTCATTTATGAGTTCGGCATCATCTGCTGTTCGCTTGCCCGTGACAGTAGTGTCACTCTTTCCATTAGTACTGTCCATGTTCAGAGTGGACACTGAAAGCGCAGTCAAGTATCGATTTTCTTGGGTTGCGTGGCCTTCTCTCCTTCAGCTATCCATTTCCGCCACAGTATCAGCCACAAGAAAATTGCTACGGACATCACCGTTCTACTCTAGAACTTTTGGCATCTTCAACTTTTCAGGCACACCTGATTTAATGTATTCAAGTGCTGTGAAAGATCATCGAGTGTAAGGGTATTACCTGCCCATAAAAGCACTAAGAAGTATGTACTTGTTCACTGAACTGATAACGGTCCACGTCCAGCTTACACCGAGAAACCATTCAATACAAGAACAGTAAAGCCCAAACTTAAAAAATGACACATTATGATTCCAAGATACGGCTGTCGTGGGATTTGCGAGCAAGGAGAGTTGTGGGATGTGCAGCCAACCTACTTGAAATCAAACCCAGCACCAGATACTTACATTATCTTCAAATGAACTATCTATTCCAAACCACGATATAATAAATGTGGAATGAATTCAACTGTTGAAAGTGTTATTCAGTATTTTATACCGTTTGTGAATTCATAGGAAGAGTGAGTCTGCATCCTCCAGCCTTTGAATTCAGGTCACCTGATTCGTCACAGCCGTGGGAAACTTACCTCCCAATATAAATTGTCAACCGCCACCTAACTTTTTTGTTTAGTAACTATGTCTACCTTGATCAAGCTTATATCGGCCAGGCGTGCTTTGACTAGTAGGCTGCCTATTGCCCTATCTCGCTCATACCATGATGATGGCGTATATGGATACCGTGTCCGTAAGGAATACCAGTTACCCGATTGTGAGTAGGTATTCTGCGTAGATACAAGTAGCACCAAGGTACTAACGCGTTTATCGTTGAAATAGATGATGCTGAGGAGCTTGCCAACAGAATGGATAATGGAAGTTTACTGAGATTCGTGCAGGCTTATCGTACTCATGGTCATAAAGGTGCGAACTTGGATCCCTTGGATATTATGCAACGGGAGTAAGGAAGCGATATTTGTGGACGCAAGGAAAGACTTGGCATATTGAATGTTACTTTTGAGTAGGGAAGTGTTGGCATTAAATCCTGAACGTTACGGCTTAACTGACCCTCAAAAGTCATATAATTTGGCTGGTAGGAACATTTTATATTTGTCAAGGTGTCAAAATATCGGAGTCTGCCAATTTCACTAATCAGCATAAATATTTCGTCTAGGTATCCTACACGTCAACCAGAGCAAACACGATAATTCATCAAAAGAAGAGGCTACTTTTGATAGCATCCTACACCACCTCCAATCCACCTATTGTGGTCGCATTGCTTATGAATTTATGCACATTCCAGTAAGTACCGACATTTTACATTTGTCACACGCGATGAATAAAGAGTTAAAACAATGTGTCAACAGAGTGCAAGCGAAAGAAGATGGTGGTATTATGCTGTAGAGTCTTGGAACAAACCAACCCTATCAGCGGACCAGAAGAAGAGGATTTACGCTTTGGTTAGCAAATCGGAGGCAAGTATCGTAAAGCCATCTTTCAACAATGTTACTTTCGTGATAGGCACGTCTGACATCTCATATTTATTTTCAGACCTTTGATCATTTCATGGCCAAAAAGTTCCCCAATGTCAAGCGGTATGGTTTGGAAGGCGCTGAAAGTATGATGGTGGCACTGGATAGGCTTTTTGAGATTTCTGCTAAAGGTAACACTTGAATCTTCTGAAGAAGAAAGCTCTACTTGTTTCGCTAACCGCCTTTTGTGCTCTCCGTCATAGCTGGATTAAAGAATGTTGTTGTTGGTATGCCTCATCGCGGAAGACTCAACCTTCTGACAGATTTGCTAGAGTACCCACCACAAGCTCTATTCCATAAGCTGAAAGGCAACTCGGAACTTCCTCCAAACACCGTGGGCAGTGGAGATGTCTTGTCGCATTTGGCTAACAGCCCAAGTTTGGACTATCAAGGAAAGAAGGTGCAAGTTTCTTTATTGCATAACCCATCTCATCTTGAAGCCGTCAATCCCGTAGTCATGGGAAAATCGCGCGCTAAGCAAATGAACCTCATGGATTTGGAAGATCAGTCTTGTGCATTAGGGGATCGTGTTCTTGGTGTCCAACTTCACGGAGATGCGGTGAGTAAAAATATCAATGAAATGATATGTTACTTCCGTAGGTCATGTATTAATGTATCTAACCTGTGCCTGATTCATGATAGGCATTTACTGGTCAAGGTGTGGTTATGGAGACTCTTGGACTATCCAATCTGCCCCATTACTCTTCCGGTGGATGCATTCATATTGTAGTCAATAATCAAATCGGATACACTACCCCGGCCCAGAATTCGCGTTCTACTGTCTATTGCTCAGATATTGCGAAGATGATCAATGCACCAGTAATCCACGTCAATGGTGACTTCCCTGAAGATGTCTCGCGTGCCATGGACCTTGTGTTTGAATATCGTGACAAGTTCAGAAAGGACATCATTCTTGATCTGATTACTTACCGACGATGGGGTCACAACGAATTAGATGAGCCAGCTTTTACACAGCCCTTGATGTACCATAATATTAGAGGACGTCAATCTGTGGGCAAAATGTATGAGCAAAAGCTCATCTCTGAAGGCGTCTTATCCGCTCACGAGGATGCTGACAAGGTTAACCAGGGCTACTATCGACTGCTAGAAGACCGTCTATCTGAGGCTGAAGGCTACACACCGACGGAGAAGCAGCATTTGCAAGGCAACTGGAAGAACATGCTTCACCCTACAGATTACAATATTCTTCCACTGGTGGAGACAGGTGTTGATGAACAAAATTTGCTTGAGATTGGCAAGCAATCCGTTAATTTCCCAGATCAAATCACTGTACACCCTCGAGTTGATAAATACCATATTCAAGCTCGGCTCAAGAAGCTACAGGCTGGTAAAGATATTGATTGGGCTACTGCTGAATCTCTCGCCTTTGGTACACTTCTTGCGGAAGGCTATAATGTGAGAATTTCTGGTCAGGACGTTGGTCGTGGTACTTTCTCTCAGCGTCATGCGGTTAGTAGATGAATATTAGTTTACGACTTTGAGCGATCCTATTGACTTCTAGCTTTCACAGATGTTGGTCGACCAAGATACTGAACGAGTGATTGTTCCTTTGAATAATCTCAAGACAACTCTAGGTGATGCATCAAAACCTGGTCATTTGGAGGTTGGTTTATCTGTGTTTCTTCATGTTAATTATCCAGTACTCTCAAATTGATCACTTCAATCACACAGGTTGCAAACAGTTCGTTGTCAGAATTTGCTGTGTTAGGATTTGAGTATGGCGTATCCATTGAGTCTCCAAACGTCTTACCTATTTGGGAAGCGCAATTTGGTGATTTCTTCAACTCTGCGCAAGTCATGATCGATACTTACATATCCAGTGGTGAGACTAAATGGCTTCGTCAAAGTGGTTTGACTATGCTCTTACCACATGGTTATGATGGTGCTGGCCCTGAGCACTCTAGTAGCCGAATTGAAAGATTCTTACAGGTATGATATTCATACTGATGATAGCTATTCAGTCAATATGTACCTAACGCATGTTTCATGACGTACAGCTCTCTGATGAATCCTTCGATAACGATATGGATGTCATCAACCCTAACTGGCATGTGGTCAACTGTACTACACCTGCGCAATACTTCCATGTGCTACGCAGACAAATGAAGAGGCCATTCAGAAAGCCATTGATTGTAGCATCACCCAAGGGATTGCTAAAGTCTCCAGTAAGTCAAATGCATAAATGGATGCATAAATTTAATCATGAGCTTAACATCCACTCTTTTTCCATACACTCATATAGGTGTGCACCAGCTCATTAGAAGATATGGCTACAGGAACGTATTTCCAACCGATTCTTGGCGATGAAACAGCAGATGCTTCTAGGTAAATATCATATATACTTATATCATGATATCAAGAAACGTTGTAGCATATTTTTTGCTAATGGCCATTCATCAGTGTTGAGAAGGTGGTGTTCGTCTCTGGCAAGCTGTACTATGATCTCATTAAGGAAAGAAAAAGTAGAGGTCTAAACAACAAGGTAGCACTGATTAGAGTCGAGGTGAGTGCCGACAACTTCTACTCATAATGGCGTTCAAACATCGCTCATCCATGTCAATCAAAAGGAATTATGTCCCTTCCCTCGAAACGAAATTGCACAAGAGTTATCAAAGTACTCTAAAGCTAGTGATTATGTCTGGTGTCAAGAGGAACCCCAAAACGGTGGTGCTTACAGCTACATGCTTCCAAGACTATCTAAACTTCTCCCATCTGGCCAGCCACTAAAGTATGTAGGAAGAAAACCTCTATCTGCCCCAGCCGTTGGTATTGCATACAGACATCGTGAAGAACAAGCTAGCATTTTGGAGAATGTTTTTTAATAGCATAAGTGACAGAAAATATAGTGCAACAGAAGACGCTTTATTTTTTTTTTAATATGATAACATTAAGCCGACTGCTCACATTGTTGATCTGCAGCAGACCAGTTTTGTTGGATAAGGTATTGTCTCCCACCGGCTACAATATTGTATTGACTACCAGCGATTGCATTTTGAGTCGTACCAAACGTCCATGCACATTTGTCAGCATTTTCTTGACCAGAAGCGTCCATCCAGGCATTAAGCTCAGGGTCAGAGCCTGCCTCAACGATTTCGTGAGCCAATACTGAAATCATGCCATCTACAGGGACATCTCCATTAGGAGAAGACCCCAGATTTGTGGAGGTAATACAGCTGCTGGGGCAGGCATCAGCTCGACCTGCAAAGAGGTATTTAATGACGTTCCCATTGATATTTGCTAGTGACGAACAACGGTTAGGTAAATAGTTATTGGAATCAGATAATGTCACATAGAGTCTTACCATACGTATGCCAGCCACAATATTGTGTACAGAAACCTGCCGTTTCGGACACATCTCCGGAGGTCAAGACAGCATAGATACCATTGGTATCATTTGGAAGACCTTCAGACAAGGCGTTAATGACAATATTTTGGATACCACTGTCATCAAATGAGGTGCCTTGAGAGTAATTATCATCGTAAGAAGTTCCATTCAGAACTGGTCCTGTGACAGCGTTGCCACTGCTGTCGGTGTAGGTTTTTTCAATATTCCACCATGTAGTAGCACTGAGACCGTTGATAAAAGTATTGACTATATCCTTTTGCGTGGAAGTCCAAGATCCATAAAAGATGGGATAAACTTAAAATGAAACGAAACGAAAAATGTAGTGTAAATATTCCATTCCCAGGCCGTTTTGAAATTTTACGCAGCTCCCGTCAGTTACCAGTAATGTTACCAGTCATGATAGGTCCTCCATGGTACTCAATGGGTACGGTGGCCGTAGAAGATAGCATGGTTGCATTGTCACTGGTACGTATACCCGTGATACCCTTCTTGCCATGAATACCGGATAACGGAGACGGAGTGGACGGAGCAGCGAGGCTCTGCGTGGCAAACGAAATGGTGGCGAATGCTGAGATGGCCTTGAGGAGCATATTTACGGATTATGGAAGATGAAAATGGGTTGGATATAGATCCAACCATCTCTATTTTAGAGTGGCACATTTATAAATTGTCGTAGTGGACACCGTTGCATCGAACCCCATCTATGTTGTGTTCAATCAAGATGGTCACAAAAGCTTCTTTTCATTATGGAAAGTCTAATAAACGTTGAATGGAGGTCGTGATTGGTTGTATAAGAGATTGAATAGGCTTAACTTGTTGTGCGATAGTCACTAGATTGGATTTGGCTATTTCAGGACTACCTGATGGTCTTCGGTTTATTACCTTGTGGTACAATGATCTCATAAAATGCACAAATGCAGAATAACTTCTGGTAACATTTTCAACAGGGTCCAATTTAATAAGACTCTAATTGAGATCATTCTCACACGTACTTGCTTACGAAAATACATAGTATGCACTGGTAAATATGAAACGTTACTTTGACGGATTTTGGTTGTTGTATCAGGAGTCGCATGCCATTGTGTATCCAAGGCTCGACCCGACCGACTTAGTATTTGAATTTTAAAATTAATCTCCGGGTCTGCGAAATTGAAACAAACATTCTTAAGCTACGATTAGAAAGTGCAATATACAAGAAATCTGAAGCATGAAGTTTCTAATAAATTTTTCGCCGTGATGCATATCAGATCATGTTGTAATAATTTTTTTGGCAAGTTCAGAGCTCGATCCATGCCACCGTCGACCCTGTTTAAACTACATTAAATTCATGTTCAGGTTTACTAAATTCTTGTAGTTGAAATTTTAAAAAGTCCTTTCGTCTCAACCTTGGATATTATGATTCGATAAAGACGTAATGAAATGCTCATGTTTCACACATTGGGACAGGGAAATGTATTAAGTAGGACAGCATGAAGCTCCCGGTTCTCCCGCGTGAATTGTGTAAATATATAGCCATTGCATAAGGTTCAAGGATATTTCGTTATTCAGCATACTGGATAAACCGTTTAGAATATTGTTTGGATAATCACTATTGAGAGTGGATGTAACAGCAGAGCAGCTACCATACATGGGATTTGTACACATTTTTTTTTTTATACAGATACTTGTTTACTATGAAAAAATTATTACCAAGAATAGGCTCAGCCAACAACTCAATATCCATTCATTTGTTTTTCTGGATCTGTCAAGGGAACATACTAAAGAGAAAAATCGTTAGCCAAAGCATTATCCACCAGTGCGAATAATAATAATCAACCTACCATTACTCCCATCAATTCCTTCTTCACAACTTTCCCGTCTGTTTGCTTGTCAATTTGAATAATGGTCTGTGATGCTACGCCAACGGGTATGAATAGCCGACCTGGAGCCTTTAGTTGGTCGATTAGCTCTTGCGGCATTTTACTCGCGGCAGCTCCCACATGGCTAGAGGTACGAGCAATGAATGGGGATAGCGTCAGCTGTACTTGGATTACTTGACCATTCAAGACAATTCTATATGATCACTTACATGCAATCGTATGGGCCATCGCTAGGATATCCTAAGCGGCCGTCTGCTACTACAAACTTGATCCTATTGGAGTCCAGCAGATGCTTCTTTTGCTTTGCAACATTTCGATTGGACATATCGACCAATTCACTGATATGCTCGACTCCGACCACTTTGCCTTCAGGCCCCACCATCTCAGACATGCAAGCCGTAAGATAGCCGGAGCCAGAACCTATATCCAAAGCTGTGGACACGAGAATGAGATAGTTTTCTATTTAGAAAACATACATAATTATTCCATACCTTTCATATTGGGCTGTAAATATGGCTCAAGATACTGCAACGCATAGCCATGCATGTGTGGAGCAGAAATTGTGGCACCATACCCAATGGTCTGCGGAGAATCTTCATAGGGATATCGAGTCGTAAAATCCTTTCTATTATCCATTAGCTATAAATACCATCGTAAAAAGAAACTGCCAAGCAATGTGTCTTTAAAAAATAATTTTCACCTGTCCACTGCTTTCATAGCCTGTACTACCCGCTCGTTGTGAATTATGCCAGCGCGACGAAGATTATCAATTAAGCCAGAGTTAGAACCAGCTGTGGGAGAGCCATGGTTAATAGTATAGATTGGATATTAGGTGACAGTGGAGGACAATAACCTGAACATGCCCATGCCATTTTGATTTGATTCCGAAATCTGTTCGAGGTGCCAGGCTTGCTGGTTTTCCTGCAACGCTTTCCTTGGTCGGTGGTTCGGCGTATTCACGTGACTTGTTAACAATTTGGTATGGGAAACATGCCAAGTCAGAAATGCTTAACTCCTTGATTGTCCACAGAACCCCGGCCAGGACGGCGGTTTAGTCACGAACTCGTTTTTTCTATTACTCTGCAAAATTCTCTCTATTACCAATTATAGCCAGCTGATATGATTCCATATTTCTTACAAGTATGTTGTACATCAATACCCGATGATAACGTCAGCATGTTTGGTATCCTCATATAGCCCTTTAACTCTTCAATTTACCAGTTTATGGAAAGCAGAGATATGTTGGTTACAGAACACTAACCATATATGCGTCCAAATACCGATCATACCTTCATGATGGATTGTATGAAGCCTTTCGAGAATGTTTGCTAAAGAAAGCACTTGAACATTTTCGAAACAAACCTTGTTCACCTTGTCACTAACCAAGTTTCTATCATATAAAAGGGTGTAGTTTCGACTCTGATCCAAACTTTATCAACCACTTACCTCAGGAACATAATTTAACAATGAAGATTACTGCTGCTATCTGCCTGTTCCTTATATCCTCCACTCTGGCGCTTCCAACTCATTTCAAGCGTGGGTCGTCGCTTATCGATGCTAGCAACGCTAGGGTTGGTGAAAACTTGGATGCTGTCAACGATAACGAAATTTTGACAGACCTTAAGGGCGTTGGTAATGTCAATATCAGTGCCACTGCCGATGATATCCTCAAACGTTCTGGAACCCTCATTGATGCTTCTGATGCTACCATCTTGAAGAATGCAGATCTCGTTAATAATAATGAGGTGGTTAAAGATCTCAATGATGTCCTTAATATCAACCTTGATAATGTTGCAACTGGAATCCTCGAGAGAGACGATGGTAGCCTTATTAATGCCGGAGATCCTGATGTTTTGAATAATGTCGATGCTGTTAACGACAACGACATTTTGAAAGGCCTTTACAAAGACTTCAACATTGATCTCGATGATATTGTCGGGGATATCTTCAAAAGAGACCATGGTAGCTTGGTCGACGCTAGTGATGTATCCCTCTTAAACAAAGCTAAGCTTGCCAATGACAACCGCATCGCTAATGATCTTACAAAAACCGGCAATGTGCAGGTCAAAGACTCTGTCAAAAACATTTTGAAATCAAGAGCATTGGATCGTGCCGATCGTGATGGACGCCATATCGTATCTGGATCCAAAGATGCAGACATTCGTGTTCACGATCCTGTCAATATAGAGAACGGTAATAATGGCATTGCTGAGAAGGACGTCGATATCCGCGAAGATCGCGAAATGAGAGAACTCCTTCGTCAAATTCGCGATCTCCTTGATCGCAGCCATTAATTTCATCGCCACACTTATGGAGCAAAATCATATTTAATTGCCGGTTCACTATCTATAATTTATTGGATATAATGCATTCGTTCTAATGCGGTAAACCGTAATCTCTTTACACTCATTTTTCTCCTACAATATCAGCCTATTTTCCATCTCCCTAGTTGTTCACACATGTCATTGACAAGGCATAATTTTTCTCCATAACTCGTTCCCATTTTAAGTCAATCAAATAAATCCGTTCTTTTACATGGTTATTCTATTCCATCCGACGTTTCCTTACTTGGTTGATTGGCTATATTTACTATAAAGTTGATGAATGAATTTCTACCAAAATCCTGATCCATTCCGGAGTAGTATGACAAACGCTACCTTATCAAGGTGACAGCTCGTGGATGTTGGTTTACCCCGCAAGCATTCTCAATATGCTCCGAAGCATCTTTTGTGGGTTAGCAAGGTCACGCATGCACACACCATGAACCTTTAATGGGATGTGGAGTGTGGGTCAAATGCCCAAGTTTCCCGTGGCGCGCACAGTATTAGGAGGAATACCGGTCATTAGGACAATTAAAAATATTCCTTTACTCCGCAGCTTAACCATAATTTCCCCACAATGTTCCTTGATCGGATTATTTGTGCGAGGCCCAAATAGTATCCATTCGCAAGTAACGCAACACCATCAATTAAACAAAGGAACAGTTAATCTGGAATCAAGAATCTCAATTGTGGAGAGTTAAGATAGATCAATTAGAGTTCTCTCCCAATTCTCTCCTATTGAAATTTTTTTTGATTTTAACCCAATCTCAGTATTACCAGGCGGAGAATATATAGAATCTATCCCCATGGGGAACGGGTGGAATACTTTTCACATCAAACAAATAGCCTGTGACACAGATGCCCACCGGACTTCGATTGTCACCACAAACCAATATAAAAGTACGCCTTGAATTTGTCTCTCGATATATCAGATTTTTCAAGGCGGACTTCAGCAACCATGGGACGATTTTCTATCACGAAGCAGAGACTGGCCTGCTACATGTATTCCATAACGGCCACACTGGTCATGTTCATCAATGGATATGATGCTTGTAAGTAGAGCAGATCTATATATTCATCTAAAACACTCGGTGTCTAATTCAAACTTCCGCTTTTAGCTGTCTTTAATAACATCATGAACTGGAAAACATGGAATGATAAATTCAACAACCCTCCCAACAACAACCTTATTGGAGCTGTCAATTCATCCACTATGGTTGCAAATATCGTCTTTGGATTTTTCGTCTCTCCTTATATCAGTGACCGATTCGGCCGTCGTATGTCAATGTAAGTTTGGAGGGAAAATCTAAGTCTTAGTTTCAAAATCGATCGATTTTAAAAATAACTCAAACGAATGAAATCTCTTTTTCGCAGTTTCATTGGATGTGTAATTATTATCATTGCTGCTATCATCGAACTTGTTGCTCCAAACATTGGAGGCTTCATCGGTGGTAGAGTTATCATCGGTATGGGTGGAGGTATCTCCATGGCTGCTGGTCCTACCTTTATGAGTGAAATTACTCCTCATGATATTCGTGGTCGTATGCTGTCGTTCTGGCAAATTGCCTATTCTGTAGGTGCTTTGGTCTGTACCTACATTGCACTTGGAACATCTTACTGTAAGTTTGAGGCATTGAATCATGTTGATTTTTGATATTTGAGCAAATTATTCATGGATCTATGTGTAGATGAATACCTTGGTATGTGGCAATGGGGTACTCCTATTCTTCTTCAGTGCATGGCCCCAGCTCTCTGCTGCTGCCTTATCTTCTTCTGTCCCGAGTCACCCAGATGGCTGGTCCAAAAGGGCAGGGATGAGGACGCTAGAAAAGCTCTTCTCCGCATTCGTGAACCTGAGGAAGTTGAATCTGAATTGCAAGGCGTAAGTATTACCATGCATGCATATATGCTTTCTATAATTCAATATGCTAAAAAAAAAATTCCCATCCTATTTTATCTACTCAGATCAAGGACGCCATCAAGTGGGAACAAGAAAATACTACACAATCTTTCAGAGATTTGTTCGTCACTGCTTCAATGAGACGTCGTCTTATTGTCGGTCTTGTCATCAACTTTGGTCAACAAGTTACTGGTCAAGCCATGATGACTCAATACTCTTCCAGAGTCTATACCAAGATTTTCACCTCTCAATCCACCATTACTTTGATCAACGCACTCAACTATACCTTTGGAATTTTGTTCACTCTTCCAGCCACTTTTCTCTCTGATCGATTGGGTCGTCGAGCTCTCTTCATCGTCGGTGGTACTGGCCAAGCTGTTACCCTCATTATTGCCGCCACCGTCATGCTCACTGTTCCTCAACCCAATGGCTACCCATCTCAGGCAGTTGGTGCTGGTGTCGTGCTTGTCATGTTCTTGTTCACTGCATCGTATAAGCCAACATGGGGTGCCACCACATGGATCTATACTTCGGAAATGTTCCCAATGAATGTCAGAGCTGTTGCTGTTGCCGTTTGCTCAAACACCCAAAATGTCGCTGGCGCCATTTTGGCTCAAGCTTTCCCCCCTATGTTCGCTACGATGGGCTTCAAGTCTTTCTATGTCTGGGTTGCATGCAATGTTGTTTTGGTCACTTTTGTTTACTTCATGTGTCCTGAAACCAAGGGATTGGCTTTGGAAGACATTGATGTTATCTTCGGTAGTGCTGCACATGATATCGAAGTTGGTTCTTATGAGAACGAAAAACCTGCCAGTATTAAAGTCGACGAGAAGGAAGAAAAGATAAATTATTAGAGCTAGTCCCAGTAATTCACCTCTTATCCCGTTATCTCTTTCTCTCGTTAACTCAAGCTCTTCTACCCAATACCATTAGCATTGTAGATATTGTGCTGTATCCTTAAGATCCTACATAGTTACCCTAACTAAAAAATAAAAATACTAGTATGTGCAAAAATTATGTTTGGAAATGTGCACAGGAGCCTTCCAGATTCTGTCATCAATTGGTTTAATAAACTTTCTAACACGCTTACAACATAGTCTTTGTTTAGCAGCTATCATCATATCCAGCGTAATCCGAATTTCCGCCCTAATTGTTTATGAACTGCTCACCACCAGTCCAGCTAGCCGTTCCTTTAGTGACATGGTACAGTAATAGTTTTCAATAGCTATGAAATGCCGATGGGGTCGAAGTAAATGCATTTTGAGGTTTCCTGATCCACACTGATCCTTTGTAAATCGCACATTGAGCACTTTCACCATGTGTAACTGCGAGACTTATAATATTCATTCGGGGAATGACTGTACCACTTTGTTTGAGAGTACCGCGATGCTCGCGATTTTAACCCAGCAGGGAACATTCACTACATTCCGCAGCGCAGTATGTGTCTTCCACTTTCAGTCCGAATTTGACGGACTCTTTACCCACCTACTTTCTACCTTGGTATATCACAAGCCTTAAAACCAGCGCTACATTCCACAAACTACGATGATTAAATGTGCAAAAGACAGGAGTAATGGTGATTTCTCTTCATAATAGAAATAGTTGTAGAAGAAAGACTTAATAAAGGTCAGACAAGTGCGTTAAATAATCAAGGTAACTTGATGCATTATTCAGAACTTTAGATAATCAAATGGAGATATTACAGTATGCCTTGATCGATGCAGACCAATATAGTTCTCGTTTAAGCGCATATAACGATAGAGAATGGAGTGCATTAGGTGAGGGTATGAAATTTGACCTACGTTGTGGCCAAATACAGGAGCGGAATGATAGCGGATAGTCAATATGTGATAAGGATGCAGTTCAGGAAGAATCAAGAGTAATGTATTGACAGTAATATTTAACGCTGATATTTATCATCTGTCTGGCTTCTATTGAAGAATTTGGCGCCATTTTGCTACGGCTAAGGGCCATGCTGTGTAGTACTACTATATCTACTAGTTAGTACTTTGGAGCTAAGTGTCAAGCGTAGCCATCTGGAATTTGTTATGGACCAAAGCACGAATGTCCCAGATCGTAGTTCAATTTACGGTCTCTGTTTTTTAATAATTCCATAATGAAAACGATAGCCATACGATCATATAAGATTACCCAAATTTTCTCAGCTGTGTTATGGCTCCTATCGTTGGATGAGGGGTTCAGGGGCGTAGTAATTTGAAAGAAATTTAGAACAAAGAAGTTAAAGTGGAGACGATCTCACCTAACCGCTGGTACAAATTCGTATTTGGTACATTCATCAGAAGGTATGTTAACCGATATCGGATGTACAATTTCAAATTTAGGGCAGGTAAAGGTACTCCACTTGCCGACTAATCAAGCCGACCATAGAAGACCCCTTTTTTCCATCAGCTATTTCAGGTCAGATACAATAAAGAAAATCCAAACCTTCAGTGATTGAAATTAAGAAATCGCTATTTTCTGATTGACTTTCATCATTTTGATTTTCTTCTTTCCTTGTCTCTCTACCGCAACCTTCCGTTTGTCTCATTCTATTAAAAAGCCCTAAATTCTTTTTTGAGCAAGGCGTAGTGGCATATCCAATGTATGCACAAGTTCGTTTTAACATACGGTCTATTATTCTGACAATCATCTTTTCCTGTTTCATACAATTGATCATATACGAAATATGGAGTAGAAATACGATACAATTAGCATGCACTTCGAAAGAAAATTGTTATGCACAAGCGACAAAGATCGAAAATTTCGTCGCGAAGACCAGTGCTTTCAAGTCGGGTATGAATACTCTTCGAAATTTGGCGATTACGCGGCAAAACCTCAAACACAATATACCGCCAATTGATAACGCCAATATAATCGACAACAACCGGGATACGAAAATACCTATGCCAGAACAGACAACAGAAAGAGTCAAAGCTGCATTCGTCGTCCTTGTCCGCAATCGAGAATTGGACGACCTGCGGTCTTCAATGAGGTACGTTTCAATATTATTTTCAATGGAACCAAAACTCTAACATGAATTAATTGGTGATGCCACAAATTTTTCATTTAGGGACATGGAGGCAACATTCAATTACAAGTACAATTACCCATGGATATTCCTCAACGAAGAACCATTTACCGAGGAGTTCATCAGCCTTACCACAGCCATGACTAAGGCGAATGTCAGCTATGGTTTGGTGAAAGAAGAACATTGGAGCTATCCACCCTGGATTGATCAAAATCTGGCAAGGAAGAAAAGAGAACAAATGGCTGCCCTTGGAGTTATTTACGGAGGGAGTGAAAGCTATCGGCATATGTGTCGGTAAGAAAAATAATATGCTCTACACATTGGCTTTTAACATGATGGTTGAAATTTTCATATATTAGATTCCAATCTGGGTTTTTCTACATGCATCCCTTACTAGACGATCTGGATTACTATTGGTAAACGCAAAATATCAAAGTATCCCTCAATAGGGATTATTATTAAACCCTCAACTCTCATTTTCTTGTAGGCGAGTTGAACCAGATGTCAACTTCATGTGTGATATTGACTATGATCCATTCTTGTATATGAAACAGCATGACAAGAAATATGGTATGCAGTATAACGCGGGTTAATCCATGATCGACTTTGCTAATCACGACGCACCTATTATAGGCTTTACTATCTCGCTAAAAGAATTCTACTCTACGGTACCAACTTTATGGAAAACCAGTAGAGAGTGGATGAACTTGAATCAGAAATATTTGGTTCCTGGTGATCACCCTGAAAATTTGATGAAATTTGTAACTGATGATAATGGGGAATCTTACAATCTGTGCCACTTTTGGAGTAACTTTGAGGTAAGCCATTTTGAAATCCATGTTGAATTATGCACAGGAAACTAACTCAATCTAATATTTAGATAGGATCGGTGGCCTTTTTAAGATCTGAGGCATATCAAAGCTACTTTCGGTATTTGGATCAAGCAGGTGGTTTCTTCTATGAGAGGTGGGGGCTTCTGTTTTTATTTTATTGCGTCAATATTAAAACATATTTGACTCTTAGCTTAAATGATATATAGATGGGGCGATGCACCTGTTCATTCCATCGCAGTGGCTATGCTATTGAAGGCATCTGAAGTTCATTTCTTCAATGATATGGGGTATCGTCATGGGCCTTTCCAGCACTGCCCAGATGGTCCAGATTGGCTGAGTAAAGGAAAATGTTACTGTGAACCTCGAAAGTCATTTGGTAAGGCATACTTTTTGATTCTATTGCCTTTCTATACGGCTCAAGGCTTAGATGTTGTCTGTTTTTGATAGATCTGAGCTTCAATAGCTGTTTATCAAAATGGATGCAAGTGACCAATACTACAAGGGATGGTTACATTATCAGTCAAAAGTAGTACACGCAAGGATATTTTACCGTGTACTATTCAATGATTGCAATCCTTAATTCAAGCATTTACCCATAGAAGTGACCTAAACTTTGTAGCATGCAAAAGTTGTAATGTGGACCAAGCCAATATAAAAAAGAAGTTGAATAGTGGCGTGTCATTGGTCACTAATACGGCGAATTTGAAGCGCCTGAACATGCCGAATTTCTGATTGTTTCGGCTGTAAATTTTTTAGTTAACATCCATGCGAGGCAACTTTTTAAAGTGTTTCTCTTATTTCGAAGCATAATTATTCCTTTTCCCACTTGCATTACCTTACTATTCCAGCTTAACACTGTGACCTAGCCAATTCGAAGACTTGTTTTGTAGCATGAAACAATGGGCAATGCTCATTCTCTCGAAATTGACTTGTCGGACAGACAATTGACAAGGTATGTAAAGACTTTAGCATGATAATGCAGAAACTGCCTTGTTGACAATGTTACAGTGTTACGCTAGAACAACTTGGTGCGCTTGTGTCTGGACCAAATCCTTTTAGAATATTTCAACACATCAAACATGATCGAGGTAGTTATGTGCAACGAATGTACTTGCGCCGCAATCAACTGTCATATCTACCAGCCAACTTTGAAGCCCTCTTGAGCAGCTTGACGGATCTTTCGTTACGAGGCAACGAATTGGTGCAGTTTCCACTTGAGATTACTTCATTGAAGCAACTCGTCAAGTTGTCGGTTGCTAGCAACGGATTATCCTACATACCCGCCGAAATTTCCAAATTACGGCACCTAGAGTGGCTCAACCTTTCAGGTAATACATTGGATGATTTGCCAGTCGAGCTTGCGAGATGTAGACGCTTGACCCACTTGGACATCCAAAAGAACTGGTTCAAAGGTAAGTGTGGCAAGCAGTTTAATTGAAGTGAGATAGCAGAACAGTGCCCGTGGTGACTGATACACCTCATTTCATAGTGCTTCCAAGTTGCATCGGACAACTCAACAGCTTACAAATATTACTCTGTCAGAAGAATTCTATTTCTGTGATCGCGCTGGAGGCTTTTCCTTCGTCTCTGCTCACTCTGAACTTATCGTTCAACCTTTTGGAAGACATTCCTTCTACACTATACAATCTACCCAACATTGAGGTTTTGATTCTGTCTAGCAACTTGATCTCAGAGATCCCAGTAGAACTATGTTTGACCAACAAAAGTTTAACCAACTTGGACTTGCATACCAACAAACTCTCGAGTGTCCCTCCAGAGATTTCTGAATTGAAACATTTACGACGTCTCAACATTGCGATTAATCAAATCACGGAAATCCCACCCAGTATTGGAGATCTGACATTGTTGGAATGGCTCAATATAAACGACAATCAGTTGACTGAGCTACCTGACAGTATAGGCAACCTCCGATACTTGATCAAATTCGGTATTGTGCAGAATAAACTGGAGAGACTGCCTGATTCGATGGGCAGACTAACACAACTTTCCAAGTTGGATATGCGGCGAAATCAATTCCGCTGGTTACCTGGTACCATTCTTAATCTTCGAGATAAACAAGAGTCTGCCCAAACATTCATTGAAACCGGCGATAATAATATCGTTCGCTCTCTGCGACCCGGTGTAGGAAGTTTGAAGACCATATTGATGGGAGAAAACGAGCAGCTTCAATATTATGAAGGGATTGTTTGCGAAATTGCACATCAAGACACATATGTTTACCCCAGTAGCATGGAAAACATTAGCATCGAACAACTGACTCATCTCCACAAAGTTCCATCCCTGTCCGAGATTGCTACACGTCGGCTACTGGATACATTGCCCTTGCCATTCGACTCACTTGTGTCCTTACGGTATTCAAGTACGCGAATGGCATACTTGGAGAACCTTCCATCTGATATATTACCTTCGTACACGCTCGAAAAGATTATTTTCAATGTAGAGCAATGCGAGGCGTGCTTCCGACTGTATTGCGACAGTCATATCTATGTTGCTGAGCTTGGTTGCATGGGTGACTCACGAGTCGATGTACCTGTTCGATTTCGGATGTGTTCTTACCGCTGTGCTAAAGCCTTCATGCAAATCGACAAGAGTATACAGCCGTTATATGATGAAAACCAGGCATCTAATGGGTTGGAAGCCCTGGATCATCCGTCGCAGGAATCTACCAGTGACTTGCGACAAGAGACTGACCTGAGTATCGATCCAAACATGCTGAGAGAGCCCAGCATAAATTCAACATCAAGTTGTAAGTGGAGACGGATTGTGTCCATTATATAGTGGCAGATTTAACTAACAGCTTGTTTATTATACCAGCGAGACATTTTAGCTTGGCTAAATGTTTACAAAACTCGTTTCGTGCATTGTTTTCTCCGCATCATGCGGATGATATCACACCAAGCGTGACCAACATGTCTCGGCTTATCACACTTTCAAATGTCTCATCGCGGCCATCTCCACCACCGTCTGGCCGCTACGTCACCATAGATGTATCAGAGCTGGAGAGGTTTTAATGCGTGGCGAACACAGCAATCTAATTTATTGTTTCGTGTTTAGTGTATATTTTTTAAAAAGGGTCTTGCCTTACGATTGCCCTTTTCTGCTTCCTTTATTATCTTTAATCGTTTAATCCCTTGTCCGCATAAACGAGCAGGTCTTGCTTAGAAACTAGGTAGCTACCATACTATAATTATAGTATTTTTTTTGTTTACCAGAATACAATTTTGATATATCAATTATGTAAAACGGTAGTGTAAGTGTAACGTGTTTTATCTTGTAATATTACATCTTGGCAGTTGGTTGCTCCTTTCCATTGACATCTTCACAAACTTGTCGAAGTTCAGTCAACACCAGTGAAATGACCTTTGAAAACTCTTGTGTGCTAACAGTCTCCTTGACGCGCTTGCACTCAATACCGTATTTGACCAAATTAGGAGCAGCCATATAATTAATGCCATAGCCATCTGGGACAATAGCACCAAATCCAGTGCCCATCAGTCTAATGCCCGCATGAAGTCCTGATGTGGATAGGCGCCAATTCTGAGACTCAGCAAACGCCGGATCAGTAAAGATAGGGTGCATTTCTGCATTAGGATGAGAAGCGTTCAACAGACGCAAAGCCAACAAGTGTCTATCACATCCGTATCCGTTGGATGAAGAAATGGTATAAGCTGTGTGGGTTTTGCAAGCAGCTTGTAAAAGTTGGTATCTAGTTTTGTTCTATAAAATGCAAGAGTAAACATGTCAATTACATTGTTTTGGAGAGTGCAATGTCTAATACAAAAGTGTCAGCAACAACGTACGTCAATTCCCTTTTGATCCCATGCCTCCACCAACTTCTTAGTATCCACGCTGCAAGTTCGAATGGTTTCGGTACGCCCATGAAGGTATTGTCGAGTACTGGCTGTCTCATAAGTAGCAGTCACATTCTTGTGTACCTTGTAGTAGGCCAGCTGAAGACTCATTTGGAAGAAAGCATCTGGTGATACTTTGGCATGCTTCTTGACCCAATTGGTTCCATATTGATCCCAGATCAAAACTCGTGAATCCGAAAGAGCAATTGTCTTGGCAGCTTCATCACAAGCCTCTCTCAAATGCTGATGAACAGTCTCATCGACTTCAAATGATAGCCTCTCCATGGGTGCAGTGGATTTAGATTGCTTGATGTCAGCGGTGCTAGCATTTGGAGGGCAAGGTTTCTTGAGCATGTGATCAAATACATAGCTGGCGGTAAGTGCATCGACTGGAGAGTGTTCACCAAGTATAGCGCATTTTCCATTAGCCTCAACGATCAGGTTGAGAGATTTGTCAAACCAGCGATTGGATCCAGTCCCTTGTCCGGTAAATACGTTACGTGTCCAATCAGCAGTATCATCGCCCGCGCCATGATCATCCAGGGAAACAGCAAAGAGAGCATCCTCCACCACAGTCAATGACTGTCGGTTGACAGGAGATACAGAAAGAAGGTAATTACGAGTTTTGGACCAGTGGTCTCGGTGAGCTGATGTCAAGATAGGAATGGGAGCTTGGAGGGGTTGAGTCTGCACATGATTGACGATAGCGAGGAGATCTCTTTGATATACAATATTTTATATAAGTTTTTCACTTCATATTCATTTTATAAGATAAATTTTACTAGAACCTACCTTTCAATTTCTTCCTTGCTGGCTCTTACACGCTGACCATGTTGTTGCTTGTATACATGGAGAGGGTACATCTGGTTGCGCACAATAATGATAATATGAGTTGCATTTTCGTTAATGGTGGAGAAGGTGTCGCATTGTGGTTGAGGTATACGAGTAACGCCGAATATCCGGGTATATTGGTACATGCATTGAGGTTTACCGCCTCTCAGCATTTCAATTGGCAATTTTTGACTACATAAAAGATTTAGTTTGGATAACCACGGTTTGGCACGTGTTAATGACTAAAATTCATCCAAATATCGAATATGTTACCTGTCAATGAGTTCCTTAAAATCCAAGCCTTCGAATATCATATGAGCAGCTCTTCGAACTTGAAAGTAAGTGTAATTGCCTGAAGGACGTTTGGCTCCATTGGCAAGCAAGTCCTTGGGGTGATTAGGATCATCCATTCCCAGGATATACCAGTTACTATTAACAAGAAGAGAGTCACGCCACTCATGGTAAGCCTTCTGGAGCCAAAACTTATCGTCTAGCCAATTAAATGGTGCAGATCTGTCCAAATCTATCAAGCGTTCCTGAAGTTGTTTGGACAGAGAGCTTGCTAGGAAACTCTGAACCCTCCTTTCACTTTCTTGGAACTCCGTTTCGGTGAGAAGGGGGCGGAGGGAGTGCAGGTAACGAGCACAAGTGGCTTCTAAGGAAGGGACGGGTAAGCGAGGTAATGTGGACTGTAAGGAGAGGGTTGGAGCTGAAGACATTTGGACGCAAGCAATCGAAAGCTATTGTTGAGCGTATAAAGGAGGAGAGAGAGAGACACTGCTTAATTGTACGCAAATCCCACAAACAATTTTAAATGTGGAGGCTTGACATGTGATTTGCTCGTGTGCCATACACAGTTTCTTTCACTTTTTACTCTTTACAGCCTTTCATAACAATTTGTATAGCGTAAGCAGATTACCCCACATAAACATCTGTGCTCACAGAAGATGAAGCAGCGCTTTTTGATCTATTTTTATGGATCAAAGTGACAAAACACAAGGTGGTCGCTTGACCAGTTTGAAATGGCTCATTGAAGTTTCGGCAAGGGCCAGAACTGTAAACTGGAAAAATGGTATTTGCAAGGTAGTATTAAGCTATTATATCGACGACCTTTAGCAGTTGTGATTTAAAGAAAGATTAACGGGTTGTCTATGAACTTGCGAAGATACTGCCATGATCTGAGTGTCGAACCGGTCATCTGCCTGCCTGTCCAAAATTTAAGAGCTACAAGGTGCGGTGCGGTGTCGCCGAATGAAATACAGGAAAATACGGGAAAGAAATTGTGTCCTTTCCAGTAGCTGTATGACACATCCTGCCGTGAATTAGACACGTCCAGGTTGTTCCAAGGCCTAGCTTTATAGAGATAATCCTACCTTATACAGAAAGATGTGCAAGCCCATTGATGCAATCTCCTCCCTTTATGCAGACCCTTTTTATGAGCGAAACAGTGTTGAGAGATCTCACAGTGGACGACACAATTGACAAAACAATACAAACGAATCCATTTTTATCGTCTGCTGTTCAGCCCAGACGGCGACAAAAGTCCCTTTGCTGGACCCTGCTTTATCGATCCTTTTTGACACTACTGTCAAACACACCAAACCCTTGGGTTGTTATCCACGAACCAACCATCATAGATTGACCTCATTAAGCGCAATGACATTTAACTACATTACACTACACTTCCCTTCATAACACCTATATTATATAATATATCACTTTTATTTCCAGTTCGGATGAAACAAATGCATGCATTTGATAGTAATGTACTGTACAAATATGACACTCAAGTAGACTCTAGCATCACAGTATGAAATGTATCTTGGGTGCAAATGCTTGTTGTTGTTGTTTAGGCAGAGAGAGCGTTGAGCTTGGCTTCAATAAGAGCAGCGTTGGCGCCAACGACCTCATCACGCTTTTCACCGTTTGCGAAGAAAATGAAAGTGGGCATAGCACGAATCGAGTATTCCTCCGCGATATCCTGTAAGACGGGGTAGTGTTAATATTCAGGCTGGCGCGTACACATGATAATTTTTCTTCATAATTTTCTTGTTTTAGGAGAATTCTACTTACAGTGCCTTCGTCAACATCGACCTTGGCGAAGATGATGTTAGCGAACTTTTCTGCAAGCTTTTCAAACTTGGGGCTGATGATCTTGCAGGGACCGCACCATTGAGCGTAGAAATCGACAGCAACCTACAGGCGTGAAAAGGTATTAGTCATACATATCGATGTATGATCGCTCGAGTGATAATACTCACAGGCTTGTCACCATTGATGAGTTGCTTGAAGTCGGCAAGGTTTTTGATTTCTTGGACCATTATGATGATTTATGTAAGGAAGATATGAGAAAAAATATTGTGTAAAGAAAAAGACCACCATGCGAGGGTTCAAGGTATTTATACTCAAAAAATGGCGAGCTCATCAGCCATTATTATTGGGTAATCAGGGTCACTTAGTAAGCCTTTACAACTCCGCCCCACTACCTAAATAAAAAAAAAAAAAAAAAAAAAGATCTGGCAAAATCCACCTCTGTGACGATATGATTTTTAATGCTACACAGTTTGGTGATTTCTCCGTCGTAAGCCATCCAGATTACTCAGCTGTTGTTTTTTACCAACATCATTTCTAATTCACCAAAACATCTCATTATCCCGTCCGTTATCCCTTGTAGGGTTCAAGTAAAAATTGCAGAAAGGGATTGCATAACAAATGAAAACATATGGTTTATAACCATATAACAACAAAACAGTTGATTAATTTACAGTACAATGTATGTATCTACATCTCCGAGAACAAAATTATAAAAAGGTTGGAGAGAAGGGGGCTGCGTGTAGGGAGAGGCGCAATTCAATTCCATTTGAGAAAAGAGTCAAGTGTATCATCACCTTCCCTAGTAGCGTTCATGTCAAATGCTGGTCCTGAATTATTACTATCGAACATCAACTCCGGCATGCCTCCAAAGAGTGGTTCCACTCCTTGCTGAGGAACAAACTGGTTATCCAAGCCTGAATCTGACATTGCTGAAGAGGAAGACAACACAGATTATGTGAGTTAGTTAGTTAGTTAGTGATAAACCCCCATTTTCAGCAATACACTCATACGTACTGTCAAGAGCATAGCCCTGCTGGAGCAAGTCGTGCAGGTTAGATGTAAAGTTAGGGTCAGCTGTAATATTTGATCCGTAATTCTCCATCATCTGATCTTCCTTGCTACTGTCTCCCTGGTAGGCAGTATTCTGATCGATCGCGGTATCAAAGGGATTCTCTAGCTCGGTATCGGGAGTTCCTAGGCCAGATGGAACGAAGGGAGCATAAAGCGATGCATGCTGACTATGCCTAACAAATTGCGAAGAGTTGGTATGGTGGTGATGATGTGGTCGTTGATTACTGGATGATGAAGCAGAGGGAACAGACGTTGATAGCATTTTAGGGCTTCCATGAGCAGGACCTAGCCGTGGGGACTTCGGAGCCCCATAAGGAGAAAACCGACGGGAGTGCGCAGATGTGGGTGGTGACCCTATACTCATAGCTGCAATAGATTTCTGGATTTGTGAAAACGGGGACCCTATGACGGGTGAAGCGTTTGGCACAGATGATGAATTAATAGGAGATCCAGCTGTAAACGATGAAGCATTGGAGTGTGGAATAGCAACTCCATTCTTGATAGCATTCACCATGTCTCTTTCGTCCATAAGTCGTTGGATTAACGTAGCCTTCTTGCCAGTTGCTGGCTTTCCACGTTGACGGAGCATTTCTTTTAACTCGCTAACTGTAATATCATCAAAGTTGACTTTTTGAAGTTGCTCATCGAGTCTACGATGATGCTCTTCCGCATCAATGGATATGTTGGCGGCATGTGGTCTAGATACTCTTCCGATAGGGATGGGCTTAGCTTTGGTGGTGGTTGGCGGCGTACCAGGTATGGTAACGCGATTATTATTGTTATTATTGGCATTGGGTGGAAGTGAAATAGACCGCCGTCGTTCTTGGGACATGTCATCAATAGGATTTGGCATATCTTGTGTTACTGCTGCAGGTGTCGTTGGTAAAGATGCAAAAGGATTTTTGAAGATTGGCATATCTTGTAATGAACCAAGTGAAGGCTGAAGCATATTCGCTTGCTGTTGACTGTTCAAACTTGCCTTTCGCGCATAGTTAACTTTAAATCGAGCTTGGAAATCGCCTTGTCTTTTTTGGTGATCAACATTTGACGTCAACGGAGATGGCGGCGCTGAGCTATTTGGGAATGAGCCTAAAGACAAGCTGGGCGAACCTCTTCTTCCAGCCAAGTCTTTTCTTGTGGAGTCTGGCGCGTCCAACGTTATTCTCACACCCCCCTGCACTGGCTGAGAAAGCCTCTTCTGCTCTTGCTGCTGAGATTTCTGTTTGCCAACTGTCTGGTGTTCCGATGGTGAGCGACCATGGGAAAACTCTGAAGCGCTCGGTTTGGAGCCGGAGTTGTGACTGAACATGGCGCTCAAGTTTGATACAGCAGGAGGTGACATACTGTACTGCGTGGCAGTATCCCCAGGACTTGTTTCGAGATACTGTACGTTTTGAGCTTCTTGTGCCAGTATTTGCTCTTGCATCCTTCGTTGATGGTCTTGTAGGGTTTGTTGTTGTTGAATAAAAGAAGGGTCGGAAAAGAGAATATCTTGGTATTCTCGAGACGATGATGATAAATGGTCAAACGCATTCGGGCCCTGTTCTGTAGTAAATGGCATGGTATATTGAGATGACAAATCTTCTCTCATCGTTTCTTGATAAGGTATCGACGAGTTACCAGTGTCATTATTTTGGTACTCTCGTTGTTGTTGTTGTTGGGCCTTTAGGTGCTGGAATAACCAAGGGTTACTGCTAGCAAACTGGTTACTATTGGCAACCATAACGTTGTCTAAGTTGGAATCAAAAAGGTCATCAAAGTCTTTGTCGGATTCCATTAATTTCTGTAATGTTCTTGGTGACATGGATTGTACATTATAGGCGTCGAAAGAGGATGAGCCAGGATAGCTCATATTGTTCTGAGAATCGTGGTATGAAAATGACCGCGAATTGTCATTAGAGAATGGTGGTTCAGCGTGCTGATCCTTCAAGTTGTGGGGCATAACTCAAAGGATATGAAAAATAAAAAGGTAAGATATAAACAGAAAGTAAGGCAACTCCAAGGCCTCCGCTATAGAAAAAATCGACACTTTACTCCATTCGTTATTTTTTTTCTCTTTAAAAACGACTCCAATGGAGAATTTTTTTGAAAATCCGATGAACTACATTATGAGAGTGAATAATAAGAAGAAGAATATAATGGTGACAAATATCTTGATCATAAGCCATCGGTTTGATGATACAGATTTGTAGTATTTAAGAAGCTGGTTGTTGGCTCCAATAATGTTGGATTCAATGTCTTCAGTGTTTTGCTCGATTCTAAAATAAAATTAAAAATAAAAATAACATTAAAAATAATGAATCAACATGTGGGTCAAATGAAATATATTAAATATTTCTCCTTTACCTTTGTACTGTTTCTCGTTGTTCTGCCACCATAGTCGCTAACTGTTGGAAAATACTTCCAAGTTCTGCAATGGTGGTTTCAATGCTCTCGATGGCCGATGATCTACTTTCTATGTATCGATCTTGTTCTAACATAAGTGCTTGCTGCTGTTCTTGTTGTTGCTGTGCTGTAAGCATGGGTATTCCAAGTGAGAGTGTATCTTCTTGTGGTTCTGGTGGTATTATTGCAGGATCTGAGCTGGTTTTTGCTTTTGTGCGACTTGGTGAGTCAAAGAGAGCAGATTCATCTAGGTTTGCGAACGTTCAGACCAGAATTAGAATGACATTTAACATCAATAGGAATATATTGTATATCTTTTCCACACACTATATTGAAACTTACAATTCGTAGAAACAGGATGGTCCGAAGTGGACAGCAAAAACTGATCTCGTCTGTCCTTGGATGATTTCATATTCTATGAAACGTGGCATTAGTACATTCAACCAAACAAAAAAAAAAAAAAAAAAAAATTCAGAGCTACCCCTTAGGTCTTACCTCAGTTCGTATTTCCAAAACATCTTTAAAGCTCATGGATGTATTTGCAAGCTTGCTCTGTAGTGATACCACGACATTCGAAGAATGCTCTGTCGCTTGTTTCGATCCGAGTTTATGGTCTTTGGTGTAAGTTTGAAGCATGGCGATCTGCTTATTTAGATTGGCTATATCTTGTTTGATAATGTAAGTGAGTTCCTGTGAAAATGGAATGTTGGTGAGAGGTTTCATGACATGGACATCATCGAGGATGATATGCATACGCTAATTTCCACCGGTTTATCATCAAACAACGTTTTCCTCTTGGCGACTAATGATATAGAATATAGTGAGCTTGTGCTTTACGTTGGATACTAAAAAGTAGACCTATGTTTGTACATACGTTTTGTAAGTTTCTCCAACTTGGCAGTGGTATTTGATATATTTCTCCCAATTTCGGCCGCTATTAACGAGAATTCCGTCTTACTCTTAATTCTGTCATGCGTTTGTGATGAATGTTGTATCAAAGATCGTCGCTCTAAAACTGTGTTATCGTGACGCTGCTGTAATCGCTCCACAAGAGCCTCAAATTCTGAAGTGCGATCTCGAAAGGACATTACGCGAGTTCGTCAATTACAATTGTAGGCTGCTTGTGATGAACGAGGTTGAAATTAAAGACCCATCCAACTTGGTTCTTGGAAAGTTGAACTTCCCATTTCCGGACACCAATCGGAGCCCACAAAAAAGAAATCACGTGGCGTGTCATCCATAGCTAATTTGGAACGTAGGTAACGATATCGCAATGCATCATGAAGCAGCGCTTTTGTGTTCAATGCTAGTAAAGGGGATATAAGACTTTGTGATGGATTATAATGTCATAGAAACAAACAATTTGCTAATTTAAAGCATAAAACTGGAGGTAGCTGGCATCACCGTCTTGACCAGTCGTATGTACCAGTGTTATATGAGGATGTAACCAGCTGTGAATGATTCCAATACCCTCCCTGTAAACATGCGCATACCACTTCACGGATTATAAATTATCAAAAAAGATTTTATTGTGTTTAATGAAGGAGAGGATTAAATATCCATCTCCATTGCTATAGGTAGTTTGGTTTCTGAAAAGTTGTGTAAAAGTTGAGCATTGGCTGTTTGCAGGTCAAGCTCCAAACGTCGGACCATATCCATCATCTGGATGACTCTAGGTCCCTGGTAACTCTTCGCACAGCTGATGGCCAATGTCAAATATTCAGTGCGCTTTTCCAGCGACATATCGCATCTAGAATGACAAAGGGATTATTAATATTGTCAACGGTGTCCGTGGATGATAGATGTAATAAACATACTCAGTCAGTGCAAGTTGCTCCAGAGTTTCTGCAGCATCATCATATCGTTGTTGGAGTCGGTAATGTTGCCATAATAAGTCATAATTCTCCTTTCTGAATGGAGGTCGAGTCAAAAAGGGAACGACATATGGTGTGTTGGCCTATGAAAGTTTGCATTAGTAACATTGTTGATTAATAAGCTCATCCACTCAAATGGTGACTTACCGTCAGCAGTTGCTTAATCATGCCTTTGTTGATAAACCATTCATATAATTCGAAATGGAATGCACGGTCTTTGGAGCTCAAAATCATTTGGTATATGTTACTAGCGTTGGCATTTCCTGACGTTTTGGGGTCAGCGGAGTTCGCTACTGATATCCCGCAATTAGCAATGTGTTTAAGGCATAAAGCAATCGTTAAAAAAAAAAAAAATACTTACTTGCAGATTCATAGTGTAATTCTCCAGCATATTCTGCGTCCAGCAGAGCCGAAAATACACAGATATAGCAACGTTTCTTGATTTCATAATACTTCCTCCTAGAGTCCCCAGTAGGGCAACCTTCGTCAACATACGAACTGCATCGATCGTATGGATCTTTAGCTCGAGCACAGGTGAGAGCCAGATCCACTACTCCTATGTTATAGCTAAGGTTTTTGTAACCCTCACATATTTCTTGAAGTTGCTCGTACGAGAGATAGTCGGCTATTTTCTTGAACAAGGTAAGCGACTCTCTGAGTTGTGTTGCGCGTTGTGTGGGATCAATACTCTCAGTTGCTTTACGAACGTGTTGGACAGCCTGTTGATAGCATGGTTAGGGTGTGTTTTAATCGGTACATGACTCTCCCTTGACACAGGTATGCCGTACCTTATACATGATCACGTCTTTGGGATTTGTGAGTGTTCCACAACAGTTTTGCAAGGTGTCAGTTACTACATTCAAATCGGTGCCTTTTTCCAGTTGGCTGTCGACAACTGCTGTCACCAAATGCCTCAATACAGTTCTACCATCTGGTTTTGTGAGCATGGACTCATAGGTAAGACCCATTAGTGCGACTTGAGCAGATACTGACATACTGTAATCAGGTATGTTACTACAACTGAACTTTAGTACTCTACGTATATATCGTAAAGGCTGTCTTACCGTTGAACAATGGGTGGGAAACCTGCGTCAATAAGATATGAAATAAATGCAACTGCTTCAATAGAATGGCTCAAAAGTTGGTACAGCTCTTCCATCGAGCTTTGCACTTCGTTTGGATGGAGCGGTTTAGGGTTGATATAAGGGTTTAAGTCCATGAACTTGCGCAACTGGCACAGTTTTCCATGAATGTCCTGCAATGTTTTCTTAGGGACACTTGAATCTTGGGCATTAGAGGGTTTTTGAGCCGTGCCACTGAAGAGATAATTCAGGAGAGAAAGATGAGCATTGAATAATTCGATATTTTTACTGATATTACAGCTACTCACCTTGCAACGGTCACTTTTTGATTCCAGAGAGGTTTTAATAGTCGATACAAGTACAATGCAAAGCCATCTCGCTGACTGACACCATTTTTCCCATGCAACGATCCAATAATAGATGGTGAATCAATGCTATAAAATAATCGAGTTGCTGGTTGTGAAGATATTAAAGTAGCTAAAGATTCTGCTAAATGTAAAAAAAATAAATTGCAGTGAGTATGAAATGATCACAGACCACCCAAGTCGCGTGAGAGAATCCTACCAGAATTTGACTGTCCTGCATGCTGTGTTTCTTTGCAGACCAAATCAAAGCACATAGTATAAGTTTGAGCTGGACCATAATGATCTATGAAATCTCGAATATCCTTTGCTCGTGTATCAAAGCAAGAGCCAGCTTCGGCAATCAATTGTTGTAATATTTCGATGGGTCGTCGCTTTTCTACAACAGTAAGACCTGCTCGTGTTTGTACCAGGAATCGGCGGGGTGGGACTGTTGAGAATGCTGTGAGTTCGTTGAGCTTCATTGATATTGGAATATCTTGGTTCTCCTCAGCAATAGCGTAAATCTTTCCAGTCAATCCAAATTCTTCATATAGTTCGGAAGCACCTCCCATGTTCTATCATGAAAATATTAGCTTTGAATCGGGGAACTATAATAAATCAACCGTGGACGAGATCATTTACCGTTACTTGAGCTCCAGTCATAAGAGCGGGGTCTGGGCATACACAAGAAACCCGTGGTTTTGATTTGTCGGCAAACATATATATACCATCTAAATAGAAAGCTGCATCCACTGCAGGTGTTGGCTCATTTGTACCCACTTTCTCAACAGGAAGTCGAACAAAGGTAAGCTGAACAGGCGATGGTTCCATCGAATGTGCTTTTGTAGATGTGAAGTATAAACGAGAGCCATTGGAGGTAACTGCCATAAGTCGACCATTTTGTGATGCTGACACGGTGATAGGATGTATTGAAATGATATCGAATTGTTGTTCGTCAAACAAACGTGAAGTGGGGCATAGGCTTTGTGCTTTTTTGCGTATATTTGTACATTGTCCAATATTTGTCAATGTCATCCCGTCAGATCCAAGGTATGCTACCTGTTAATAGGATGGCCGTTAGCAATCTGATACATCACCAAGTTGTCTGTCGAATGCCAACTTACTCTAAGATTGTGCATTGCAGTTAGTTGGTACAGCATGTTCCTTGATTCATCCACAACCAGATCAATTATAGGATCTACTCAGAGTCAAATTAACAAAATCGATACATGTTTTCATTGGTACATATCCGATGTCAGTACATACCATCATAAAGCGAAAGGAAGTATGAGAGTTTGCTTGGAGGATGACAAATCTTGGTACATCGACGTGAAAACCACGACTCCTGAGGCTTGTAGTCAAATTCATATAGGTATCCATCATCGGCTGCCATGAAGATTCGACCGGTTTTGGAGCCACACATCCGCAGCATTTTCAAATTATCGGAAGGAACAGATACATCGGTCTGATAGAAAGAGATATTTCCATTTTCCTTGTTGACTGATACTCCAATGGTTGTGATCTCTTTTGCATTTGCGATCACCAATAAATGTGTAACTTCCGGTACGAAAATTCCAGGTTTGGCGATGGTGAGGGCGACGCTAATGATGGATCCATTCGTATCTTCGTACAACTGCAGATCCAATCTATCAACATGTGAAATAGGTTAGAATGATCTGACAGAGCATATTTGCTTTTTGAAATTTGGAGGTCTCAACTCACCCATCTTCGTATTTCCATAAGTAAAGCTTGTTTTGTATAACACACCAGCTTCGATTGATGTCTGTAAATAACCCAATGACGCAATCGTTCGCTGGAGGGAGGGCTAATAGCTCTTAAGCAATTGGTTCAAAAAGTGTTGCATATAGATTATGTCAAAGACCGACCTTCTAGTTCCTTTGATAGCTCTTCGGGTAATTTGAGCTGGCTTTTGATATAGAATGTCTGTCGAAATTTGCTGTCCAAAATCTTATAATGGGCAGAAGAAGTGCCTAAAATTGCAGAGCAAATGTTGTGAAATCATTATGAATTAGTCCAGTGAATACTCCAAAGATCGTTAATATGGTGGGCTGTTGATCACCTTTGAGTAATTCGACAACGTCAGGTGTCTTTAAATCATTCACGGATTGAGCTTCCAGAAATGCTGCTCCAGACGACAAGGAGTTGAAAATTTGCTCATCCTCGGTGGGTTTCACTAGCTCGTTGGGCTCCATGACAGTGTTCTTGACCAGTTGCCCCGCGAAGATTATATAGCTGAGGAAAAACCTGGTTATAACCACGCGTGCCTAAGAAAAAATGCTATGAAAAGACGTCACACGCACGATTTCAAGCAACCACACTCAGCGGTTGCCGAAAACCACACTCAGCTCATGTAATAGCAATGGCTCCTAATCCTACATCTGGGTGGATACAGCTTCAGGTACACAAGAGAATGCTAATCTATTTTGTATTGTGCGCATGACGTGCTAATCAATTCACCAATGCCAACAGGATCGCTTCTACAGGTTGGTTGGTAACTGAACCTACATAGTATTAACAGTATTGGTGTTAAACGTGTGCTATTGCGTTTTCCCGCTAGGAAAGTAGAAGTGTACTCATTACTATGGAAGCAAATTGAGCTTTCAAAGTTCGTTATTGCTGGTGCTCAATATGGTGGTCCTATAGGTAAGAAAAAATTTGGAAACTGGTACGATAATTGCTTCCCGAGTAGCTGACACGGAAGTTATCAGCCATGATACGTGATGACAAGAAGGTTTTGTTGCTACAAAATCAGCAGCCAATAAAACCTATCATATATATTTACAGCTCGGCAGGAAAGCTCCTTCAACAAATTCAGGTATGTTAGCATGTACGACTTTCATCATCGGATAGCGTAGATAAACAGCCTCTGACCTCCCCTTTAGTGGGATAAAGGACGAATAGTTGCCATGGGATGGACGGAACAAGAGCAGCTAGTTGTCGCTATGGAAGAGGGAATAATCAGATTGTACAGTCTCGACGGCGAATATACTCAATTTTCATTGGGAAAGGTACGGTAGCCGCTTGGTACATGTAGGTCTTGGCAAGTAATATTTAACGGTGCTTATAGGAAGCAAAAGAACATGGTGTCACCGATTGTCAGATATGGGGTACTGGTCTCGTTGCAATGACTGGAAACTACCAACTCATTTCCGTTACCAATTTTGACGAGCCAAGACCAAAGCAGTTGGCAGATCCAGGTAAGCGGATATTAAAGCAAACACCTTCGCTGAATTGGCTATTTAACTCTGGTTTGCCACCAGGAATTTCCGAACCTCCACACTGTTGGACAGTGATTTTGCCGCAATATACCCTCAGCAGACATGTTGAAGTCTTGATTGCAACAGCAGCCACTATCATTGTTGTGGATGGTCAGGACGCAGTAGATCAGGTACGCGTAACTCGCAACTTTCCAATGTCAATGTGGATTATAATATATATTTATCGATTCTTCTTCAATCCAGCGCTTACAAGGGCCATTCACAAAGATGGCAGTCTCGCCTAATGGAAAGTTCTTGGCATTATTTACATCTGAAGGAAAACTTTGGGTAGTGTCTACCGATTTTCAAAAGAACCTTTCAGAATTCGCCACAAAATCTGGTATCCCACCTCAACAACTGGCATGGTAGGTATTCTCCTATTAGGGTAATTTGTGAAGAGAAAAAGTCTAACTGTTACTTAGGTGTGGAACCGACTCTGTTGTACTGTACTGGGAGCTTTCTACTAGCAAAATTGTACTGATGATTGGACCATTTGGCGACTGGATCAAGCTTTCATATGATGATGCCATTTATTTAATCCCAGAGATCGATGGTGTCAGAGTTATAACGGCAGACAAGTGCGAGTTTTTGCAGAAAGTTCCTAGTTAGTGATTTTACCATTGGCTGGATATGCTAATTTGCTACGTCGTACTAAGCTCTAACAACTCCATACAGGCCCAACAGAGGAAATCTTTGCTATTGGATCTACCTCCCCATCCGCAATGTTGTATGATGCGCTTGACCACTTTGAGGTATGCTATACTATAGTTTTTGTACATTCATAACTGGCTTCAGCTCTAAATCAATTTTCAATAGCGGAAAAGCCCCAAAGCTGATGAAAATATACGAAGTATCCGTGCTGATTTAGTGGATGCCGTTGACAACTGTATTGAAGCAGCTGGACACGAGTTTTCAGAGCATTACCAACGGTTGCTGCTCAAGGTATGTCACTGTTATGTATCATGTGTAAATATAGGATAAGCAATTTACATGAATATCGTGAAGGCCGCAGCGTTTGGAAAGTGTTTCCTTGATAGTTATAATGCAGAACAATTCGTAAACATGGCGCAGACACTCCGGGTAATGAATGCGGTGCGATACTATGACATTGGCATTCCTATTACTTATGCTCAGTAAGTTATACCTTAGCCCGAACCTCAGAAACCCATCTTTGAGTACTGAGATCAGATCCATTAGATACCAACGACTGACTCCAGAGTCATTGATCGATCGTCTCATCAACCGTAATCACCACTTGCTTGCCATGCGCATTGCATCTTATTTAAAAATTCGAACCGATCGCATTCTTATTCACTGGGCATGTGCCAAGGTAAGCCGACACCATTGACGCAAACTAAAGACAACCTTACTTAACTTACCAAACTGCATGAATAATTCCAGATTAAAACATCAACGGAAGACGAAGAAACTATCTGCCGAGCCATCGTTGATAAGTTGTCTCAAAACGCAAGTCTGTCGTATGCAGAGATTGCAAAGACGGCATATAAAGCTGGCCAACCCCGACTTGCTACAAGGGTAAGTGCTAACATAATGGCTTCTATGAATAGTATAATATTCACAAGATACTCAATGATTATAATAGCTTTTGGACTATGAGCCAAGAGCAGCTGATCAAGTACCGTTATTGATTTCAATGCAAGAGGATGAACTATCATTAGTGAAGGCAATTGAAAGCGGCGATACTGATTTAGGTACGTAGACACGGTTGGAAGACCAAAGCGATGATCAAATTACCGACTACTGATATGAATATAGTGTACCTGGTTATCTTCCACCTTAAGCGAAAGCTACCGTTGGGAGAATTCTTCAGATTAATCAATAACAAACCCTTAGCTTGTAATCTTTTGCAAGTATACTGTAAAGAGCAAGACAGGGAGTTGTTGAAAGATTTCTATTATCAAGATGATCGACGAATAGAAAGTGCAAACTTGTCACTGGAAGAAAGCTTTGGAGAACCGGTATGTATCTGACAAAAAGATTTGAAAATGACTGCATATTTTAATCACCCAGTCAAACATAAAGGATATTGTTGAAAGGATCAGCAAGTTGAGGATCGCACTGAAATTATACCAGGACGATCGTAATCATACATTTGAAGCAAAGGTAAGCCGTCAAACGCACCTGATCACCTCCAAACAAGAAGTCCAGCTCGCTCAATGCGTATCATGATCATCCACACCAACAGATGGTTGAGGACTCTATCAAATTGCTTCAGCTTCAAACACAGCTGGAGAAAGATTTGAAGGAATCGTTCGTAGGCTTGTCCATCAGCCAATCAATCTACAAGTGTATCATACTTGGACAAAGTACTAAAGCGTCCAAAGTCAAGACGGATTTCAAAGTACCCGAAAAGCGGTGAGTGTAGCTTGGTGTCCGTAAATGCCGAACTGCAGTAAAATGCTAAATTGGTGATTTCACTTAGATTCTGGTGGATCAAGTTACAAGGTTTAGTTGAAATTCGAGATTGGGAGGACCTGGAAAAGTTTGCAAAGTCGAAGAAATCACCTATTGGATACGAGGTATGTTTGACATATCCAGTTCGTAATATGAGCCTTACAACTAAACAGTCTCTCTTCTTAGCCATTCGTACAAGAGTGCATTAAAGCCAGACAATTCCAAGAAGCTTCCAAATATATCATGAAATGTGAACCAGCAGCCCGGCCAATGCTTTTCGTCAAAATCGGTGCCTTCAGGGAAGCGGCAGAACAAGCATTTACTAACAAAGATATGGCTACCCTACGGTAAGTGAAATTACCTTTTATAACGCAATAAATTTTATAATTATGTCTAACGGCTTTCATATTTCAGAGATGTGCGAGCAAAGTGCCCCAATAGTGTAGTTGCTCAGGAAGTTGATAACTTGATTGTACAACTTGACACCAAATAAAATCTAGTCATTGAATTAATAATATTACATTTTATATACCACTACCTTTGTCTTTACCCATGAGAGGAAAAGTATACGGTATTAATATTAGAGTAATGGAGAGATTGTAGGCAAATTCTCAAATATTCAAAGCAGCACGCGGGATTGATGTTCTGCCCAAAGGTTTCAGGTGCCGTGAATTGGTTCAACAGTTTCTGCGACATCACCGTAACAAGAACAAGCAAAGTGGTGTTCAGGCTGTACAAATAAATCAGTATGTAAACATGAAATCAAAATCGAATGAAGGGCCTCACAGTATTTCACTTCTGATTGTAGTTGGGCAGTTAAGAGCCATCGCTCTAGATTAAGTGTTTGGTGAAGAGGAGACCCTGAAATGATTCCAATTTCCGCTGATCTTGGTGCAGCAGGTGCACGGCCCATTTGGCGCTCAGCAAGCGATTCCCAAATAGGCACACACCGAGGCGATGTTTCTCTTTGTTGTTGTGGTTGTTGTTGTTGATCATGCAAAGCAATGATGTCTTGGCAAGCTTAATGCTTATAGGCATCGCTCTGCTCATACTCTCGACTATTTTTACTTCAAAGAAAACTGGATTCCGGTCAATTAGAATTAATCTGCCATTTCCTTCCTCACTTGTCCACCTGACAACTGGCATTCTAGCCAACAGTCGTGGTAATGTTGCACTTTCAGTTTCAAGGAAGACATGGATGTTAATGAAAAAGCCAAAGGTACATTCCACTTATTTTTGCAGAAACCCAAGAGATTTACTGATATATCTTATTTGAAGAACATCTTCTCCACGTCCTTACCTCAAGCTGAAGAGTCTGCTTTTGAAGAACATTTTAAGTACATCATAGCGTCTAGCTGTATACTTCGAGAAGTATTTCGTACGCAGATCTGTATGCTGTCGGATGGACAGAAAGATAACCCAAGATATGGCTACAAAATATCTAAGCGAAATGGATACATCTCTACCAGTGTTGTACTCTTTCCTATTGTCTTGGCTGTAATTCTCACCCAGGCTGGAAATGCTATGCCATGGCTGAAGGCGATCCCGATTACTACTACCCTGCTTATAACTTCTGCTATCTGCGGTTTCTCTTGGTACCAGCACATTGTAAGTTAATGTGACTATTAACTTTTTGTGTGTGCCGTATGTCATACTCATATTATTGCGTTTCTTTTACATTATGCAGAGGCATGTGGCAATTCGTAATCATTACGCTACTGCTATATCTCGACTGGAACAAATATCTAGCAGCGCATATGAGTTTGACTCTCAGATATTGTCAATGATCCAAGGTGTTATGGAAGACAAAGCCAAAGATGATGATGTGTCTGAGAGCGGTAGCTCAACTGATGCTGATCATACCAAGTTCATTTCTGCATTGATAGCAGTTTTGCGTCAGTATTTCGAACAATATCAGGATTTCATGGATAAACTTTCTCCTTATGTTGACCAAGCTCATAAATCTCGACTGTTTGATATGTATAACATCGATCATATCGCACAAGCGGGATTGAATGAGGAGGATAACCAGTCGACTGTAGAATATCTGGAAAGAATATTGCAACAATTTCACTGCAAGCGCCGTGAGTGCATGGTACAGCTTTTAGCTTTGAATGTCATGACCGAGAAAAATGATTCTTTCAGAAGTGACTATGAAAAAACTTGGGCTGTGGCGAACACATGGCTGAAAGATATGTTATGTGTTGCACAATCCAATATCAAGAAGGTTTCTGAAATTCCTTACTCCAAGCCAGGTTTGTTATATCATGAATAATCATCGAGCTTGCTTGCCTAGTATTAATGTTCCAAATTGGTTTCTGTAACTTAGTTTCGCCAGTGCTGCCAAAGCAACCTCTAGGTATAAACAGCCAATACTTACTCAAACAATTGTCGTTACTGGACAGAGACATGCGGCGAGTCAGAGAAAAAATGCGCATATGCCAAAATGAAATACGAGCTGGATCACTAAGTCCTCAAAGTAAGGTGTCCACATGACTTTCTGCAATATTTAAACGTGACCTAACCTTTCAACTTCTCATATTCAGGAAGCAGAACAAAATTGGTCAAGCAATTTGAATCTATCTCGAACGACATTGATCATATTGTTCAGCAATGGTCAGAAGGAAAGGAGGCTCTAATGAAAGATGTTGGTTTACCTTTGCCTTCTAATCTATTGGACGGAGATGTCAATGAACTGCCCTCACCACCAAGTTCGCCATTATTTCCAAATTACACCGATGTGTTAGTCCCGTCCCGGCAAATTCGTAGCGTCCTATCAGACAATAGTTAGACGCTGTAACATATCCCTATCGTAGATTACTTAGTGATATGAAAGTCCGAGTTTATTTCATATTCATATATATACCACCACATATTCTTATCGTCATTACAAGGCATTGCGAGCTCATGGCGAATGTACACTATAATAAAACCTTGTTTCTTAATGTAAACATTTCAGCATATATGGTGTTGAGCATTAATGAAAACTATCTTGTGTCAGTATGTTGCTGTAAGTCAGATAAGATTTCATATTCTATCTTCAGGCACTGATTGTGTGATCATAGTCGATAGTAGGCATGACGGATGACATGAACTTGAGGAATATAATGAGGTATCTACAGATCAACTAAATCAGTGCATTGTTCATAGACAGTGGATTAAGTTCACCATATTTGATACTTACTGATCAACGCGAAGGTCATTGTCGGGATCCTGTGCTGACTGAGCCATGCGCTCAATGATTTTCTTCATAACGTCAGCATGTTTACAAGGGTGAATTGATGCTAAACTCATGTTCAAATGCGGGTGCGCTTCGATGGTAACAGTTTTCTGAACGTAGTCTGAGGATACATCTTCAAACACTTGTTTAGACATGAGGGGTCGGCGTTGCTGTTAATGCATAACATAAGTTAAGCGCTCAAATTCGTTCAAATAAAGTATAACGACGAAGAACGTTGATTTACCTCATCATATCCGAAGAGCCATAGTCGAGGAGTTTGATAATACTTGTCATAGGAAATAAAGACATCATACGTTCGTACTTGAAGAATTTTACTGCAACCAGGATAAATTTTAAGTATATGTATCTACGGCCTCATAAGCCAATGTGGGGGAACATGATATCTCACCTTTCTTCACTCACTGATGCCAAATCTGGGCTGGGTTTAGTGTTGCTTGCTGTAATTGCAGCTGGATCCTCTTCTTCCTCGACAAGGCTGTCTTCCATGTCTGGAATGTCATCTATATCAGGGATATTATCTGGATTTAATTCCAGATCTTCGTCCTTTTCAGCTTGGGTACGATTGTCTTCGATACTCAGTGTTCCAATAGGAGGTAGTTCGGGTATGTCATCGCTGTCAATGATATTGTGAGCGATCTCGTCGATAGTTTTGTACACTGTTAAGGAACGGTATGAGAATTTATAATTAATCACTTAGGTTGAGCAGTCGTAACACAAACCTCTATCACTATGTGTATACATCCACCCATCATCGTCATTGTTGTCGGTTTCTTCATCTTTGATCTCGGTCTCCTTATCATCAGTATACTCCATTTGTTTTGCTCGTCGAAGACATGGTACTATATGCTGTAGGATTAGGTTTTATGATGTTAGGTATAAAATATATCGTCTCTGTGCTTACCATTTCTCGTTATCAAGAATTGCTTGTCTGCGGGGAGATAGTCTCTTCGCTTACTTGGATCGCCGCCTTCCCTATTGATCGAAGGTACAAAGGTTACGCTTTTGAATATACAATTGATCATTCTCCTCAATAAAAAGGCTTACCATGACCATGTTGGACACTTGTAAACAAGAAAGTCTCCTGCAGCAACGAACTATTAAAGGAAACAGCGTCGAATGAGTAATCGTCGGACCACTAACTTGTTACCCAACTCCACACTGCTGGTCTATTGATAGCGAAATCTCATAGTACGTATAAGCTTGCAATTCTTGCTGTCCATGACATGACTAATGTCACAGAATGCAGAGTTGAAGTAATTTGCACAATGCTGCTTGTGATTAGCTTACCTCTTCAGGGGTAATGCAACCCGTTTCTTTGAATTTACTATTCTTCAATACAGGTGCCAGATATTCTCTGACAGAGGAGAATCTCGAATAGAAGTTGTTATAAACGTCTTGTACAGACATTAGCCTTTAATAGTGATCTGAGGAAATGTAAGCAAAAGGGACGGAGAGAAGTGAGGTGTTGGTTTGGCTTTCTGTGGCCGCGTGATCGAGCTGACCAAATGCTGAGTGAAAGTGTGACAGCTGTTGCGTTTTGACAACGAGACATACTCCGCGAAATCTGCTGAATTACTTAACGCAGACTTGAGTTTGACTTGAGTTAGACCTTCACACCAATACCGTTGTATTTTACCCAGTTTTCTTCAAACGCATATTCAGACGTTCAAATAAAATTTAATATATTCATTATTGTTACTGAACTTCTCATTCATTGTTGTCAATTAATCCATTTTGATATGCAAAGCACATTCACTTTGTTCTTGGACCTGCTCAAAAATCGGGTCATCCACTGCGGACACTAAGAAATGCGTTTTTGGTCCATTGCTCTATGCACTATGCAAGTAGAATCTGAAAACTTGGGATGAACGGCTCATGTTGCAGATAACGCATGCCATGTGATGGATACCTGAACAACTTGACACATATTAACACATGTCGCTAAATACGAAAGTAGGACTATTATTGCGTAACTATGTATCCGATCAACGTTTTGGGCATAAAATAAAATAAAATACAGAGGGTTGCTGAATAAATTAACCTGAACATCATATAGTGTGATACTTTCGAGGAACCTTATGCAGTAAGTAGCAGACACAGATAAAGTTGCACCAACTCTAAGTGCCTATAATTTTCTGCTAGGTCTCGGCACGAGGAACAGAGACGCTGAGGCGGCTCTGAACACCACCACTGTCGGTACATAAGACAGAGCGCCACCATATCATAACAACAACCATTCTAATATTGCCGTACCACAAGTAATTATGGTCCACGGGTCGCACCTATGACTATAATCTCCAATGAACGGGAATATTTAGTAAATTCAACGCAAAATAGAATTGTATTGCAACTCTCTCAGTGCCAATTGCCAATACAGTATTTCAAAAAATAAGCAAAACTTTACGAAAGACTTTACGACTAAACATAATAATAGATAAGTCCAAACATGGGGGATACTGAAGTAAGATTCTAACGTCTACGGCGGATAGCAATTGGATTAAAAAATAATAAAAAGCTGCTTTTCAAGCGAGATTTGGAACAAAATTATCAATCTACATCAGCGCCTCGAAGTACCGGGTTGGTCTTTGCCTCTGTCATAATTTCCGTCGAATAAGGGGTTGTTACTTTCGGATTTTGCTCACCAACAACATAGGGTGGAATATTTCCAACAACTGATGAATATGAGGCGTTTGTTATACATCGATCTGGTGACAGGCATACAAATCATAGCTGCACTCACTTGCGGAAGGCACGCAGCCACCAGGCATGTGAGAACATTCACATTCACCGCCTAAAAACTTTGGCAGATTTTCAGCGTCAATCTGCTCCAACAGAGGACCTTCGAAGTCTTTCCCCAATATTTGTATTTTGGCAATGGTCTAGATTATTAAATTATTTAGTATGGTACAATTTTCCAAAAGCATATGACCTTGGAAGGTAAACCTTACACCTGGATCCAACCATCCCTTGACCATTTTCCAAACAATAACAAAAGCTGATGGAGCGTTTACAATGAACAGCTTGTTCATAGTCTCTGGATAATATTTCTGATCACTGTCAGAAACGGCTCTTAGGTATTGAAGTGCTGGCATATGGAATTCTGAAAAAAACCCAGATATGTTACCGCTTCTTGCTTCCGTGGTTCACTTGAACAGATCACTTGAAAGTAACTTACGGTGCCATCCCATGCCAGTGCAGTCAAAGATAACTGTTTCTCTGTTGATAACCTTTCCAGCCTTCTTGGAGCAGAATTTGTCAACGTATCTGTGCAAGAACTCATTGCATCCGATATGATATTGAAGAACTTCGTCCACGGTTGTGTATTTGGCGATCTCTTTAGCTGCATGGTATCCCTGCAAGGAAATTATTAGCCAGCTGATTTCGCTAATTTAAAAATTATATGCGGTTACATACTAAGCGCTCAATGTATATAGGGCATCCATCTTTGTCAGTTTTGTGTAGACAACTGCCTCCCATATATGAGGCAATTCTCAAAACGCTCTCCGACAGTCCGGGTGCGGCTGTTAAGTTCGAGTCTTCGATGCCAAAACCGCGAATAGCGTATAGAACAGGGAGTTTGTTATTATTAGTAGCGACAGGGTACAGATCGACGTCATTTTCGGTCCTCCATGTTACGGTGTCTGTAAGTTGCTTTAGTGCTTGTTCCTGTCAGGACCAATAGACATCAACATGTGGTTAGACTATTTGCGGTAAACGCGGAGTGTCAAACACACAAAGCCCACCCAGGATTCAGGGTTTTTTGTTGCAAGTGCAAGAAGGCTATCATGGAGAATAAATGACTCACCACATTCCAGCTTCTAGCTATTAAGAACTGCAGAAGGTCCTTTAAATTGAATGAAACGTTTGTTACTCACAGCATTCCCTTTCAAAATTTCCGTCCAAGATGCAAGGTGAATGCAGTAACTTGACGTGTCGCTAAGGCTGTACATACCTCATCACTAAAACGGTCATTGTTTTTCTCGTCTAAGACTTCTCGGAAGTTCTGAATGGCTTCTATTTCGTTGTTTGAGGGAACCATAAGTGTTGTGCTCTGGTAGAACAAGTGAGTCGACAACATTTGTCTGTCTGACTCGGAACACCATTTGTCCGAGTCACGTGCATGAACCAGAAGTTGTCTTTTGGAATACTACCTCATTATCGTGTCAGGTAATCATAGTAGTACAGGAGCAGTGTGGCATACCAAACAAAAATATTAAACTTATGAAAACTTGATATAATATTCAAAATCATATCAATACCTGGAGTATATTCAGCCATACCAGCAGTAATCAGAGACCCGCCATTTCTGTGCCTCTTTTCCTTGTGACTGCTATTTCATTTATCTGCTTCTCAAAAAGATTTTTTTTTGAGACAGTTTGAATCTCGAGTGGAGGAGTAGCTACCAGATCTGCATCAACACCTAGCAAAATGCCCAAACCAGTAACGAGAGCTAATTCAAAATCAAATGCAGTAAAGAAAGCTCCTGTAAAGGCAGAAAGTGCTAAATCACAAAGTACTCAAGCAGCAAAGCGCAAGGCCACTTCTGCACCTGCCAAGGTAGACAAAAAGCCAAAGGCTCAGAAAGTAGAGGAGGTCGAGGAATCAGAAGAAATTGAACAAGAAGAATCTGCATTTGCAAAGGAATTTGACGCCATATCTGATGATGAAGACAGCAGTGCTGACGAACATGATTTGGAAGACGATGAAAAGGCGATCAAGAAGGGGCCTACTAGAGAAGAAGCCACTGAAGCCGATGAAGCACCTGATCATGAGATCTTGGCAGGAATAGACAGCAGCGATGATGACGAAGACAGTTCTGATGAGGAAAGCAAGGAAGATAGCTTTTCAGCAGGCAAGGATATCATCTCACTGGGCAGCAAGAAGGACAAGGAATTAAAGACCAAGACATCCTCTGTTCAAAAGGTACAGATACTAACTTCAAATTTAAGTTGGATTTATCATTAATATTAGGAGCTAATGCTGGTTAATTGATAGGGTCAGTCAGATAAACGTGGAGTCATTTATTTGGGACGTATACCGCACGGTTTCTACGAAGAGCAGATGCAAGCTTATTTCTCACAATTTGGAGATGTCACTCGCTTGCGTATGTCACGTAACCGAAAGACTGGCAAATCAAAGCATTTTGCATTCATCGAATTCAATTCAGCAGAAGTTGCTGAGATTGTTGCTGAGACTATGAATAACTATCTTTTATATGGACATCTTCTCAAGTGCGAAGTTGTTCCAGAAGAGAAGTTGCACCCAAAACTTTGGAACGGAGCAAATAGAAAGTTCAAGGCCATTCCTTGGGCCAAGGTTGCTCGTGAACAACAGAACAAACCAAAGTCATATGACCAACGCGAAAAGCTGGTTAAGAAGTTGTTGACGAAAGACCAGAAGAAGCGAGAAAAGATGGCTGAATTGGGAATTGAATATGAATTCTCAGGATATGAAGCTGATGTCAAACCTACTGCCACCCATGTTAAATTTTAATTCACGCATTTTGCAATTTTCCTTACATAAATCGTTTGTTTGCATAGTATTGTTATTGCTTATTGTTACCAATGAGGTTTCCGAGTGCACAAATGCCGCACTATCAGAATTTGAGATCGCAATAATAAGTATTCAAGTATTGCGTCCATTTTCCCAAGCTGTTTTGCGGCTACCGCTCCTGCCACACATGGTACAGCTATCTGCTTCACTTCTATATCCTAGTGGACTCCAAAGTATGAATGATAAAGTTTGTTGATTAGCCATGACGAGGTGAGCCATTAAAGTTATATCCTGGATGACTAGGTCGTAAACTCAAATAATTCGAAAGAACACTTAGATGCAATTTCTCACCACATTATGAATAGAATTATCATATTTTAATCGATAGAGTAAATGAGAGGTTCCAGGTGGATTATACTGTAGATTATATATCCGTTGTCAAAGAAAAGTACTTCTACGCAACAGCATTTTTGAAACGACATATACCGCTAGGAAATTCCATAAAAGGCATTACAATATCGTATTTTCTTGAAATTGTCTTTTGCAGTTTATCGAAATGCTTCGTTTCGAATGTGGCAAAGTTAACGCACAGATCCTCGAACAAGCAGCTGAAGCCACCAGCCTTGAATATAAAAACGATAATGAAAATGAAACGTCGTCACATTCTAAACGCTCGCCAGAAGACATGCGCCAGAGTAGGACAAAGAGAATTAAGTTGGAATCATCCAATAGCGAACTCATTGCGATAGATACAGCCAGTTTCATAACTTTGAAGGTAGAGTTTAGCTTTGACCTTGACAGACGGATTAAAGACCAGAGGACTTTGCGCTCCATTTCTCGAATGACGGATTCTATTGTCGTCAAATTCACTCATCGCAAGGCATTACAATACAAATGGGCCAAGATCTCAATACTTTGGTTTGAGAATAGCATTTTGGAACATGAAATTGCCATGCCACGAAAGTTACAAGAACATAAAGAGGCTCGTGCGTTCTGGGCTCTTGCTCAAGGCTGCAATGCATTTCAAATAGACGTATCTATGGAGTCTATGCGATATACAAACTCAGATAACATCTCTGTCACTCTCAACATTGTGCTCAAGGAGAACTGCCCAGATGATATCGCGTATTCCATATTACAATATGCATTTCTGTCGCCACCTGCTCCTCTTCATTACACGTTAGAGCAGTTTTACCAGCACCTACAGCCGCCACTATCAAAGCATGTTGCCAGCTCCTATATTTCAACCGACCTTCGACCGCAGCTACTACCATTTCAATCTCAGAATGTGAAATGGCTGGTAAGTGCGAATCGCTTTTTCAGGGACTTAATTGAATGATACAAAATCTGAATATTACCGACTTGAATAGCTTGGACGAGAAGGACAATATGTTAACCATAACGGACATGTTGTTCCCATCGAAATCGACTATTCAAAGACTGAGGCGTTCATATGGGAGAAAATCAAAATCGATGAGCAAGAGGTGTACATCAATCGCGCTAGTGAGCAGGTCTCAGTAGGCGTGAACAGTGATCTAAGGTACGCAAGAACCCTTATAAACAGAGGCGGAATCCTTTCAGATGAGATGGGATTAGGTAAAACAGTAAGGTGAATATCCTATGCTCATGGTTCATATAATCAAAGCATTTAAAATGTTTCTAACAGGCGCTATCTACAGCATGCTGGCATTGATATTGTTACACAGACGTGTGTTTCCACCAACCAAGGATGAGAATGGTCTTTTACAATCTGGCGCAACCCTTATCATTACACCATCTACTATTTCTCACCAGTGGGAAGCTGAAATAAGGCTTCACGCACCGACCTTATCGTACACTTATTATCAAGGCATCAAGGACAAGACGGAGAAGGAAACCACACCTGAAAAACTAGCTAGCTATGATATTGTATTAACGAATTATGAAGTAAGTGCAAACTGTTTCGTGCAAAATCCTCAAGTAGGCTACATAAGCGTCTAAACTTTTGTGACCAAAAGGTACTCAGTCGAGAAATTTGGTATGCAAGAGATCACAATGAACGCTCTAGACGAAGTGGTATGTAAAATATCTAATAAGCATACAAAAATTTGTTACATATTAACAAGTCCTCAATAATAGCACCAAAATACCCCCCTCGCAAAAGCCCATTGGTCAAGGTTAAATGGTGGAGATGTCTGTTGGACGAAGTAAGTAGATAATGGTGCGCTGATAATAATGTATAACGATCACAATGGCTCATAGTTAACCCATATGTAGGCACAAATGGTTGAGTCGACCGTGGCAGCTACGGCTGAGATGGCACGTCTAATTCCGCGACACTATGCTTGGGCCGTAACTGGCACTCCAATGTCTACTGGTTATAATGACTTGTATGGTCTATTCTTATTTCTTGGGATCATTCCATCTTGCGCCACTCCTGCTGCTTTCACATCCTTGTATCAAAATCCAGACCTATTTTACCAATTCCTTGATTTGACTGCTCGAGTTATTAGAAGGAATGCAAAAAAGAAGGTTCAAGATCAAGTGATAATCCCTATACAAAGAAGGAAAATGGTGCACATCTCATTTTCGCAATTTGAGCAGCACTATTACGATGATTTATGGGCACAATGCTGTCGCTCCGCAGATTTGGAATGGATGGAGGCTAATAACTGGGGAGAAGATGATAATCTGACTACTGCACAAAAGTCAAGGATCAATCAAATGAAGACGGAACTTCGTAACTGGGTAAGTTACTTGCCTGCTGATGGAGTCAATGCGTTATGTACTGAATATTTTACACATACAGCTGTTAACTCTCAGACAAACCTGTGTCCATCCAGGTGTCGGTATACGAAACCAAAGGCAGCTGGGTTCTGTTGTTCACACATTACCTGAAGGTATGGATTATATCATGCTATGGCAACATTCTAATGTATACTCATATTTTATAAGTTCTCGAGGTCATGATAAACCAATCCAAAGACAAAATTAAGGATGCAGAATCCAGTTATAGCACTGCATGTCTCCGGCATGCTGGTATGTATGAAATCTTGGAAGACTGGGAGAAGGCATTAGACATCTATCTAGGTGGCGTCAGGTTCAACGAATCAAAAGTAGAAGAAGCCAGAAAAGATATGGAAGAAGCGAGGGCTGCTGCTGCGGAAGAGCGAAATACTGATGGAAGTGTACCAGCTCCAGAAGTTGAAGTTAAAAGTGCGGATTCCGAAAAGAAGCAAAATGCCCTTTCCGTCGCAAGAAATCGTCTCTCGAACTGCCTTCTCCTTTTGCATCGTTTTCTCTTCTATGCGGCTGGAATGTACCATGAGTTGAAAGACGAAGATAACGAATCCAAGCTCTATGATAGAGCTGAAGAGATCAGACGTGAACTTCTACGTCAGTCTCAAAATAAAGTAAGCATCGCCAAACTTGATACAGAAGTGAATGATCGAGCCTCAAATCCTCATCTATATTTTTAAAAAAAGTTCAAATCTATTTCTCAAGAGCTCGATGAAGGCTTCAAGGCCATTTTAAGTAACAAGTCCCTGGTATTCGAAGTCAGCGAGCATAACACCGGAATATTGTCTTGGCAGATTCTTGAAGATATAGAGGCTGTTGCAGAAAAGCTGGATGCTCAAATGACTCTTATCATTGACTGGAGGCAAAAAATATACCAATATTTAACTTTGAGTCTAGAGACTGAAGATGAAGCAAAAGGTATTTTCGAGGATGATGGGAAATTGAAATGATGTTCCATTACTAATCAACAAGTAGGCGATGAATATGAGACATCTTTGATCGTTCAAGAGGTATGATTACATTAATCTCTGTATCATTGCAAGTTATAACTTTACTAACGCTTGTGTTCAAAGACCGGAATGATCTATTTAGATACCTATCAGATGCTTCTAAAAGACCATGAGTTTTATTTGACTGGTGAGTTGATTTTGTCGACATCCACATTTACACCTATCTAAATTATATATCTTTTAAGGCTCTTGGAACGCTCTTTACTTGAACGATAATACTAGCCGGCCAGAGAGAGAAAGAGATGAAAATACTAGGACAGAGGTGCTTTTCTTCAGAGTACCTTAGAATCTTATTCACGAAAGATATGCTGGTTAACTTACATTCAATATATATATTCATCTTCTTAGGAACTGGATAAACTAGAGTCAGATATCAAAGCTGAAAGAGCCAATCTAGCAGCCAAGTCTACCGCGGAAAACAACATTCGAGTACTACAAAATGTCCTGCGAGATGTCGGGCAGCGATCATATATCAATGCAGAAGAATCAGCCATTTTGAAATTGGTGATCAACCAACTTCGTAGAGAGACTGAAAGGCATAAGACGATATTGGAAAAACTAGAAAAGTATGGTATTCTCAAAGTTCGTGCTATTGTTATCGACTACTCTCATTGACTTGTCTGCTTGGCCATTAGCGAAGCGAGAAAATTCTCACAGTTGTACAACGCTCGAATTGAATATTATCGTGCATTACAGCATATTTCTGATCAAGTCAAGGTATGGAATTTATGATCACTACTATTAGCTACCTCACGACTCGAAAAACTCATCAGGAGAGTATAGGCATGGGAAAGCAAAGATCCTAAAGCAGAAATTGAAGAGTTGAAGGAACAAGAACGAAAATACCAACGGGAAGCGGCTGCTCAAACTGCTCGGTCCCGATACCTCACAAATCTGAGCAAAGAGGAGACGCAGTCTGATGCTAACAAGATGCAGCGCGAGTTTGATAATTGCCTCATTTGTCAAAGTGCATTCGATAGAGGTATTATTACATACTGGTATGTATCACTAATATGCACCTGTAACTTGAGAGAGCATTTATTGATCAGTTGAATGCAAAATTATGAATTTACAGTGCGCACATGGTAAGAATTTTGAAGATATACGCGGGTCTGAAACAGCACATTAACTAGTTACCCAGTTTTGTGAAGACTGCGCCAATCGTTGGTTTGAAACTAGTCGTCGATGTCCAACATGTAGTGCTACAGTGGAGAAAAAGCAATGGTGGACAGTTGGTACGTTTTTATCCATACAAATTGGCATATGCTACAAACTTCGTTAACGAATCCTCCGTATTTCAGCATGGAACAAACCTGTGACAGTGGATAGCGCTATTGATCAAATTGAATATTCTGGGGATGCTGAGGAGCTTTTGCCTGCATCAACATTTTCCACAATCCTGTCCATCCCAATTAAAGGGGGTTTAGGTAAGCTAATTTCAATGATGTCGACTTTAATACATCGATATTAACGCTTGATACTGCTGGAAGGCGCTAAGCTCGATACTATTATTAAGCATATCCAGTATATTAGACAAATAACCGAAGATGGAAAGTGTGTGATTTTCTCTCAATGGAGAACTGTTCTTGATATTTTGGCTGGTGGTCTACGTCGCAACGACATTGGCTATGTGGAGTTCGGCAAGGCAAAAAATCAACAGCAGAGCGTTCTGCAATTCCGTAATGACCCTAATATCAGCGTAATACTTTTGAATGCAAGAACTCAATCTAGGTAAGAATATACACATCCTTTGTTTACAGTTGCTAGGTGTATATCTAATGAAACGTCGTATTACAGTGGTCTCACGTTGGTAGCTGCTCAGACTGTGTTCATGGTGGAGCCGGTGTTTAATGAAGCGTTGGAGCAGCAAGCTATCAGCCGTGTGGATAGAATCGGGCAGACAAAAGAGGTCAGTGAAGTGCCAAGAGCCATTCCAAATTTGCTTATCATATTAACTTATTACATCATCCGACAGACTACCGTCTTTTGGTACATCGTCCGAGATACTATTGAGGAGCGGGTGCACGAAATACATAACGCAAAACGCCACTATAGGAATAAAATTACTAAGGGGGCTAAGGAACAAGACGACGGCAAAAAATCCGAAGTGTTACCTTTACATGCCACTCTCGACAAGCTTTCGGCTGGTGGGGGTGAGATTGTTTCAGATGAGGATTTGCGTAACTGCTTCACCAAAGAGTCAAGACCGCCCGCAAACAGTGTCAAGGAGTAGCATGGACACCATCGATGCTTAAACTAGAGTTATGATTTACTACCCTCAATCTATTTACCAAATATGCCACTTGCCAAAGGTGCCATGGACGCCTTTTATCGATATTTGATTTCCGCCGTGTGATCACCATAGTTAGCATTAAAGGATGTATGGCGTCTGATAGGAAATAACCCTCAATCTTCTTTGTATATGATATGCACTATCTAGGACTTCACTTTGTAGAAACAGAACTCTTGCCCAGCACAGCATGTGCACTCAAAACAACGTCACCGTGAAATGGCAGTTAGTGCCTAATGTATAAAGAACATGAAGAATAAAGACGAAGATCTTTATTACAACAATGGTATATTGCTAAATGGTTGTAACGCGAACATGCCTTCTCAGCATTGGGAAGTCCAAAGGGACTTGAACATAAAAGAAGTTTTCAAAGTTACTCATTCTATAGTATTGACCATCAGGTGATTTAGAGTGGTTGAAAATAGTCCATGGACACATAGAAATCTAAGTATAGCCAAAAAGACACATATAGCCTTTATTTGTTTGACATGAAAGGGATCGAGCTATGTACTACCTTTCAAGTCGCTTTACGGACTCTAGGTCGATGTTAATGTAGGTCGAAACACTGAGGATGCAAGGGGCTAAAAATTTCACCATCCGAGGAGACAATTTAATATTGAGCATACCACCAAAAAAACGTGAAGATCTGCTATCAAGTGTATTTGGAATGCAAATATAAACTATCGTGCAGTCCCTTAGTTTATTATTACGACTCCTGTGGCGGACATTCGTCTCCTCAGATCCTCAAGTGGTGGCAAACACTAAATCGAGCCTTTATTTATTATGCAATGAAAATAATCATTATCATAGCTTAGTAGTTGGTTGAAAGGTGATTTCAAAATGGATATACACTCTCCCTCGGATCAGAGTGATAGCTTTCATTGTACTGAATAACAAAGTGTTCGGAGTCTCTATATACCACAACCAAATGGTACACAGCCGCCCCTCTAGAGGAAGAACCGACTTCCCTTCGGACGTTCCTGTCCCCCCTCCTGCTCTTCCCTCGCCTCTGGTAGGCTCCTCTTCCGTCCTTCCTTCCCTCCCCGTCGCTGCTTCGACGCCGGTGTCGTCCCCGTCTCCTTCCTTTGCTCCTCTTGGTCGCTCTCTGTCCCGGTCTCGGGCAGGTACTGCTCGCCGCTCTCGCTCTCCGTCCCAGTCTCGGCCAGGTGTTGCCAACCGCCCTTGCCGGCACCGCTCTTCTCGTGCCGCACCATATACCCTGGGTAAACCGATGTCTCCTGTTCGGCTTACTCATATACCCAACTTCTCTCGCCTTCCTCTGGTCCGTTCCTCTAGAGGAAGAACCGACTTCTCTTCGGACGTTCCTGTCCCCCCTCCCGCTCCTTTGTCCTCGTCGCCTATCCTTTCTGCTGTCTCTGCCGGCGGTCGGCAGAGAAGTCCCGTGGCACCTTTGTCGCGGGACAGCACTCCTCCTCTGCCTTCACGGGAGGGACCATGTCACCACTGGAGTTCGAGGCTCAACTGAGCCCAATGGATGGTTGCCTCGCCGTGCCTGTCGACGCCGTTGAAGACGTAAGCATATCCTTATATTAGCCATCAAATGTAACTCTAACGCTACTCGTATTAACTTTCTCATTGATCGCTAGGGCGTTGACTTGGTCCAGTCCCTGCGTGATCTCCAAGGACTGGGCGAAGGCACCTCTCAGCCTGCCCCTCAAGAGGCTGGGAGTGAGGAGGAGAACCTCCAACCGCTGCTCGCCGTCCTTGAAGACTTTGTCCTCTTTGACGTAAGTACCTTCCAAGTATTCTGTCATGACGTACATCAACTGGAGTTTTAATTAGCCTTTCTTTCAATTTAACACAGGAGCCTCCAAGCAGCGGTTCGAAGGTTGTAGCCAGTGAGACCAACCATCTCACTGGCTAAGCGGGAGCGCTGTAAGTATACTCAGCACTATATTACCTTATGATATATGGTCTTCTGCTAACCATTACATCCCACTTCATTCTCATTAGGGTCGCTCCCGCTGTGAGCTCCAAGAGCTCCACGACAAGTACATCAAGACAGCATTGTAAAGTAAATCTGACTTGGTGTTTGTGCTTTGCAAGTATTCATCTACTAACTCTTATCCTTTATTTCTCCCTGTCAGATCAAAAAAATTAGAAAATGTCAAAAAGTAAGTACTCAATGCACTAAATCTAAAAAAACATGTCAGTTTTGTCTTTTACTATTGAGACTGATGATCTATACATTTCAGATACAAAAAAAAATAAGAAAATTGGAAAAAACAAAAAAGAGTAAGTATAATTCACAGATCTTGCTATGTACTGTAGACCAGATATTCAGTATTTACTAATCAATCAATTCTAGAGAAGAAAAATCCAAAAGAAAAAAAAATTATTTGGATATCTCTGTTCTCTTCCGTGCCCTCTGTGTTTCTGTTTCTGCTTTGTGCTTTCTGTGTTTCTGTTGCTTTCTGTTTCTCTCGATTTTTATCCAAAAAAAAAAAAATGCTGTCTTGATGGGCTTGCCTTATCCATCCGGATAAGAAGTAATTATATTTCTGATTTTATAAAATTAGTGAAATCAATGGCACGTACGCTAATCATGCTTACCTATATAGTGCTTTCCGACCTCCGTCGGCCTCGTTACGGAGGCATAATTTGGCCTCCTTATCTGGTCTCTCTGGAAGGTTCGCATTGGGTGTCCAAAGCCACGATGGTAAGTCACTATATTTGATCGCTTATATCCATTGAAATTGTACTAACTGACAGTCCATCATTTACAGAAAGGGTTATCGATTGGCTAGTACTCGACGGATTCGGATCGCTTGCGAAAAGAGTACTGTCTGGCCCTGGCTTCACTGGATTGCTGGTCCTTGCTATAGCTGGAGCCTTCGGATGTCTAGGTTTGGACGTGTAACCACCAGTTGTTCGTCGTTTGTCTCACCTTGGCTCCCTAGATGTAATAGAACTTCGAGCTCTTCCTTGCTTCTTGGATGTCCTTTTCGTTGGGAGGCAGTTGTCAAGTCCTCTCAACTGCCTCCTCCCCTGCACTCGAACCGAACGGTAATATGAACTGCCATGACCATACATGCTTAACAGAACATGACTAACCCTTAATACTTTGCAATGCCGGTATAACCGCTGTTCAACACTAATGCTGATGATCTAAATTCTTAGTTGAAGCATTGAAGTTGCAGTGGTATGTCGGTACTTCCGGGTACTTCCAACGAAGTAACCCTATGGGATAAGGGAATAGGCATCTCAGACTTGGTTGTTGTTTCGAAATCAAGAACTCAAAGGCATCTATAGTTTCAAGCTTGCTTTCTTCGTCTTCTGGCTGTGCGTTCTGTAAGACCTGGAGTAACTGTTGGTTTCAGTTATAGTAAGTGATTGGTATGAAGGTGTTGTCAGTGGTTCAGCAGGAAAGGAATAGTTCGCGTGAAGATGAAGTCTTGGAACGCCTTTCGCTTCACTCTCTCTTCGTGTGTGGCGGACTTCCTTTGCAGTGGCAGTTCCTTCCAGGGAGGCCGTAGACCTCATGTTAGGCAGGGTGGGTGGGTGGGAAATGAGGTGCCTTCTCCTTCATCAATTGGAGATCCAAGAGTCTTTCGTCTGTTTTGACTCTTACAAGCTGCATATCAAGAGCATTTATGCAGTCTTCAAGCATTTATGAAATGGAAAAGGTAAATATTAAATCACTCACGTGTAGCAAATTTATCATTCAAATATCCGTCACTAACTGATCAATGCATTTCTCATCTTCAGTTTTTTTCTCTTCTTCTACAATTCAAATCTCAGGGCGTATGCCTTCAAAGTTAAGTTATTTCTATGAATGCTTCTAGTAATACTACTCTAAGAAGGCTCTAATCTAATCTTCACCTCAGTTGTAGAATATGCACTCAAGTAAAGTGCTAACAAAGCAAGATCTATGCAACAAGTCTAGTGTCCACGCACTTCCGTTTATACGATAAAGTAATTAATATCTTACTCTAGTGAGCTCAAGTAGGTGCCATGGTACTAACCAATTATGTGATCAGTAACTTTCCAAGATGCGGAACACAACTTCTTTGGTTTCTGGAAACACCTCTGCTAACATTCATGTGCCTTGGTAAGTCTCACTATAACTTAAAACTGTAACCAGCGAATCAGGGTTAGAATAAAGTGCTAATGCAATCTAATGGTACTTCATAGGGCAAACACGTGAAATGGTAGTCGAAGAGCTTTCAGCCGTATACGTTACCTCCATCATCAAAATATGCATCAATCATTCTTTAAGCATAGTGATATCAGTTTATATTCCTATGACCGACTTCTTGTACCTCGGTAAGCATGTATCTAATGTATCACTGATGAAGGAACCGACCAAACTCTGATCACACCCGTTGATCTCTTCGTAGGGCAAGCTCTTGAATGAATAGTCAAGACATATACTATCCAATGTTGATACATCACATCTATCCATCAAACACATACATCAAACCTTAGTGATAGCAAGTGATAGCAACATATACTAGTACAATTGTATTCTCGTGCCTTGATAAGCATGCATCTATTTCTAAGCAATGAAGAATCGACCAAATTCTGATCACACCTGTTGAACTATTGGCAGGGCAAGCACTTGAATGAATAGTCAAGACATATCCTATCCAATGATGATATCTCACATCTCGTATCCGTCAAGCACTTCAAGATTGATAAAGCGGCAAATGCATCCTACATATATCTGAATTTAAAAATAATTTGCTTTGGACCTATACCGTAAAGCTCACAGAGTAGCATTCACTAACAAGTTTGCTTATGATAGGATGACACCATCATCCATACATTATTTTCAAAGCAGCAACTTCAAGTTAATATCAATCAAATGTTTCAAGGTAACTTGTTGAATAATTGACTGAAGACGACTAAGCAACCGTGAACTAACTGATAGTCTACTACCTAGAGCTTTACGTCTCTTTACTCAATAGAACTGCTTTTCATTTCCGAGTCTCCACAAGGAACACACTTTCACCTTGGCTATTAAACATATGCCACCTTTCCGTACAGTACTTCTTTCCTTCCCTCTCGGACATGACTAGGTTTCTCAAAGTGTTACGTGGCTCCTAGGACTATACATACATAGCCGACGCTGCTCATTACAAAAAAAGGGTTTCTAAATACTGGACCTTCGTTATCAAGGCAAAATATGCGTGCTACGACAGTCTTCTGCAATGGGCAAAATACATGGTTGCAAGAAATCCACTAGTCAAATATTGATTTTTGGCTTACACTACATATGGTTCTCTAGTCCACCTTTAACAGACTAAGGAAGGTTATTAATTACTTCCAAATCCAACGAAAAGCCTCAAGATAACGTCGAGATCCATTCAAAAACCATTAATATCTTTCCATCCTATCATAAGCATGGTAAATATAGCAGCCACAGTTCCATGAGCATGATGTAATGCTGAGAATACCTGTGTTATAGAAGAGAGTTTTACTTCAATATTATTCACTTGTTTTCGAAAGCTATAAACATATCTGATATCGGAGGATTATATTCTTTAACCTTTCTTCCTTCACCAGTCATAGCTTCTTCGGTGATATCAGATAGATATCGTATAGCCAAAAGGATGAAGCTATCCATCAACAAAGTTCTCAACTTAATGGAAGAAGTCCTCAACAAAGCACCTTAGCTACAGGAAAGTGATCATGTTTATCCTCGACTTTGGGATCAGAGCAAGAATGTTCCCGCAATAATCATACTCCTTTCTGACTATATCACTACTGAATGAACTTGATTTGCGAACGATTTTATCGAAACTTGTACTATTTATATTGGATTTTCTGATAAATACATTTGAGGAAGTATAGCCATGTCTATCATCATATACATGCTATCCTCTTTGTCATATGTAGAAAAGGACGACAGGACTTCTACATTCTGTCCATAGTTATAGATAAAATACACTTTGCAGTCTTATGCCATTTCATTGCGAGCTTAATAGCAATAACTCTTTTTTTCAAATGTTTATTCTGTCAAGTTGAACCTGACAAACTCAGTAAAAAGTAATCATTACATGACTGTCTCTCTAATCTGTCAATGGTATGAACAAAGGCGCGCAAAATTTTTTTCCACAAGCCGGCACTGTCAGTCGGAAGAAGTTCCGACAACGCCGAGCCTCGACCGTACAGAAGTACCATACAAGTTTAACTGAATGCCCTGCATTCATTTTTGCACCAAAAAAAGCAATACTAGGTTTAATTCGTTCGAAATTGATGAAAATGAAAGAAAATGAAAGAAAATTGAGGTGAATGCGCTGATTTGGGTGAACTACAGTCATTCTTAGTTAGAGGGAAGTATGCAACCGGTATACTACTGTATGATGCTCCCTTGAAGTTTGTTCACGAACGGACGTATTGTGGGATCAAGGTCATTGATAGAGCATTTATGGATAAATAAAAAGCCTTTTGTCAAGCTCTCCATCACCGTTTCCTTGGAGACAGTCGATAAGATTCCCTCTAAAGTTACCCAACTACCATACTGTTTCAGTAGATCAGACATGACGGAATATAGAGGAATCACCTCGTCCTATAAAGCATGTTGCTTCTTGTCATAGTTCACAGTAGGTTCATCAAAGGATTAAAGAGTAATGATGTGTCAATTAATGTAGTTTATTTAAGGTTTTGTGAAACAGGGGTGGGTATTGTTCTAGTTACAAGCTCATCATCTACTCTACTTCAGTTTATAGTGTTTATTGAATATATAGATAGTGATAGAATGCTATGGTACTATCATGGCTACGTCCAACATACCTCACCTCACTGTTACCGTAAAGTATTGTTAGTATTATTTATATTCATTTTGGTTTGTCCCCTTGGCCAGCACGCCTTAAAAGTTCACCGCCAGGGCGTCCCCCAGCAGATCCCAAGTAAGGAATCACTGACAAACTAAAGCAGGCTAGCGTAGTTGGCCAGACCCGGTAAGGCGCCTTACTTTAGGACTCGCCAAAGAGGCGTGCTAGACAGAGTGGCCAGTTCTGCCCATCGCACCATTTGCCCTGTCAGGGGCTTGACGAGAATCAAGATGAACAAGAAATTTTTTGAATGAATGCACCTTTTATACCTCCAAATGAGTGAAATTTTGACGTCACTACGCTACAATCATGCAAATAAGAAAGTCACTCATCTCCCTCACTGTGCACTTTTTTGACGTTGCTTATAGATTGGGAAGTAGTAAGGTGGAATTCTGGACTCTCTAAGATGTATTCTTTCAATAGATAATCTTCGTCCTCCCTAACCCCGCAAAGTCTATAACCGTTTCAGTTACTCCGATAAGCACAGACTACACAGCCTCCTATACCTGATTTCCATTTTCTGACAGAGAAAGGAACATATTGAGTGTATGAATGATGAATCAAACCTCTCATGTATTGGAAAAATAAATGAAATGGACTCGCCACATCCATAGTTCATAAATACAACTATTTGTGTCCCCAAAATGTGTTTATAGATGGATAAATGCCTCATTCCTCTACTTTTATGTTTAGTTCGATGGCCTCCAGGTCTGACTGCTTTTCATCTTTTCTTTTATTTTGAGCGTAATGCAGAGTAAAAGATTTTCTATAACAATCAATAATATTAAATTAAAAAATTCACTCATGTGAGCTACGTTAAGGGAGGGTAGGGATTAGTGAGTTAGACCTGGAGGTTGTTTTAGTCCGATGGACTCAAGATTAATTTTCAGGAAAGAATTGACTGAAAATGTTTTATATGCATTTGGCAGAGCCTGGAGGATTATCGATTAGACTCCAATTTTTGAGGGATCCAAAAATTTTTGACCACCAAGCCTTATGCTTTAACATGCAGGAGAATGCAATGAGCATCCGAACGTGAATGCAAGAATTGAAAGATTATTAGTCGACTAGCGCTCCCTGAGTAATTTACTACATGAATCTCATATATTTTGTTTTTTCAATTGGTACAACATACAGCACATTATTCTGAAGCTAAACGATTCCATGCAAAGTTGCATTTTGAAAAGATGCTGCTTGATGGACAAAATAAAGAATCCACAGCTGATATGGAAAAAACCTACTATAAGACCTACCATAAGACCTACTATAAGCACTCTGTGCAACTGCAAAACTTGTTGACAACCTTGATAGATTGACTATTGGTTCATAATGCAGTTCAATAAGTACTTTCTCATACTGACAACTTAGAGAGGACCCCAAGCTGCATATATTAATTCAAAAGGTGACATACTTTCTTTGGACATCACCGAAGACGGTCGAGGAATGTTTTCTTCAGCCCGGCCAACTAACATAAATTTTCGATATTATAACAACAGCAGCGGCAACAGCAATTGCAATAGCCAAACCTTGTTTTGGACCGAACCGTCGGAACCGATTTCATTTTGCCACCAATAAAGTCAACATAACAAACTCAGCAATAGGTGGTCGTCTACACCTTACTACACTGTATGTACAAGGTATATAGGCAACAAATGGATGCAGCCAGAGATGTCAGACGTACTATACAATCAGTCTGGCAAAATATGGATAAATATGTTGGCGAAATGGTTCCAGCTGTTGGTAATCGCTTGCCTTTGAAACCGTACGTAGATATATATATTAAAGATGAATGGATTAGAGTAACAAGTATATGGGTGACATTATCACAGGGCATATTAACATGTTGCTTTTCTCATTAAGTGGACAACCGCAAAGTTTCAGAGCATGACAAAAGAGACACTCAAAGGTCCAGTTAGTTACTTAAACAATGAAGTGTTCCTTGATATGTTGACATCGTTCTGCAACTTTGGCTATTATGGAAATATCTATGGTTCCAACGGACCAGGAGACTTGGAGGCTGTGAACTCAGTTGACTTCCGTGGAACCTCCTTCTAGCAGTATTTGAAAAGGAACACGAAATGAGAATGAGGTTGAATACTCGTATCAATTTATCACGAGTTGCATCCGACACATATCTGGAAAGTTCATGCAATGATGAAGCTAGCGTGCAGTTATTCTACTATTACCAGAAATAAATGTTTTGGACAATGAACATAACCGAACTATTTCGAGATTTTAGTTTACAAGGAGTGCACACTGATCCCTTCATTTCAAGAGCAAATAATGGATTACCGCTAGAGTTAACCGTGAATGAGAAACAACCCCAGCTGTTAATAACTTTATTCGAGTGTGACAATATCCTGATGCAATGAGGATACTGAAGATATGATATTATATATGAAGCAAGACCATCATGCCGAAAAGGCATTCTAAACAGGGGACAATGTAGTTCCACTGCATGTGTATTGCGAGGGGCTATAGCAAGCCGTTCCTATAAGCAGATGTTTGTTAGATAAGCGAATCTTGATTTATGTTTAAATGCAGCTGATAATTACCACACAGCTGATCGCCGACAGGGCAAAGCGTGTTGCCGTTGATACAAGTATATTGTGATGGGTTGTAGCAGGCTGCTCCACAGGCATCTAATCCAGCTCCGCAAGATCCACTGCCAGTACCAGTACCAGTTGAGGATGTGGTGGTAGTGGTCGTAGATGTTACTGGAGGAGGGGTAGACGAGCCTGAGGGACACCAAGTGATGGTATAACCAGTGGCAGTGCCCGAAGGGCAGGTGTAAGTGCTTGTGCTATCATCGTAAGCATAGCCTAGAAATATGTTTAGAAAAGCATCTCATAACCTTAGCCGGTTAATTGTTGAAAACTTACTGTAGGCGTCAGGACAGGCAGCCTTAATCAAAGGAGCATATGGGCCACCGCTGCAAGTGGAAGCAGAGTTATATGCACCTGTGCAACAGTACTGAGGCAAATTGTAATGTGAACAATCACTCTGACAGGCCAAAAGATCTCCCTCAGTGGTCAAAACGGTCAAATCACTAGGACAGGTAGGCAAATTCTGGCATATGGGAGATCCGCAGATATATTGAGTAGATCCTTGAGAGGCACCAATGGGTTGAATTTCAATAGGCAAGTTATATCCATCAACCATGGAAAGATCATAATAGTCTTGGTTTCCGGAACCTTCAAATGTGAATTCAGCCAAACTAGCTGGGTTGGGAGTTCCAGGTAAACCACATTGGTTGTTGGCTTGATCGCTTGATGAGACACAATCGATACGAGCCCAAGTACGGCCAGCCCAGTTATCAGCCAAGCTAACGGTTGTAGAGGCTCCGGAACTGATAGTGTAATAAGTAGCTGTAGATTGGCCATTTTCCAAGACACCAGCGTCAACAGTCTTGCTGCAGAGATTTTGGAGAACCAAGTTCTTGGCATAGGTGATCTCTGCTAGGAGAATGGCAGATGCAATCAAAGAAAGAGCAGTTCGCATGATGGATTATGGGCTTCTTGGGAAGTTTGAAAGTTATAATAAATTGCCACGAGTTATGCTTCTCTACTTATATAGCATCTCCTATTGCGACATATCGTGCCATGGCCGTGGGTAGGCCCCTGGTATTGGACGGGAAAGGAGGATGCCGCTTAATTCAGAAAGCCTATGTGAACATATGTTGCCATTCGAAACCCAGATAGGTGCATACTACAACATTTACGGTTTTCCCTTGTCTGTGTCACACTGAAAAAACACCAGATTAATCCATTTCCACTGTCGTATCACCATCATTTTATTTCGCACGAAAATGCTAGAGGTACCAATGATCTAGAGAGAACATTTATGGAAAGCCCCCGTATATATCTTAAAACATTTTACCACTTACAATTTGGTTGACACAATTCTGTCTTTCTAACTGTCGAGCCGGTAAGGAATCTTTCATTAACGCTCAATACTAGAAACTATTAGTGTTCTGGCAGAACTTGGAATTCACATATGAATGAAATTGGGTACTGAATACAAATTGAGGCTTGAATTCTCCCCACTGGACCGGTATCCGGACAACGTGATCATCTTTGGTAAGCAAGATGATGATCAGAGCATACAGAAATTTTAATAGTACCATACACAACATGGAAAACCTTAACAGCAATAACCTGAGAGCAATAAAGGTTATTCATGTTGTTTTAACTATTTTAGTGCTGTCTCATTGATAAATTTCGTATCCTGCTATGCTACTGTTGTAAAGCAAAGGTGATAAGCGGAGCCATCTTTGTTGTCCCGCCATGTTATATGAACTGTGGCGCTTTCCCGCTTCAAAGTGTTTCTGTGAACCCTCAATCAGTGGCGTGTGGATGGTCCATTATGGCCAATAAAAAAATTTATGAAATTTAATTTTCATATATCGGGCATGGTATCCTCAGCTACGAATAAATATAGATTTTTCTGGAGTAAGTATTTACCTGAAATTGTCGCACCTTCCGAGATAGTCACTTACCCTCGGACTGTATACCAATAATGATTGAACATAGAGAGCTATACGGTCTATTAAACATAATTTATGGGCTTGCTATAGGATAGTGCGCTGAAACAACGAGATCACAGAGTCATAAATGCAGTCCCCTACTTCGATTTGAAATGATATCAGTTAATCTGTCCACGTCCATATAACTAAATAGCTCAGATATAGTAAATAATGCTGGCTGTATTGTAATGACCACGCTTTAAGATCATCATGCATTACGACCCGTGGCCTCGGATTGCCCGAGCTCGTTGCATACCTTTTAGGAATAAGGCATTGCAGCAAGATTAAAAATATGGATTTTTTTTTAAAAAAAATTCATTATGCAAGCATATAGAAATGACATTTGTATGTCTAGTCCCAAGGATTGAGATAACCTACAGATATGACTCACCATTTCCCTGCCCTCTCTTTGCGTAGCTCGCATAAATGAAATACTTTCATTTTATACGTTGAAATCATGTAGAAAATTTTAACCCGTATTCCGCGTCAATTTGTAAATTTCATAGGAGTTATTCATGATTTCCACTCGGTTTGATTCCATCCATCCTCTTCGCGCTGAATTTTGCCTTGATATACCATTCGAGGGTACCTGAGCTGCCAGGATTATCAACTACCGCGAACTCATATGTGAAAGTACTTGCCACTAAATTTTGAAAACCTGCGGAAGAACAATTTTTATAATTATTCGCTAAAGCTCCTGCTTCTTGTTTTTATACCAACCATTCATAATAGCTATATAATTCATATTCCCTATTGCTTTTGAGTTTTCGCTCTCAGGCAGATTCCCCTCCCAAGGTTGGTATGGCAACGATGGTGATAATATGTCTCGATGTTGAAGCAATGTCACAAGATGAACTCATCACCTTTAAAGGTATATTGCTCTCCTCTACGCCAAAATGGGTTGATTAGCTGGTAAATTTTGAAACTTCTCAAGTTGTCTGATCAAAAAATAAAACTTTATTGAAAGTAATGATAGGTTATATAGCGTAGCTATCTCATATTTGCATGGTGAAGAAAAATGTAAGTTGAACTGTTATCGACACCATTTCTTTGCTTGGTGATACGTAGTATTGCTTGAAGTTCTGGCTGCAAACAACTCCTACGGATTACCGCGCCTTGATTTTTTCCATATTGTATATATGGGAAAACATTGACGATAACAGTTGAAAAGGAAGCCATTGATCAAGTGCAATGACCATTCTTACGACAAAAGCACTGTTCCCGACCCAGTGAACATTTTTGTGACCCGAGAGTAACCTCCCCACAAGGTTTTCCGCAAAGACTTTGGGTTCATCTCCAGTTGTAGCTGCGATCTCTTGTCTTTTTTCGAAGCTCTCACTGATAGGGGCCCACAGGCTATGATCGTCTAGATGAGTCCTTTCCCGAATAATATTTGTCTTTACATTACCAGTTTGAATGTATGTGACCTTGATGTCAAAAGGAGCCAGCTCAACCCGGAGGCACTCGCTATATGCGTAGAGGGCAGCCTTCGATGCGCAATAGACCGCATTGAATGGTAATGGAATGTGGCCAGCCACGGATCCTATATTCACTATAGTCCCCTTGGCGGCAAGCAGCTCAGGAAGAAAGGTCTGATTTATGTTGATGACACCGAGGACATTGCATGCGAATATATCATTTGCTTCAACCAGGTCAGTCTCCGCGGCTGGGCGATTGATGGCTATATTTTTGTTAGTATTTTTTTTCGGAAAGTATGAGGTACTTAGGAGTTGGCATACTTTTCCCAGCATTGTTAATAATGAAGTCTAGGCCACTACCAGCTAACAATCGTTGAACTTCTTTATGGCATTCTGCTACGCTCGTGGGATCATCGACAACTAAGCTGACGCAATCGATGCCTAATTCTTGCAAGCTGGCGATCTTGCTGACTGTGCGTCCGGTGGCGAAGACTCGAAGGCCGCGCGAGTGGAATTCCTTTGCGAGAGCATGACCAATCCCCCAGGACTACACCTAGGGTAGTATTAGTACGAACCTTAACGTTAGCAGCGACGAAGAAAGTTATTACCCTGTGATGAGGACAGATTTTCTCTCTGATGTCATGCTAGGTGCTTCAGATTCGGAGGAATGAGATTTGAGGAGGCTCTGCGATGCAATAAATAGGTGATGGCGATCGTGTGGCGCGTTTTGCGAGAGGAATGGCGCGCCAAGAGGGAGGGAGGTTATTGGTGTATGTCTGCGGCACAAGGCGTTGAAGCAGGTATATAAATGCTGTCAGACTGTTATGGCCACTATCCCGATTATAGCGGATTACAACAATGAAGCTATTTCTCTTGAAAGTCGACTTTATGCCCTGAAACGTCGTGCAACCAAGTGAAAGGGTTTACTTATCGCACATGACGTTATTCGTGCTAAGCCTCGTATTGATTGACAACATTTTTGTTTTTGACAATATCGCACACGACCAGCAAAAGCATTATGTCCTTCCCCAAAAAAAAAAAATTGTGTCTTGGCGGTCATCAGTTCTTCGATAACCAGGTAAGATATTCTTTCCACTTGTCTGGCAGTATATAGTCTGTATGGTCCTCCAGACTTTCTTTTACTCAATTTATGAGAGGTACTAACTGGTATTGAAGGTGAGGTGAAGAAAAAGTCATTCCCGCGCTCATGCGCAGTGACTTGAAAAGGTGATCATATAACAACATCAAAATTGATTGGCGAAAATCGTTCATCAAACGCTTCGGGTTCGAAACGTATGGTATATGAGGACACCCTGCCTGAAACAACTTATGAACACATAGAATATCTGTCACAGTCGTGTAGCCTCCATTCGACATATGTTAGAGCCGCTGAGCCTCCATTATCTTCCTTCATCAACATGATGGGAAATAGGGAGCAATTTGTTCGTCCACAAAACAGCTGCATTCATTATTCTTGAATTTATCACTATTTATGAATAAATGAATAAAAATCACTGAGGTGACATCTGCGTGGTTGTTTTCAATCCAAGACCAGTGTAAAATATACATTATAGAATGGCAGATGTACAGCCTATCTTCTAGAATACAGGCAGCAAGTAATCTACCTTGACTTAAGCAGTGTTAACAACAGTATCCCCAGTTAAAGCAATTCTCCAAAGCTGTATGCGTTACGTGGCTTCCCAATTTGGCCACCTCCTGCCGTCTTGACAGAAACAACGTTGCTATCAAGGGGTCATTGTATCGTCTACGGCTGAGCTAGTATGAATCGGATTGACTGTTTCTACATTTTATTGTTAGTAATAATCATCACGCCTCTCGCGCTGGCGTGAACATTAGGGATAATAGCCTTGGCACCATTACGACCATTGGTTGCTCCATGACCAAGAGAGAGATCAGGCGCTCATCCATGGCAGATGGAACTCAGCGTTCTAAGCAGAGTAGAGAGAGTATCATGAGAATTTATCTACGGACCTGCATATATTCTGTACCGGCATTTCGATTTCGCAATTGCTGCTTGGGTGCAATTTTCGTAAAATATGGTAACGATAGGAAGCTTTACCATCATACTGCAGCTCGCAACGCATATCAGGCACAGTTTGAACTCGGTATTTAAAGTCAGTCACATAGGCCCAGCCATACCGAACGTTGAGACTGCTTTTCATTTGTGGCTTTTTCACATTTTCCAATTTTGCTGAGTTTGCCATTGTCCATACCTCAAGCTTGAACCAGTGCATGTTGTTAATAACCGAGATTTCAACTTCACAGGGCATCGCCAAGGCCCTAAAGGGTCCAGGTCTGTCATGTGGAGAAAAAATTGAAACAGCAATGACCGCCTGGGAAACTTCGTCCATGTACTTTCCGCACAAGGATGAATTCCTGTTGGACTGGTTGTCGTCTATGCTAGTCAAACCTCCAACTAAAAAGTATACCTTCCTATGTACATGATAATTTATCCTACAGAAAGAAACATGAAACTTACTAACTTTAATATTTAGGAAAGAGGAAAATCCTCAGTTGGACGAAAGATATTGGAAGCTTTTGAGCGACATCCTCAGGCATTTTGTGACCGCAAAAGCTAGCGACCGCATACCAACTATTCGAGTACCATTGATATTATCCTTTTCGGCAGCATTTCAAAATCATCCAGATACAAAGAGCTGGGATATTCAGAAAGTAACATCACTATACGGTTCTATCGAAGACTGTTTGGATCTTTTGTCGCAGCCAGCACTCGCATTTGCATACAGGCCACCAATGGATCAACTCTTCACAACTTTCGAATTCCTGATCCAAATGATTGACACACAGATGGCTCTGGATGGTTCGGAAAGTAGCCAATTTCTGGTCGAGCTAGTAAAAATTGCGAATATCATCATCCAGAGCTTGGAATCACATATGCTCACATCTGCCAATCAACGAAAGGTGCGCATATGCTCTATATTAGCCTATAGCTACCAGATACAAATGTTTACTGACTTATGTTATATATGTAGACGTTTTCAATATTGACTGGAAAAGCTTTCCTTTCCATCATTCGCGTGTACTTCCGCGTATCAAAGGGAATGGAACCTACGTTTGTGGAAGCAAAAAAATCCTTTGACCAACTTCTTCAGAATGGCCTTTTCCACGCAGATACCATCTTAGAATACCCTACTGTACTGCAGACGATCAAAACCAGCGATAACAGCGGCGCCAAAAATCAAAGCTATGTGAAGAAGCTTTTTGATGAATTAGATCACTTCATACGGCAACCAACCTCATCTCATGATATGGAAGCTGGTACGTATGCGAAGTTGTGTTTGTGAAGATTAGTGCTTATCATATTAATCGGTTCAAATTCCACCAGTTTTATATATCTTGTCACCATTATTTTCCATGTTTGTCCAGTCTTTTCGAAAGAAGAGAAATGCACTCACTCTGTCTAACGTCCTAAAAATCGCGTCGTCCATGGATGTCAACAGAACAGTCGAATTTGGTTTCTTCCAAGCTATGTACAATATCCTTATAGACGCAGCGGCTTGTCCGAACGCCAGCTTGGAAGCTTTGAACAACCTTCTACAAAATATGCTGGAAATGAATATCTATCATGCGACCAATGATGCCATAGCAAAAGAGCAGCACGCAGTTCTTTACAATGTGACTACTATGCTGTTTGAACTTTTGGCGGACAAAGGTAATACACATGATCGAATGGACGATGGAGTTTACTGGTTGGAATAATAACGAATGGCAACTTGATATTTATAGAACGACAAGGCAGTATTCTGCGAGGTATTTGCTTGCTGCTGGAGATCAACGATAGTTTGATAGAGCAACATATTTCGGATCTATGGCCATATCTGCTGGATGTAAGGAACTCACGCATGTATTATTATAAATAGCTCAAGCTAATTGATATTATATTTTCGATAGCCCATAGAAACTGCGGAAAATGAATCTTACGAGGTGGCTAAGGCGATTCTGAGTACATTTGCAAAGTCGAGACAAATCGGGGAATACCTTCAAAGCTTAATAGATGCCTTGAGTACTTATGACGAAGATAAAATTGAATACTTCCTTCGAAAACCCATGTTCTCGAGAGCATTCCTCAATGAGTAAGTGTGATAAAGCTCAAATGCTGGAATTTTTGCGGGTTGACTGACGATGGTATTTCAGATTCTCTACCTGTGTATATAACAATGTGCCGCCCACGCAAGCGCTTTCCATCTTTCAAATATTTATAGATTGTATTTCGCAATCAATCATTGCTGAGCAGGCAACTAAGAAGAGAAAAACATCCTCCACACAAAATGCAAGTCAACAGCGCTCTAACCGGCTGGAATTGGAACTTCTTTGCCGTTTCTTGCTGTCAATTCGTTTAACACCACAACAAAAGTCGGCTTTTAGCGATAGTCTATCGGAGGTTGCTAACAAGTTCATCATTGAGCGACTGAACATTGACAACAACATTGACAATATTCGCTTGGCAATACCTGCTTTACACTTGCATCAAGCACTTCTAAGCACGTTCTCAGATATCTATTTCAACTTGTTGAACGATGATGTCAAGAACAAACTGTCTTCACATCTCCATCAGATCATTACGATATCTTCCAAACACTCATCAAACCTATCATTGACAGCACTACTCTATTCTGTAAGTGAATATTACGGTTCTTTTGGTATCCTCAGCGACTGTTATTCTAACATTTTCATTAGATCAATACCGGTTTGCAACATTTGTATTATTGCTTGCTAAGCAACTTCAAGTCAACTACCATCACACTTGAGGACTTGATCAATACTGCTCTGTCAATTGTACTGCCCAAAATTGCCACAAGCAGTATATGGAATGGAAGAATAATTGACTTGGATAAAAAGAATATTGGGACCGCATGTTGGAAAGTTCTCACGGAAGACTGGCTCCCAACCGTAAGGTAAATACTAGATCTTAAATCTATCTAGAAATAGATTTCTTATACAGATTTCTTATACTCACTTCACTCAATGTAAATCCACAGCACTCTGGCATCTCCTCAGCATATGGCAGATATCACCAATATTGTGGTATCTAACATACATGCTAACGGACAAAATCCCGGTGATATCAGTGTCCACGGTATCAACATGGTTCTTTTGCGATCAGCTGAATTCTACGAATTGGCGAATATGAGAGGTACGCTCATTTGTCTAACACATCATTAAGCCACATTCGACTACTAATGCGAATTTCCTACTAGAATACACATTCCAGGTTCTATTTGCTGCTTTCACATCCAATATCTCATTGCTAGCCAAAAATTCAAAACATTCAGACATACTGTCGAATCTAGCAGAGGCACTTCAAGGTGACTCTCCTCGCATTCAACCGTTAGTACAGAAAGCACTTCCGCTATTTCAGCAACCAGACATTGATGGGAAGAATAGAAACTTTCCGAATGATGTCCTTCGCAACCTCTTTGTCCAGCTCGAAAAGCTTCACCTGTTCCCCATGGAGTATTTCAACAAGTTTCAAAGACAGCATCTCCTATTGACCATGGTTCTGATTGAGCGCTTGTTCTCCATTGAAGGATCGGACATTTGTGAGAGGAGTCGGCTGGCTCTTTTGTGCAGATCTTTTGCGTACAAGCTCGTTCGTTACCATGGAGAGGTTGGATTCTTGGTGAGTTCAAGAAATTACTGGTGTGTTAGATGATTGATAAGTATCTAAAACATAGGTAAAATAGGTTGGAAACGCTGCTATTCTACTGTGGTGGATCAAGTCTACAGCGGCTTTATATGCCGACGAAGTTAACAATGCCAATGGCTATAGACTGTACCAAAATGTAGTAAAGATGACTGTATTACTGGAACAAGTGTTGCTCAGGTAAATATTATCCGTAATGCTAGCATCTCAGAAGATACCCTACTAATGAACGATACTTTAAGTAAACTAATGGAGGAAGCGTGTAATGGTAATCAAAATGCTGTGGATGCTATATCTTCTTGCCAAAATGAATTGAAGTCAATGTTTCTGGAAGGGAAACAGAAAAACAGTGGCAATGATCCTTTGCAGCTGGACTTTATCATTACCTTAGTTGGCGTATTCAACGACCAAAGAATCACTAGAACTAAACGGTATGTATATATTACATACCCTACAATTGATAAGATAACAATACTAACTAAATGTTCATCGATTAGCAACCGAGAAGCTACACCATACACACTGGATCTGGGTGATCTGCAAGATGGACTTTACGATTATGTTACTTGTAACTGCCATGAACTGAAGCAATTGATCACCACCTTTTTGGACGTGCAAAGCACTACTGAAGAAAATGATCAACAACAGTTTGTGAACACCTCCAAACGTGTCATCGCGTTTTCTCCTGTCCTAGCTCTCAGTCATCAGCTTCTAAGACAGCACCATATGCAAACTAATTTTAAAGGTAAGTACAATGTTGAACAATTTGGAGTGCCACTCAAAGGATAGTTAATAACATTATCTATCATAGATGGCCGCTCTAGCAAGTTACTTGCTGCTATCCTCAGTGTGATCTCCCCTTGCCTAAAGTACCTTCAAATGTACATATCCTCTCAGTATTCTTCCGAAGAGAAGGTTCTGGCAAAGCTTCTTGGCGTTTGTGGAGAAATGGCGGTTACCCTTTGCTCAGATGTTCCTGAGTTACATAACAATGATGTAACTCAACGAGTTGTTGCATTTGTGTGGTATATGTATGAGATAGCTCACAGCCACGGTATGTATTATTATTATTGCGATTGTCAAAGAAAGGCACTCTTTTAATGCTTCAAATTCTAGGCGAGGACGAATGTAAAGGCTTGGTGGATAAGGCATTCGGTAGTTTAATACCAACTTTATCAACAGAGCAGTTCATCGACGTCCTTCACTGCATTATGCAAAAGTCTCATATAGAGTGTCAGTCCGAGGAAGAAGCTTTGCAGCATACCACCAAAATTGAAACAGCATTGCATTTCTTGTGGCTTCTAATGAATATCTGTAATCCAGGTGAGAAAGGATTTGTAAGTGTGAACATAGGTCATTGATATGGACACTAACAACTTACTGCAGATCAGAGAAAGGCGTTCCGGCAGCAAATTTCTTCCGTCATTTTGATGATATCAAATGTTATGGAGAGGGCCATGTCAGCTGGAGTACTGAAGCAATCATTAAGACTTTTCGCTGACATTGCAAACGATCAGAGTATAGGCTTGAGAGCATATGATATCTCACTTATCATTGCTGGAATAACACAACTACGATCACCAAACTTACCAACAACTCTCAAAAAGACCACTACCAAACAAGATGCCAACGATATCTTTGACGGTATATTCAAGGTGCTCTCTGGTATTCTGAAAAACCGAAGGCAGCAGCTTGTACATGTCATTACACCCTTCATCGGTATCTTGGAAACGTTGGTACATTGCTTCCGATCACTGCATCCGTCTGTGGCTATCTCTACTAGGAAGCGGAAAAATGATAACAAAAAGCGCATTCTGCAAGCACAAGTGTTTTCATTGCTGACAGAGCACGCCCCCCTGAGTGAAATGTGCGCACGTAGCTATGCCCGCCTATTGGATAGCTTGGGTGATCAGAGTGCAACGAATACAGCTAATACAACAAGTGGGAAAAGTAATAATTTGGCAAAGGCTTTCTCTAAGCACTCGCCTTACATACTTGCTGAATATTTATCTATTCAGTCGGATCCAATATCGACCATTTCTCTTCCTGTTCTTAAATCAGCTCTTAGATCTGGACTATTTTCATTATTAGATATCTGTGGCGAGCATGAAAGAGATATGCTTATGGCTGCTATTGATACAAGTCAGAAAATGCTGCTCAAGACTTTGTATGCAGACTGGGCAAAGACTCACCGCTACACTGGTCGTTAGGAGGACACTTGTATATTTGTATTGTAAAGTCGGCATCTCCTAGCATTTTCTTCAATAAACGAATTTGATTCGCTGTCACAGTGTCACCCACGAGTACGGCGCACCAGAAAGGGAAGGGGGGGAGACGATATAAAAACTAACCAGTAACAAAAACCGCTTCTAATCTCTACACTTTTTCATCAAGTCAAGTCCTTGGTAACCCTAACGCAACCTAGCGACTTTTAAACCCCCTTTGAACAAAGTACTTTTCACACTTATTCCAAATGCGCGAAGTCATTTCCATCCACGTCGGTGAGTTGCATAAAAATCTTTTCATCCTTCAAATTTTCTCATCATCCACTCTAACCACCCTCAATCTTTTCGTGAATAGGTCAAGCTGGTGTCCAGATTGGTAACGCCTGCTGGGAACTCGTAAGTTTTTTGTGTCTAGATATGATGTAAGTACGCGTCAAGTGAACCTTTCCTAACCTTTTGTCTTATAGTACTGCTTGGAGCACGGTATCAACCCTGATGGTCACCTCCCTCAAGAAGAAGGCAATGGAGATAACTCGTAATTATCACGTTTGAATCCACTTGACTCCATACTTTACATATCATTTCTTAACTTTATTTCTGCCTTTGCATTCATCATCTCTCCCAGCTTCGACACTTTCTTCTCTGAGACCAGCAGCGGAAAGCACGTTCCCCGTACTGTCTTCGTCGATCTTGAACCTACTGTCGTTGACGAAGTCCGTACCGGTACCTACCGTCAACTTTTCCACCCTGAGCAATTGATCACTGGAAAGGAAGATGCTGCTAACAACTATGCCCGTGGTCACTACACCATTGGCAAGGAGCTCGTCGATGTTGTCTTGGACCGTATCCGCAGACTCGCTGATAACTGTACCGGTCTCCAAGGTTTCCTTGTTTTCCACTCCTTCGGTGGTGGTACCGGTTCCGGTTTCGGTGCTTTGCTTCTTGAGCGCTTGTCTGTTGACTATGGCAAGAAGTCCAAGCTTGAGTTCTCTGTCTACCCTGCTCCTCAAGTTTCCACTGCCATTGTTGAGCCCTACAACTCCATCTTGACCACCCACACTACTCTTGAGCACTCTGATGTTGCTTTCATGGTTGATAACGAAGCTATCTACGATATCTGCCGTCGTAACTTGGATATTGAGCGTCCCACCTACTCCAACTTGAACCGTTTGATCGCTCAAGTTGTTTCCTCCATCACTGCTTCTCTCCGTTTCGATGGTTCCCTCAACGTCGATTTGAACGAATTCCAAACCAACTTGGTTCCCTACCCCAGAATTCACTTCCCCTTGGTCACTTATGCTCCCATCATCTCTGCTGCCAAGGCTGGTCACGAGAACTTGTCTGTCTCTGAGATCACCAACTCTTGCTTCGAGCCCAACAACCAGATGGTTAAGTGCGATCCTCGTCACGGAAAGTACATGGCCTGCTGCTTGTTGTACCGTGGTGATGTTGTTCCCAAGGACACGTACGTAAAAATTGATGATCAAAGCTGCTTATACACAACTTGGACTTAACTCTCTCTTTTTTTTTTTTTTTTAGCAACGCTGCTGTCGCTGCCATCAAGACCAAGAGAACTATTCAATTCGTTGACTGGTGCCCTACTGGTTTCAAGATTGGTATCAACTACCAAGCTCCCACTGTTGTTCCCAACGGTGATGTTGCCAAGGTCTCCCGTGCTGTCTGCATGTTGTCCAACACCACTGCCATTGCCGAAGCCTGGGCTCGTCTTGACCACAAGTTCGATCTCATGTATGCCAAGCGTGCTTTCGTCCACTGGTATGTCGGTGAAGGTATGGAGGAAGGTGAATTCTCTGAAGCTCGTGAGGATTTGGCTGCTCTTGAGAAGGATTATGAGGAAGTCGGCTCTGACTCCCTTGGCTACTCTGATGCTGAAGAAGTTGAGGAGTACTAAATGCTCCCAATCTGATTTCGATATGAGGATTCCATATTTATGATTATTATGAGAATTCCATATTATAATGATTTCTTTTTGCTTTATTGCCAAAGAAACGGAATAAAATACCCTTTGGATATTTGTGAAATATGCTTGATTTTGTACTGTTTGGGGTTTGCGATCATTATTTCTCGGCTTAAAAAGTTTAACGGTGAATTTATTTTTTTAACGATCTCTGTGTTTAATAAGAAAAATCTTCCCGTATACCCGGGAGGTTAGTTAAAGTATCCAGATCAGAATTCCTTTGTCGTCATTTCTAAATGGCAATTAATGCATTCTTTATTTTTTCGTTACCTCATACCAATAAACCTTCAATATGAGACTCAAATTCTTGAAGGGTATGTCTACCTCCATAATATGACTTTGTTTGATTGAAAGTACATAAGGTCACTGCGGGTTGAACGTTATTTTGGACGTATCCGGGTTGTTATATTGGCGTTACTGGAAACGTGATCAGATGGAGTAACTGTTCAGAGTTAAGCTACCTTTGCTTTACATTAGAAAGAATTCAATGACAGAGGCGGTATACTAAAATATATCTGTGCATCATGTCTGTGAGATTGACCGTTAATTGTATTTCATTTTTTTGGGCATCGATCATATGTAAATTATTTGTGTAAAAAGTAAAGGTATGTAAATCCCTTTCGACAGTTATGGAAAGAACCTTTTATGAATGTATGTATTTTTTATTATTATATGCTTGGAATATCTATTAACATAGTGAGCCGTATTGTTGATCCAGAATATTACTTTTTCTTGGGGATGGGGAGAGTGGCAAGAAAATAAAATTTTATTTTCTTTTTAGCATCAGGTTACCTTGATTGTACCACCACACGCTTGCCCAGACTGACTCGATCCCATCCACATATAACACATCGCAGCAAGTGAACATCAATAAATATAATTTTGTATTCAAATGAAAGAATACTGTCACTTAAGATCATTAGCCGTGTTGAAAATCCAAAAGGTAAAAGAGAAAAAAAAAAGTAAGTGAGCGGGCGACTTTCAATGGAAAATTAAAGTGCGCCCCGAGGAAGTGACTTCCTCTGTGGGGAGGTTTCACCAACACTTGAAGGCTTACCTCACTTCGTTCCCACTCGTTAGTTCCCCACAATCACACCTAAATTCATTAGGTTGTCTTCCTAGATTTTCAGTCTTCGGTTGGGCACCCTTTTCGAAGCAATGCCCAACAGTTTTAATATTGCGCCGTACATTGCAAAGGTGATTGCTCAGATGTTTACTCACTCCGCCACCACTTAACCAGCTCCCCGATATTAATGTTGAATTCATCTCAATCTTTCAGTATGTACGGGCATTACATGCTAACGAAGATGCCCCCGAGATCCCTTATCGACAAACGCAATTTGGCGTTGTTCTCATGGTCGACGTTGTTGGTACGTATACGGAAACGAAAAACTGTGCATATGTCATCGATTTTGTGTCAACTAAACGAAATTTATGTAATATAAATGAATCGCTTTTACAGGTTTTAGTACTGTATGTATATGATAATATCTTGATCTCACATCAAAGTGAAGCTGGTTTGGCGTTGATCCTGCCTTGGCATGCACTCAGCCGAATTAAATTACCCATGCTTTGATGTTTATTTCCGTACATCAACCAACCCTAAGGCATTTTTGTTTATTTCCTAACTTTTCATGCTGCTTTTTTCTCTCTTATCTAGTTGACTACTCTTGCAACTCAAAGAGGCGATTCCGGTGCCGAAGCCATTGCATTAGAAGTAGGAGGCTATATGGGAGAGGTAAATTATGTTCAAAACCTCATTCTGTATCAATTTGCATGACTCAAACAAACCATTTGATATTTTTAATTTCACATTAGTGCATTCGCATTATAGAATTTTACGGTGGCGACGTAGTCAAGGTATTTATCATTTTTCTGCCTATGGAGCAGTATTATTCTTCCACCTTTCCTTTTCATTTTTGGTATGTGTGTTTGTTTGTTAATATGTCCGTTCAATATTGGCATAGTTCTTGGGTGACGCTGTCTTGGTCAGTTTTCAGCCACACATGCAGGATGTAGCCACACATGCTACACCTGATGCTCCAAACGATAATACCACGTCAGCCGAACACGACGCTCGTACAAAAACTATCCTAGTACGCCGGGCTTTAGAATGTGGATTACAGCTACTCACACGCTTATCGCATTACCGGGTATATCTCACAGCCGAAGAGCGTTCCCGCCATCGCGACCTTGATGATGAACTTGATGGCAGAATGGCATCCGATGGAGCAAATAACTTTATTACACGGTCTCAAACTGCGAATGGCAAAGAGGACACTCATCAGCCTTCCATTTCCAGTCAATCCACTTTGGGCATCCCTCTTTTCAACAATTCCTATCCTGAGGAAACATCCATGTCGTTCAGCATATGGAACATTCTTTCCTTCCTTCGACCAAAACGCAAAATGCCTCTTGGATCACGAAGGACCAGTATCTCAAGTGACTCTTCCAACCGAGATTTAAACTCGGTTGATCTAGAACTCCATATCGCATTGGCCTGCGGAGATGTAACCAACATTATCATCGGCGATGTTGGACACCAGGATTCAATCCAATATTCAGCCAGTTTAAGATCTGCTCGAGCTAGAAAACGAATATCACGTTTAGCTCGTATTGGCGAAGAAGGCTTCGAATATACTGATATGGATCGCGACGCTGATGAAGAACAACTAAAGATGCAAAGAGATGGTCGTCTAGAGTATGCCATTTGTGGAGAAGCAGTTGAAGGTTTAGATGAAGCCTTGTCAGTTGCCAAGGCAGGTGAAATGAGCATTACTCCACAAGCATGGGAACTCATCAATCCCCAAACTCTGGATCTAAATTATGAAAAACGACACGAATTCATGATCGTACGCCAACCTCCTGATTCGGCCAACGCAAAAAAATCCTCAGGTGGCAAAGCTGCTAACAAAACTAGTGCTGGAGCATCAGCCATAGCCGATCGAGCATTAACCTCTAATATCACCTCTAAGCTCAACTTAGAACCACTTATACCCAAAGTCCGTAATACGTCTTTCTTGGACCTTTCAACCGAAACCAACCCCCATTATTACAAATATCTAAACCGAAGCGCATTACATCGGTTGCGGCAAAGCGACGATGGAAACTTCCCTGCCCAATTCAGAGATGCAACCATCATGTTTATATCGCTCGGTAAATTGAAGGTTTGGACCGATGATGGTATACAACATGCGCAAACGGCTATGACACGAGCAATCAAATGTTTGGTGAAATATGAAGGTACTGACTGTACTGAACGTATTTCTGGAATAACGCTTCATAAAGAATTTTAAGCTAATCCTTCTATACCATATCAGGAATGTTACAACAATTTGCAGTAGATGACAAAGGTTCGAAGAACATCACCTCTTAAACGGGCATCTAACCTTAACTTTATTAACTTATTTTGACATTTCTTTTTGCAGGTGCAACCATATTAGCTGTCTTTGGTCTTCCTCCTCTATCACATGAAAGAGAAGCTGTCTTTGCTGCAAAGGCTGCAGTCGAGCTAAGAGAAGAATACTTAGATGCCGGCTTCACTGAATTCGCCATTTCATTATCCACTGGCCTCATTTTCAATGCTGTTTTGCCTCAAGGAAATCCTTTCCGCCGTGATCCTGGCATATCTGGTGATACCATTGTTATGGCCGTTCGAATGCTTAAATTTGATTTTTCATCACGACACGTCGTTTGCGATGCCCAGACAAAACAACAAATTGGTGGCCTTTGCGAGTTTGAAGACATGGGTGAAAATTATGTCAAGGGCAAGGCCAAACCCATCCAAATTTATAGAATCATGCGTTTTGGTGATGAGAAGAACAAACGAATAACAGCCCAAGGCATTGAGAAATCAAGCGATTTCATTGGCTACAAACAAGAGTTAGCCAAAGCAACTCATTTCATAGACGAATGGAACGTTGCTAAAAATCAACATGTCTTGATCGTCAGCGGCCCATCTGGTGTAGGTAAAAGTTACTTTTGCCAAGAAATTCACAAACTTGTTACCGGCTATGGAGTCCACACATGGTAAGATAGAATGACTCAAATGAGAAAAATTTGTCTAGGACTATGAGTATCACAAAAGTACTAAAGCATTTTCCCTTTGACTTGTGTCAATCTAGCTGGTCAACTGCAACAGAAGGTAAAATCGTGGATATATGCTTACCCAGAAAATAATATCATTATGCAGTTCCTTTTTTTTTAACAACCGTGTCTTGCAGTGGAGAAGGGAACCAAGTTTTATATGTTAAAAAACATACTTCTGGGACTTTTCGACATACTGGAGTCAGACAAAATACCTGTCTCGAAGCAAGTACGGTCGATTCAAGGTCTAAATGATACCATGAGTACCAGTAGTAGCAATGTATCAAGGCATTTGAGCTATATGGGCAATAGTGCTGCCAGTCAATCAAATGGCCGCCAGGAAACTCCACCTACATTTCTGCCTTTGGTGCCATTACCAACTAAAGAATCTACACTGGCAACTTTGAGCCGTTCTCAATCAGTATCGATGTCTCCACCGTCTGGAAATGGTGGTGACAGGTACAAGCTTAAACGCATTCATTCAACCACGTCTCCAAACAGCAACGTTCGAAACGAGGTTACAACCGAGCTAGTAGATTTGATTCTAAAGTGCTTGCGAAAAGTCGGTGAAGATGAATCCTTCCTTCCATTATTTAAAGGCGTTTTTACTGCCCTCAATGAAGTGGATGAAAACCGATTTACTCGAAAGCTGGATGGTCGAGGACGAGATATCCTCTTCACTGGCCTAGTTGTTCGCATCATTCGATACCTTACCGACTATGTTTCCATCATGATTATCTGTGATGATGTGCAGTGGGCTGATTCTGCATCGATTCGAGTACTCGAGACCATTCATGACGCTTGTCCACGTGCATTGATGATGCTAGCTACCCGCCCCATCAAAGATTATAACGTCACTTTCATCAAGGAGCTGGCCTCCTTTGGCTCGTGCGCACAAATCACACTAAACGGCTTGAATGGTGAAGAAATTGGTGAAATCATTATCAGCACGTTCCAAAGCGGAATCAAGCGTGTTAGTCCTGAAATCATTCGTGTCATACAGGTGCGTACTGGAATATGATGAAAACAATTTTTTATTGTCCTTATTTTTGTCTCCCTTTTCAAATGTCACTCATCCATATTATCACGTGTCTAGAACCGTACAGGTGGTAATCCACTTTATGTCAAGTAAGTAAACCGTCCGCCATAAGGTTATGGTCATTGCCTATAGACAAGCTGTCCTAACCGTAATTATTTTTCTTTTTACAGGAACATGGCTATCGTCCTTAAGGATTTCAATCACGTTACTCTTGTGGAAGGGGAGCTAGTTCCCAGTAGCAACAAGTTTGATCTTGAAGACTTGCTCGGTAACTTTGATTACAAACGTATTATCAAAATGCAATTTGATCGTCTTCATGTTGATTACCAGGAATTTCTTACTGTAAGTGGTCGTACATTCCATACCTTGGGTATCATCCACATTAATGACCTATCCTGCGTTCACAGATTGCGAGCTGTTTGGATCAAAGTTTTGGTCTCAGTGAAATTCAAGCCGTCATCAAATCCAAGAACTCTATTTTCCAGAGCAGCGATAGTGAGATTATTCGACACACTATCAAAAAATACGATGTATATAATTTCTTGCTGGAAATTAATGAGACCAACATTATGGACAAGAACCAAGACGTATTTTCGTTTACACATGTCACTATACCACAAAGCATCTATGACATGGCACCGTACGAGAAGAGAATCAGTCTTCACAAGGCACTGGCTCGGTATTATGAGTCCAAGCTCACGCGCGACAATTACCCTCAACTTTTGGCAAAAGTCACCAGACATTACTTGGAGACAGATTGGCATGGCAAACAGCTTTACTATCTGGAAGCTCTGGCCGATTTAAATATGCGATCGTATTTCCTTGCTGAAGCCACCAGTAATTTGGAGAGAATGGTCAAAATATTGGATGAAAACGAGCAACTGGCTGAAGAGTTTGGTCGTATGCACCGAAGTGATGTCTATCGTATGCTTGGTGTTTGTCTCACAATGCGAACCAAACTCACTGAAGGCGAGCATTATCTTTTCTTGGCTTTACAATGCCTCGACTCTCCATGGCCCAGAAGTGACCTTGAATTTGGTATTAAGTTTTGGAGAAATCGATTCGTTCAGTACCGGCATCGGAAATATGTTCGACTGAGCATGATTGTCAAACCGCTCAAAGAACGCAAGGCACAGTCCGCTCAGCGAATAGTGGAGATTATGGCTCAGCTTTCCAATATTTATTTCTACACAGGAAAAGGCCGAGAGTTTATCTACTCCTGCTTGATCGGTCTTAACGCTTGCGAACGACTACGTGATACTGGACCCAACTATTCATTGTTCTTGGCCCGTTTCGCACTGATATGCTGGCTCAATGACCAGAAAGAAAATAGTATATTTTACATCACAAAAGCTCTTCAGCAAATGGAAGAGAAGGCGGACGCTGGAACGTTCACCATTTGTGCCTTCTTGTGTTTTGCAGCCGGAAAATTCCAGAATGCTCATAATTTACTCTATCAATCTATTCAAGTCGTCAAGGTGTTCGGAGTTGTCACGGACTGTCAAGCATTTTACCGATCCGTTGGCCTGGCTGTCACCATGCGTATTTTCGAAGGCACCCTGGATCAATCTCCTGCGGAACTTACCCTTCTAAAGCAAATGGCGGATACCGCTCATATGAATGGTGACTATGAAGCAGAAATATGGCTCAGCGTATACAATATTTGCAATGGCATTGTTGTCGACCATATAAGAGATTGCGAACCATTTGTTGTTCTTGTTGAAGCTCACCTCAAACAAGCCGCTGATTATAATAAGATCGCTATACATGGTGCCTTGATAGCCTACTATGCGCGGGCTGGTAGACATGATCTTGCTAAACGACATATCCGTCATCTCAACAATATACTACCTACTCTCACTGTAACAGGTATGTTCAGTAAAAAGGTGAACCCAACCCACTTACCACACATGTATAGATATTAACATTTCGATTGTACTTGTAGCCAATATCTTTCCTATCTTTGGTTTAATCCTCGCCACCATGGGAATCTATGAAATGATTGAAGACAATCAAGCATCATTTCTGGGAGGCTCTGATCAGCAAAGCTTTGAGAAGTTTATAAATGGCATTGCCAGTCTGAACCGAGCTTTCCAGCAGGTCAAGTTTTGGGAGTTCACTCAACCATGTCTTTTCTTGGCACGTGCATTACCATACATCAGCACTGGAAGAACTGTAGAAGGATTTTTGGTGAGAAGGGCGCAGCATTGTTCATTTCAGTCCTTATATTTAACTGAGCGTTCCTTACTAACATTTTACGTTACGTCAACCGCAGGTTTTGCAACATGGAATTATGGACATGCATTTTATTGACGAGGTTCGATTTTTGAAGGCATACTTCTGGTCCAAGCTAGGAAAATATGCTTTCACACCGGAAGATCGTATCGAATGGACACGAAGAGCCGAAGAAGAATTCAAGGAAATCGAGATACCGCCTGATGCATATTGCAATCCTAATCCTGGAGAGGACCTCATGCTTGACTTCCTGCGACGACATAGCTCAACTACCACTGGCAGAAGGTGAGAAAGTGCATAGAGAAATAAGGAAAATGGGTCATTTGAGTTTAACATATTAACACACTCTCCCATCTCTGCCGTCCTTGATGCTCTCTGTACAGCCATAATCAATCCAATGGAGAAGAGCGACCAGGATACGATTCCTTTGAAAGCAATACTGCCGTGATCACCAGGGAAGCCAGCGATTGTGGAACACATACCCTTAATAACGATGCTCCAGGATTAATCATTACCGAATGGGACGAAGGATCTAATATTCCTGATGGTAATAGTGACATTGGAGAGGGCTCACAAAAAAGCATTGGTGGTACTAACCAGGACGGTACATGTGAATCAAAGTCTCCGTCTGAGATGGAAAAGAACGGTAAAGTTGTAGGTGTAAACGTCACCTGAATAGCATAGCTATTACCTTTGTGTACTGTATAGAAGCAATCCTTTATTTTTATTGTTTTAATTTACGATATGTAACAAAAAATTTGATGTGTATTTCTTTCGCTGCTTTCAACGCTTCCCCACAGTATTTTGTAATTCAGAATATTTTATTTGTCCTAGAGAAATACAAGTATAGATTTCTCTAATAATCCGTTGCATATCATTATGATGATTATAGGTTGGCCGGCCATCTTTGTAAAAATATCAAGCAGTATGTACAGTTATACCACAATCTTTTTGTCCCTTGTTAAGTGAATGCAATATCATTCAAAGTTTGTTAATACAATTTTCGGTACAGCGCACTGCCTCATGTAAGATCACAGCAAAGACAATGTTTTGAAACAAAAGTTCATATATTTAAAACGAAGGAACCCTTGTACACACGATCGTCTAATAAATCCAATATTTGCCCATAACATAATCTATTCCTCAGCGGCAGAGTGGTTAACCTTGGGGTTGAAGAAGAGAGATTCCTTGCCCCAGAAGAAGTCCTATAGACAGAAATCAGTATACTGTAATAATTAAAGTAGATCAGAAGGATATGAAATATTTACCTTGTTGCGAGTGTTCATATAGTCGTAGCCAACCCATTCGTGGGGGTGTTCCTTCTCATGCTCAAGATGGTGAGCGTACAAGTTGTAGGCGTTGATGCCAGAGGCTAGAAGACTGAAGATAAACATAAGAAAACTAGGTCGATTCGATTGTTTTCACTAGTGAAAGCAAAACTTACGCAGGAATGCAGACAAAGAGAGAGATCTTCTTCCAGGTGTTAGCAGCAGCTATTGGCGAATAGGAAAAATTTGTAAATTGTCAGTACATAATGTACTACACAGGCGTTATCATATGATAGTCTACAAATAGCCATCCGAAATGTTGTTGAAAGATATATGTGTGGCATTTCGGTGACAGAAAAGCTTTGCATTTATGCAAAAGCAGAATATCGATGGACCATGAAACAGTTAATACATACATTCCGCGTGGTGCTTGACAGCATCGCGCTCAGCGGCGAAAGCAGAGGTGGACTGGAAACGAACGCCGGAACGCTTGGCTGCAGCAAGGATAGGTGAAGAGAAAAGACGAGCAGACATGGTGTTGATTCGATGCAAGTAGGAAAAAGACCTCTGCAGCCTGTGTTTGCAATAACTAAACCACCCGAAATTGTGACGTCATCATAGAAGTTGGGACAAGCCTGAAGGAGTGGGGTGACGTCACAAATTTTCCATGAAAAGTGGGGACGCTTAGAGCAAACAGCGAGACTGGCTAAAAAGTGTAAAGCCTTGAGCTCTTTCCACAACCAAAACAAACATGTCAACCGCACCAGGTACGATCTGCTTCAATCTTTGAACATACTGGTATCTACACCATACAGATTGTTTTCATCGGTTCTCGTATGATATTACACATGTTATATGCGGAAGCTGACATTTATCTGCAATTCAATCTACCAGAGATGAAGGCTACCCAGAAGCAAATGGCGGACGCTCGCATTCCTCTCGAGTACCGTGATTACTGCGCACATCTTCTCATTCCTCTCAACAAGTGCAGAGGAGAGACGTTTTATCTCCCCTGGAAGTGCGAAAACGAGCGTCACAGCTACGAAAAATGCCAATACGAAGAGTATGTAACTGAAATTCATGATTTGAATCCAAAGTAGATGGAAGAAACTGGTTTATTGGATCTGTTAGCGTCATTGTTATGATGGCTTGATAGAATCCATGAACCACACCAAAGGCATCTATACTGTTTGAATTGACCAAACTAACGACTGATTGTTTTTTGTATTTTTCAATCCAGTTATAAACGACGCATGCGCGCACTGGACAAGGCTCGCCTTGCAGAAGAAGAAGCATAGATTTATTATATTCCTTTGATATCTCTACGCCACCCTTTGCAATATTCATACAGCTAGAACTACAAAATTAAAAAATTAAAACAGTACGTCTACAAGAATGGGTGCGACATAATGTTAATAGCGTAATGATGATAGCTGTAGACCAACTGGTCTACAAGAAAGATTAATTTGCCCGAAATGCCGTCAACTTGTCAATGAATGTATCAAGGTACATCTCGGCGAACGACTCTACATAGTACTGGAATGAAGAGTGTCAGGGTCAACTGAAGGGGGGTGTATCGTAATTGAATGTCTCGTAAAACTTACCTCATGCTGCGCGTTGTGACGAGCTTCGAAGCAATGTGCTAGCTCGTGACACATTGTCATGTACCAAAACTTCAAGGCGTCTCGATGCTTTGACCTTCTGACTAGACTATCCGGGGCAGCAGACGGCGCGTCGTGCAAATTGAGATAGAATCTCAAGTTGAAAAATAAGCTTCCGTTTCGATGGAAGGCAATTGTGTTGCCAGTGGTATCATAAAAGATGTGAATAGCAAGAGCATCGATGTTAAAAACTCCAACCAGTACTCCAATCACATTACTAAAGTGTTGCAGTTGAACATCATACTGTTGCAAAATCGCCTGTCCATTGACATCGTTATGCACGTAAAATTCATAACCATTGGTTTTGGTCAAGTACTTCAAATTCTGCCCTGATGTAGCATCACAATACTCTTGCACAGCATGCGTTGTCGGCGGCGAGAAGACGTTCTGAGCTGAATTCGATTGGCATGATCTAATAGCTTGCTCGAGCTGTCTCTTCATTGTTTGCTGATGGTTCTTGATATCACCTATAACCGGATTGGGGCTGTTAGGATTGGTTCCCTTGACAGCGATTGGTGCTGCATTTCCAACAGAAGATGGTCTATTTGCTTGTTGCTCCATCGAGTTTCGTAAACCACCATCTTCTTGTTCAGTTTTTGTACGCGATCTGGTAAACTTGTTGAAAAAGTTCGTACCGAGACTATCAAGCTTGCGAACGGGAGGCTTGACTTGGGGTTCAGGCTTTCCAACTTGAGTATTTGGTTTTTGAACCTCAGTAGGTGCTGGTAATGCTGGACTGGGATTCTTAGGGTATGGTGTAGATAATAGTCTATTGACGACGTTTGCGACATGATCTTGTTTCTCCTTCTGCAGTTCGGACCGTATAAAGTTGGTATCGCAGTAGGGGAATATGTCCTGAACCTTTTTTGTGTATTCATCAAGCTGTTTGGACGGCTTTTGGTCTTCTATTGCAGCCATCTCTGGAGGTTGGCTAACGTTTTCGGCTGCAGGCATCGTGACCTTTGGTGTGTTGAGGATACGATCAACAGGAACTCCTCTGCTTCTCAAGTTGTCCAGAGTTGCTACAAGATACCTTTCAAAGATGATAGCATCGTTGAATCCTATGCGTCGGAAAAGGAGATGGCAGAGACTTGCTGCAACATCATAATAGTCGATTTCCTTGGTACCACCAATATATAGTTTGCATTCATTGACATCTCCACATGATGAAGTCCATTGAACATTCTTCTGTCCAGTTGGCAAAAATGTTCTAGTGATGTTGATTTTGGTTGCTTCAACCACCTAAACCAACTCATTATTAGGTATTGAACAAATGATGTATTGGATCATATTGTAATACAAACCTGAAGCTTCTTGATGATTTTACTTTGGCTCATACGAAGTTCTGATTTGCGCTGCGGAGCATCCACGAACATCTGGTACAGAATGATTGGAATCCTTTCAATCACTCGATCATGAATATCAGTTGATCGAGGAGTAACTTGGACTGGACCAACATAGCTTGACGCCTCTCTAATTTGCCTGAAATAATATTGTTCTAGCCAACCGTCATGGATAGTGTATTCAACAATAGCGAACTTACGTGGATAACTTTACACAGCCGAGCTCCTTATACAACCCTTCTATGACCGGATCCATTGGGGCACAAATAGGAGAGAATAGATGGTATCCGTTTGCATCGTCGTTAATGTATACTGAGTTAGCACTCACTAGACAATATTCGAAAGTTGCTGTCTTGTCGCTAGTTTTGCTACCATCCGGCTCTAACTGTCGATAGCCAACCAAAATCTTTGCCTTACGCATGTTATCTAATAAAGATTTATGTCGCTTTATCTGGTAAAATTGGTTGGCTATCTGTCGCAAAACGTTGAGGTAATTTTCTCCTCCACCAGAGATCTTCCAATACAGTTGTGGGTTTCGAACCATCATTTGCGCAAGCTCTAAAGTTGTCGGCTCGTTCTTCACACCGCAGCAACGCAAGAATGTGTTTGCAACGTCGCCGAAATCGATAAAGACAAATAGCTCTTTGTGAAACTCATTTTGAGCATCCTTTGACAAAAAGTAACATTCTGTAGGTCGCATTAGCGTCATTACGTTAGCCTCCTTTGCCGTAGTTCGAATATCTTTGACAGGAATAAATTCAACATCTTCCAATTGATTCCAGGTGCTTTGTCCAAGCGATATTCGACTGGCCATGTAATTGAAAACCTTTTTAGCCTTATCTGGATCGGTTTGTATATTGTTCAAGAAGGCTTTCAGCAGTTGTGGTGAGTCAGGATCCTCCTGGATGCCGAGTTTATCACGTACTGCGCTGAGTTCCGTATGAATCACCTTGAATCCAAGCACAGCAGACTCAATATTACCAAAACATTCAGAAGGTTTGGAGTATCTTCCATCACGACAAGGGATAAATGGTTCATCCACAGTCATGGGATTGTAAAACTCTCGATAGTACTTGTCAAAGTTGTCAATAAAATACTTCAGAGCCTGGTTTCGATCTGCTTGGCTGGATTTTGTGTTGGACGCTTGCTTGAGTAATATGGAAAGGGTAGGATAATGGCGTAATCCTAACACTTCTAAAAATTTGGCTTCTTCACTACCAGGTTTCCATTTGGTATCCCATTTAATTGTTGGCAGCTTGAGGGGGTTTAATTCCATTAGGGGAGCATACAATTCCTTGGCTTTATATCGTTGCGGAACATTTTTCGAAACTTGTGCTTCTGCGGGGTTGCCATCAGCTGCTACTTTCCCATTTGCTGGTAAGACCAGTTGCGCTACTTCGTCAACCATGGGAAAAATGGCCGTCTCTTGGAGTCGGTTGATTTCTTTACTGGAGAGCATACTCTGCACTGAAGCTAAATACTTGATGAGTTCAATATGTGACCAGTTGCCCTGAGAGACTAGACGATCAAAGATAAGTTGAAGTTCCACATGCTATACATATATCAATCGGTATTAGTAGTTACATACGTTGCATTATTCATCATACCGCTATCACTTACTTTGCGCACTCCTAGCGAAAGTAGCATTGATTCTGATATTCCACGAGGGTGCTCGAGAATCATTATAGGCAAATCTTCAAACAATTTTACTGTTGGGAAATATGCTTCGGTAGGGTATTTCATTCCTCGCTTAGTGGGTATACATCGCTTCTCCTTGAGCAAATTAATAATGATTTCCTGGTTGGACTTGGCTTGGGTTGTAAGGCTTTTAGACACAACACTCAAAACTTTCTCAGCAAATTTGGGCGATGTTTCGAGCTCGGTGTTGGTGAAAATATGGCGTACCCAATCTAGCAATTGAAGCTCTAACCAGCTACAAAAGAGTTAGATATGATGCGCTATTCACATCGCAACTAACATCACAACATACCCGAAATGAGTCTTCAAAACAGCGTGCTGAAATTGACATGATATCTCAAACCGTAACACATTGTGTGGGAGTGGCATATCGACGGGAATCAATTTAGGGTTGATGAAGTATGCCACAGCAGCTAGCTGCATAGGAGTACCGTCCTTGTCACTGAAAATAGCGGTCCGCAAAAAGTTTGGCCGTGTTTGTGGCAAATTCAGCAATTCCTTAGTCTCTGCATTAGTATAACCTGAAGTAGAGTTTTCGTTTAGATTAATCCACCATTTCATGCATATAATCATTTCGTCTATAGACAGCGATCGAGATTCTAGTTCTTGAAATATGTCTCTGATGCCAAGTGGCTTCAGTTTCTTTTCTGCCTTGAGCTTTTGCAAGGGAGCGTCAGCCGTAGCATAAGGAGAAATGGATACTAGTGGAATGGATTTGACAAATTTGTTGATGAGTTCTGACGCAGTTGATCCTGGATCTTCAGACGATAGGCTTCGAGTAATGGAAATTGGCTGGATGCCATGCGAAGTTATCAATTGCATATCGCTCCTGGCCATTTCGTAAAAGTAAAATCCCTGATCTTGGCTGACGATAGCGCTTGGTGTGGATGGCTTAAAGGTGAATGATTGCAGAGCATGGAAAGCGCGACGCCTTAACCATGTACGAGGAGTTATGTCCTTACCACTCGCCTTATCTTCCTCCAACAATTTTTCGTTGTCGACCAGTTGCTCATTACCAACGAGCTCGTGATATAATTTACGAATTTGTTCCATCTCGTCATTGTAAACTACTCGGCATAATAAACCCCCCATCACCAGTAATTCTCGGTTCCATTTTCCTATGTATCGATCTGCAAAATCGATACTTTCTCGCTCTACAGTCGGTATGAATCTGGCGGCCATATGTGAGCAGCATCCTGTAGTTTGATGAGTTGGGAATCCAATATAAATGCGTCCTTGCTCAGGATAAGGGACTAGATCCTGGAACACGATATTGGTATTCTCAGATACATCAAGTTCCTCTCTACCAGTGAAGACAAGCTGGAAATTCGTTTGCTTTGGCGGTTTCTTCTTTGTCGATCGTTCCATTTCTCGCTCCAGTTCTTTTGATACATTGACTTTGAGTACACCCGTAACGACTCTTAAAAATGTACTAGCCTTCTCGAATGTCAATGTCGTGTCGCTGGCTTCGGTATTTCCGCCAAGAAGCGCTTTAGGTATGAATGCTGACATAAGAGAACTGGTGAATGTTGGTGGTACAAATCGTTCAACTTCCAGCTGTACTTTCTGTATGCTGACAGATCCAAGTGTGAATATGCCGTCCGGTACTGACGATGTAAAGATTTGCTTGTGATCGATTGACATTGGCCTTGATTCGTCAGTTTTCTTGCGAATATGAAATACCCGATGATCGTCGATGAACACCGATATTTCTCTTAAATTAGCTGTGAAACCCTAAAAAAAGCAAATTCTGTTAATGACTTGACCAATTTACTTCTATCTGCCGGTGAGATGAAGAAAGTACTCACCAAACTACAAGTCAAGAATTTTGCAAATCCGGTCATCTCCGGTATCGTAATTGGTTGTCGCATATCCATTAAAATTGAGGTCCAAGCAGTAACATCTTCATCTTGTAATTGACCTCTCCTGGTATATAACTGGTCGCCTTTGAAAAAGAATCCCATACAGTGTTGACCTGAGGAAACACTGCGCAATATCGTCAACCCACTGACCTACAATTACCAACATCGATGCTTTATAACAACTTACAATGGGTTCTCACAAATGGAAAATAATGAATAGAATCCGACACCAAAAGCACCTATTTTCTGTTCATCTATTCGTTGACTTGATTAGAGAAAAATGAAGACGTAATCGTGAAGACTGACGTAAGCTAACCTGGATTGCCTTCTGCAATACTCTTCAATCGTGCCCAATCCTCTGGTCGAAAGGGTATACCATTATTCTTGATAATTAATCTTGTGCACTTTCCCTTGAGGTTGGGTTCTTCGGTTTTGACTGGTGAGTCCGTAGTAAATAGAATTTGGACTCCTTGCGCAGAAGCATCATCTAAGATATTGTGGAAACCGAAACGTCAGTATGGCACTTGTAGTTTTATACAATTCTTAGTTATATCTACCTGCATTTTGCATGAGTTCTCGATATACCACATGCTCAGCCGAATATCTTGCCAGAATCTTGTCAATTAGATGTCTTTGGTTGACTGCAGGCGGAACTTTAGGTTAGCATCTTGGCGGGAATGACATTTGCAGTTTGCTGGGTCATCATATACCTTCCACTTTTTCTTCAAGTCCTTCAGCAGACATGACATGGTCTCTGAGCTGATCGAGCTTTCTGCCCTGTTCCATCTGGACCATGATTAACCTGCTCAAGGCTGTGTTGAGTCAGCATCGCTGATTTTGAGCTTGGCTTTTGGCTTTTGTGACTCTCTTTTTTCCATTTTACCATTTAGGGTCAACTCAGGTACGAGCTTGGGCATTGTTGCCACGCGCTCAGACGATTTGCAATATGGCGATAAACAGAGCGATATTTTGGCAGATGACTTCGAGTTGTTCAAAATTCTTCTTTATAAAAATATAAAAGGGCAGTTCACTATTGCCCTTGACATGGCGAATCTGTCAACTATAGTGAAGTACTTGTTGCCACTAATTGTTTAACAGCGCAGGAGTATGAGGAGCGAGGGGTTATTGTAGCAACCAAAATTGGAAGGAGGAGATTCTTGTGAAAGCTATCGCTGATTGTCGTACAGTGAATGTGATTTTGAATTTATGGAAGATCTAGTTGAATATCTATCCCTTGGATCATACTACGAAGTCTCGTAGCAGAACCTTGGGCGCGGCATTATCAGTGCCCTATCTTTTCACCAACTGCTGATCTCATTTTTCTGTTTTCTGCGTAAACGAATTCTCTTTAAACACGACGAAACTGCAGAAAACGCAAACAAATGGAAACCTTATTTATGCAATATCAACCACACGTGCTTGGAACTCGTTTATCACTATACCAAAGCTTTGTCACAATGTGAAAGAATAATCCGTGAAAATAAGTGGCATTTCACCATATATGCCGACATATTATTAAAAGTAATACAAAGTACAAAAATCACATAGATTTATTGAATCAAAGATGCTGCATTACAAAGCTCTGCTCTTAACAAGAGCCATTTCGACAGCTGCCGAGCCCCAGTCCTCACCATGGTTATGACCATTAGGAATCAGTCCAGCTCTGCTCTGGGCTTGCTCGTCGTTCAGGCAAGTAAGGACACCAAAAATAACAGGGATGTTGGAATCCAATCCGACGCGCATGATGCCTTGAGTCACGGCCTCACAGATGTATTCAAAGTGCATAGTGCTTCCCTTGATGAGGACACCAACACAAATGACAGCATCAAACGCCCCCTTCTTAGCTTTTGCCCCAGTGCTAAGAGATTCAGTCTTCTTATCAGAAGAAGTAGTCAACTCGCCAAGGAGATCAGTAGCACTTGCAAGTAAATCGCCGCTGGCACTGGAACCTTGAACTTGAGCAGATTGAATCAATGCCTTGGCAGCAAATGGCAGTTCATATGCACCAGGAACGGATTCCTGTTGTGATGTATTAGTACAAATATCCGTCTACGCCTCAGTTTGATTAACAGCGCGCTTACAATGACAATGTTCTCCGGCAGAACATTATGCTTGGCGATCATGATCTCTTTCGCACCTTTGACCAAGGCCTCTACAATAGGAAGATTCCATCGGGTATGTACAATAAGGATGCGAAGGTCTGAACCGTTCAATTCCTTGTCAGAGGGGGTGACGCCTTTTTCGAAATGTTCCATGTTATTTTGTTATGAGAGTGTGCTCTGTCAAGTCTTGAAATCAAATGCAGTCGTCGGGGGATATTTTTTGGGGCCTCATGGATAAGACAAGCCCTGGCCGAATTTTAATATCATACGGAAACGTCATTTTTCTGCTCTCATGTTTAACAAAATTGCTTTTATGTAGTTTTAACATTGATCCTGTACAATGTATTGATAATAAATACACGATGTACATTATACAACTTTGAATATTTTAGCTGTCATTAGTTTTCATAGCTCAAAATACACAATTTACAATTGTTTATTGTTAACCATAAATGTACCTTTCAGCACGAACTGGTGGCCACTATTGGCGGCAAAATATCTCATCGATAGTAGTCATCGAGGGATACCGTATGTTTTGAGCACATTAAACTATATAGACGGTTAAACTGTTCTCATCTCTGCCTATAAAATCCTTTCTATAGGAAAGTTTGAAATTTGATGGACAGTAAAGCGGGCACAGTGGCTTGGAATAAGAATAAAATTTATTGCCAGCTACAATGTGCAACCCCTCTACTCAATTGCAGTAATAGCGAGAATCTCGGTCTCTAACATGGAAGGAGGAGAATTCAAGGCATCCCAATTGGGAACAAAACAATAGTAAGAACCTTGCTTCACTATACTTACTTTATTACTTTAACAATTTCTCACTTACCATACTCCTCTACCAAGCTGGGATTCCATGTATGTTCGCGAAAACGTCAACTTTGAAGAGATTGGTGACATTGGTGAAGTTTGGTACGTTCGGCCACCACAGCAGCTATCAACACCGACCATCTAATTATTAATTGAAAATATTTATCTCTGTGTTTTAGGTTTGGTGAAGACAGTGTGGAAAAGATGGTAGACTGGGTTACAGACAATATCGAGCCAAACACCAAATCAATCATTGATCTAGGATGCGGCAATGGCCACCTTCTTTTAGCCTTGGCAGAAAACGGGTTCCAAAATCTTCATGGTATTGACTACTCACCTTCTGCAATTCAGTTGGCTAAATCAGTGGCAAAGCAGCGAGATATGGGGTTCATTGAATATGATACGGTAGATTTCCTAAATGAAGATGACTGGAGAAAATCAGCAATCTATGATATAGTATTGGACAAAGGCACATATGATGCTATCTGTTTGGATCCAGCACAAGAAGAAGCCAATCAGAAAGGTGAAGATGGCCCGAAAGAACGATATGTTGAAAAAGTGCGACAAATGATCGCGGTCGACGGAAGATTTCTGATCACCAGTTGTAACTGGACTCGGGAAGAATTGATTCGAGATTTTGGAAAGTGTAAGTAGATGCTGATATGTCTCCTTATATAACTTTTTGTTATTGACCTTTCCACTACGTCAATTAGATTTTGTGTACTCCTCACATGTTAAATACCCCACATTTTCATTTGGTGGCCAGACTGGTTCCAAAATATGTACAGTTGCATTCACCCCTAAATAATACTAATAAATAAAAGGAAATATAGAGTGATATAATGGATGTTGACGGAGGGATTAATAGCATCAATTTACATTGCATATGAAGACAACAGAGTGTTATTTGTGCCACTTGGGACACGCGACCTGACCTAAAATTTTTCAATGGCCTGCCGGACAATCAATGTCAGGACCCTTCTGTGCAGAGCAACCTTTGTAGACAATAGCCGACTCAAAGTCATGCCTCTCATCTCACCACTTTGCCGCGCTCGACTAGTAACAGCAGGCAAATCACTAGGCGCGACGATAAGATGGATCCACCATGACTCCTATACCACATTGTCTCGATTTGCACCACTCCAGACTATGGCTCCTTCATTCACCATGAATGGAAGCAACATCACACCCATGACAGAACCTTCTGAATTCTACACGAGCCTCAAGGTATGAGGTAAAAGAACACATTTTCATGTGAAGACTAGATAATAACGTTCAATTGCTCGTGATCAACTATCATAGGATCATATATTGACGGCAAAGGATCGAATCTTTATTGCGGCGCTATACATTGGAAGCTCGGAAAAGGAGCTGGTATGTTCATTGAACTTATAGCGTACTCAAAAGTTGATTACTATTTGCTGGTAATTAAGACTGAAATATTTTGCTAGGTTGATACCATTTACACAGCACTTTCAAAATCCAACTCTCTTAAAGTTCACATTTTGATCGATTGTCTGAGAGGCACACGAGCATCGAAGCAGCAATCTTCCGCAACATTACTTTTACCCCTGGTACAAAAGTTCCCTGATCAGGTCCAGATTTCCCTTTATCACACCCCCGATTTGACTGGTCTCTTGAAGAAGGCACTGCCACAGAGATTTAATGAAAGTATTGGCTTGATGCACTTGAAAATATATGGCTTTGATGACAGTGTAATGCTTAGCGGGTATGTGTACTTTTCGTCTTCTATACTGACTATCTCACCAGAATCGCGTCCTCATTGTACATCTCTAGCGCAAATTTGAGTACCGACTACTTTACCAATCGTCAGGATCGATATATAAAGTTTGGCGAGACAAAAGATCTGTCAAATTACTACTGCGATCTCCTTGAAACAGTTGGATCTTTCTCTTACAAATTACGACCCCCTGTAAAAATCGATGGACCAGTGGCACCATATAGTCTGCTTTTAGATAACACAGCCGACCCAGTCACCAACACATTACAATTCAAAACACAAGCTTATGAACGAATGCGGAATTTTATAAAAAGGTACAGCAACAAAGGCGTAAAGATATCACACAGTGATAGTGATCATGATACGATCGTATACACTGTTATTCAAATGGCGCCACTGGGTATTAGGCAAGACGAAAACGCAACCTTACGAATACTAGATATCATTCATGAACATGGCAAATCCGTGGAGTCAAAAGATTACTGGAATGTCCATCTCACCTCTGGATACTTTAATTTTACCAACCGCTACAAAGAATACATCCTAAGAACTGCGGCAAAGTTTGAATTCCTAACCGCTTCTCCAAAGGTACATAAATCAGTCTAGGCTGATAGCTACCGTAATTCCTAGTTGACTCAAAGACTAATGGACTTTTCCGATTCTATTAGGCGAACGGATTTTTCAATTCCAGAGGAGTTTCGAAATATCTCCCACCAGCTTATACATTGATCGAACGACAATTCTACCGAGAAGTAAAGCATCGTAAGAGAGAATCATCGATCACGATTAAGGAGTTTGAACGGCCAGATTGGACATACCATGCAAAAGGTAAGCTCAGTGCAATGTTTGTATATTTACGATATGTATCATCTAAATACGATGTGATAAAATTACAGGACTTTGGCTCTATTTACAAGGGGAGAAATACCCGACTATGACCATGATCGGTTCACCAAACTTTGGCTACAGATCGAATGAACGTGATTTAGAAGCACAAGCTATCGTCATTACCGAAAACGCTGATTTACGCAAAGCCGTTCACCAAGAATTGGAACTTTTGAGAAAATATTGTGAACCCGTCACTGATGAGACTTTCCAAAGAAAGGAACGGTATGTGCCATATGGAGTGCGTATTGCGACTTCATTTGTCCGATCTATGCTTTGATCTGGTATCCACATTAGTCATTTAGAGACTGTGCGAGGACTTCGACTATAATATTTTACCATTAGACCTTATTTGACTTTTCATCATTCAAAAATAAACGCATCCATACTCACACCATGAAACACCGCTGCTTTTGGCCATCACGTCTAGACTTGTGCCAAGAAATCTGGTTGCCTGAGCGTACTCTTCGTCAATCATATCGAGACCTTTATCAAACGATTTAAGGTAGTCTTTTTCGACTGCCGCTTCGTCGTCGTAAGTGGCACTGCCAGAGACTGCTTCGTCCTCGTCGTCTGAATCCAGTCGTGGAGGGATCATCATTAATAAGCTAGCATTAGCAAAGTTACGCGATGCAGGATCTTGTACAAATTTCTTGAATAAACTAGAGAGTAAGATTGTCATATCCAAGATATGAATAATAGCTGATCGAATCGACTGTGTCTGTAGGATACCATTTGTTATTTGAATCGTCCGTTCACTGCATACACGAAGGTGTGATTTCAACATACCTTTTCATTCAACAGACATCGATCCACAATTTTCCTTATGTAGTCGTCGTGCAGCAAAACAATATCATCTACATTCACCAGCTTGGATAATTTTCGCTGGAACTGAACGGTTTCCGAATGAAGGATCTGGTTCAGGTGTTAGTTAGTAAATATTGCAGACTCATTCGATCACTTTAAACCTTACCGTGATGAGGATGTAGTTGTGAATATTATTGACAAACCAAATTAGACGCAGTCTAACAGAGTAGAATTTGGCCATACTCTCGTTGATGCCCTCCCTGGCATTTTGGAACCTGCCTTTGAATACAGAGAGTTGTTCCATCACGCGCTTGGCTCGCTTGATTTGAAGTACAAATGTACTGATCTTTCGGTACTCCTGTAGGGACGATCTTCGCAAGAAGTTATTCACCGGATTTGGGAGCTAGATAAGTAGTATGGACAGCTTCGTCAGTAGGATAGACAACGAGGAACCCACAAAGTTCTTCATATAGAGATTACCTGATAATGTATGATAATGCATTCTATAATGGTTAAGGAGTTCAATGGCAAAATCTGGGAGGCAGTGGCTAACGTGGAAAGTCGCACACCAACGCGGTTTAAATTGACTTCAATGTGTACATTTTCTGCCAATACATGCTTGTCGTCTCGACACGCTTCCAGAAACAATGCATTGATGGTGCGGTCATCGTACCAGGGTTTTCCTTCGTCCATCCGGATGAAGACGGATTCCGCAAATCGATTCATCAAGTCTCCTTCGATCATTAAAAAAACACTGGCAAGAGATTGGAGATGCCTTCTTAGGTGAGCCTCTTTGTTCAACGATATCATTAACAATGTTGCCAAATGCTTGTATTGAGGTTCGACGTAAGCTTCGAGGATGACAGCGAATGAATGTCGAAATAAATCTTGCATTTGTATATCTGTTGACGGATTTGACGAGTCGTTTGCAACGACATCATATGATGCCTGATTTAAACGACTACGCGGTGTTGATGGTATATGCGATTCCAGTAATTTTTCGCTAGGTGATATTTTCAACCTGGTTACTTTTTCTTCCTTTTTACTCTCGTTTATCTTTTCTGCTTTGTGAACCTGTGTGCTGAACCCATCGATATGAGAATCTATGGCAAATTCAACCTCTGGTATATCCATCCTAATCATGAAATTGACCGCTTTTCCTGCAAAGAAGATTCTAGGCACCAAGGAATGCAAGCAGTACGGGTATGGCGCGCCAATTTCTGTAGTACGTATTTGAAACCCATGCCTCCAATATCTTGACGAATTGGCATTGATCTGAGCGTTTCTCTGTACAAAGAACTCGGACGCTACATCAGCTGCCAAAGAGCCTTCAAATATCCAATCGTCCATCAGAATGCCATATGGAACAATTGTGGAAAGAAAAACCTGCTTGAGCTTGTTGAAGGACGGATGATTTGACGACTGTGCGATATCGAGGTGACGAAAAAGACTGTCCAGCAAGGATACAGTGATGGTAATAGGCTGAATCTCCAGTGTTTTATCTTGATGTTTGGGTGAGTTGTAAAGGGCCTCACCCAACCCAGGTATTTCGCTTTGTATGGCAGTGAGGTTGTGGAAAAACTCCAAGATATCTTCCAATTGCTGATATAACTTCAGAAGTGACGGTCCTTCCTCACTCGTCTCTAGATTGCAGTATTCTATCTGCAGATCTGACAGTTTCTCTTGGAGCTGTGTCAAGAGGTGATCCAAATGTGAAGCAAATGCTTGGCAGGTTTGACCAAATCGAGCTGGTGGCATTTGGCAAACACTTTTACAAAAGGTTAGAGTGTGCAGTTTCGAATCACAAAATGTTTATGTCACTTACATTGTTTTGAGATATCGAAGTTGGTTAATGGAATTTCCATATTCACAGAATCTTGTTAAGAGGTTATTGAGTGTTAGTATACTCATATGTCGAATTGCAACTTCCGATTTAACCTGGGCAATACATAAATCGAGAGTTAGATCTTTCCTATTACAATTACACAATTTGATTGAAGCACAACCTTAAACGTTAAGCTATCCTTTGTTTTCCAGATAGGCGTATCATCCCCGATAGGCGAATTATCCGGTTCAACCATTTGAAATAGGACTCCAGGGTAACCTTGTATCATGAACAAGACCTCGCGTATCGCATCCCGTTCATCCATATATCCTTCCGGAGCAGCCTTAACTGATCGCACATCATTACTTCGCAGTCGAAGCTCATTGAGGGACGGTGCTGATAATGGTTAGGGAACTTGACACTCCATTTGAGGTTCTTAATCTTACTATTTGGACACTTACCAAGGGTGCAAGGATCTGAAAACGCCTGTATTCCAATGCTTTCGACAACTGCAATTGTTTAATATGCCCATAAGCACAAGATATAGATTGATCTGACTGCAAAAGGCAGAATGTTTATTCATACCTTTAGCTGTTCTCTTTGATTCCTCCAGCTTCTTTGGCATCCAGTATTGTTGAGATTGAAGTATAGAGGCTGTGTCAACATCAGTAGGTTTGTCGTACTGGATGTGGCTCAAGTAGTATTTATTGGCTCTTATCCGGTCTTCCGTCGCAGCGTTCGATGGGCTGCGCTCTCGTCGTTTCTGAAAGATTAGGCCAATTAGTCGTTGTTCTATTGGAAATTATCAAAAATTCTTTCTCTAACCTTCTGTACATCAGACACATCCAAATGCTCTACTTCGTCTTGTTCATCCATTTCGTCCTCGTCGTCTTCATCGTCTGTTGAGATACTTTCCCAATGATCCCAATGCTGACCTGCTAAAGGTTCTTCCGCAACAATGCTCTCCCATGTCATTTCTGATGTGCTTCCATTTTGTTCATTGCTTGATGGCCGGAACACAGAGCTTACTGGATCGTTAGCCGCATTGATCAGCAACGACAAAAGGTCATACATCAAATGCGTCTGCTCGTGGGTGGAATATTGAATGTTAATTGTTGATCCGAATATTCGATATTACGACAGAACATATCCCTACATTCTTTGAACCCTCGTTATCCTTTGTACGGACTAGCTTATCCACGCATGCTTCAAGATATGCACCCTTCTCTGGTTGATTTTTGATATACAACTTTTCCACCAACCTGGTGGTATAAAGGGTGTCATCATGCCACAGTCCTTCATACAAGTACTATATATCGGTGTACTCACCCCGAATATCTTTCCGCAGTGTGTTTGTTGTCTGTGCCAGGAAAGCGATAGCTCTGCAATTGTCGTTCAATGACTTTACCAGATCGAATAGAACCTCGATCCTGGTCCTGTGCTACAATTAAAACTTAATGCGACCAACATTGTATGACATTCACTCCACTTACTTTGGCAACCTCTCGAGCAAGTTGTTCGAGAAGACTGGACAATGACATGTCTCAAGTCTAACTAGAGTTCAACGACGCGTTGTGAAATGAAACAGCGCGGAGTCGCTTGCCTGGTAAATTTTTCGGCGCGCGAATGGCAATGCCTTGTGTAAGTCACACTCATAAGCAAACCTCTGCAATTGTCTTTTCCAAGGCATTACAGACCATGCTACGGTATACACTTCGATATGTAGCGAAGGCAAGAATTGCTAGAGGTCCCTATAGACGACGCGAACTTCACAATGGAGCCAATGGTTGGAAGGCAGTAATAGGGCTCGAAATTCATGCTCAAATCAATTCGCATACCAAATTGTTCTCAGGTATAGGCGTCATTCTGAATTATACTTGGAATGTGAAACGTCTTGACTTAACGTAAGCCTATGATAGATTCTCTCACGTCCTTCAATGCACCAGTAAACTCGAATATCTCCGTCATTGATGCTGCCTTTCCTGGTGTTCAACCGGTACGTCGAACTTTGTACCGCTGAGGCTTAAAATTTGGAGCTTCAATGTACTAAACATGCCTGCTTATATGTTATGATGCTATGATGTTGGGACAAATATGTAGACTCTCAACGAAAAATGCGTGGAACTCGCTGTGAGAACGGCAATAGCACTAGGAAGTACGGTCAACAGACGATCGTCCTTCGACAGAAAACACTACTTTTACCCTGATTTACCGCAGGGTTATCAAATCACTCAACATCATAGTATGTTTTCACAAGATGATGAAGAATTTTTTATGCAGTACGCTAACATAGCTTGCTTTTGTTTGCGTGTAGAACCAGTCTCTGTTGGAGGAGAACTTTTGTTGGCAGTTCACGACGGTGTGCCTCAGCCAATTCAAGTTCGCATAGAGCAGATACAATTGGAACAGGATACAGGAAAGAGCATACACGATATGCGCCCTGATATGACACTTCTTGACCTGAATAGAGCAGGGTCTGGTCTGATGGAGATTGTTACTAAACCAGATATGAGGCAAGTAAGCTACGGCAATTAGTTATCCACAAGGAGCACATGAGTAACACACTATACACTCTATCTAGATCTGCACTTCAGGCTGGGCAATTTGTAAAAAAATTGCAAGCTCTGCTAAGGTGTGTTGGGTCCTCAAACGCCAATATGGAAGAGGTAGGACAGGATTGTCTGAGTATGCTGATAATGTGCGCCAATTAACCGGAACACGGCAGGGATCACTTCGATGCGATGTGAACGTATCTGTACATAAAGAGGGTAGCCCATGGGGTACACGTTGCGAGCTGAAGAACCTTAATAGTGTGCGATTCCTGTCAGCTGCCATAGGTAAGAATACAGCATTTAAGTCTGGAGGTGCCTTTTTTTGGGAATTTTTTAACCTGATTTTTGCACCATTATGTAGAGGCTGAAATTGAAAGGCAAATAGAAGTACTGGAAAATGGTGGCACAATTGAACAAGAAACGCGCGGATACGATGTTGAACTCGGTAAAACGTTCCGGTTACGCGGTAAAGAGACGGCGCGTGACTACCGTTACATGCCTGAAACCGACTTGCCATCGCTGATATTGACACAGGTACAGTTAGGATGGGGTTCGTTGTTTGTTGTTGGTATGACAGAATTTAGCTCTAAATTTATTTTGATTGATTACATTTAGGATTACATCGATGGCTTGCGTAACAGTATGCCTGAACTTCCCGATGCCAAACGAGAACGATTAATGCAGCAATACAACTTATCAGATCACGATGCGGCCGTTTTGCTATCAGAATCGAATGCTGCAGAATACTTTGAGACGGTATTGTACACACACCTTACTTGAAATGCGATAGCGTGGCTACATGAAAGTTAATTGGGCATTTCGTAATATTTAGGTTTGCCAAGGGCGACCTCCCAAGCTTGTTGTAAATTGGTAAGGCGTGACATTGGCATGGCGGAAAAAAGGTCATCTTTTCTGGAAAGAATTTTGCACCATGACACTCAACTTTTTTTCTTCGATCTCAGGACAACACATGAACTTTTTGGACAACTTGCTAGTAAAGGTATCCCTTTTACGGCCAACCCTGTATCTACGCAGCAACTCGGATCTGTGTTAGACCTTATCCAATCAGGTTCAATAACGGGTATGAACAATGTTTGACAAAGGAGAAAATTTTGGGGGCTTTAAGCTATCATCTGTCACATGACTAATCAACTCATTGATGTGATACATAGGAATGACAGCCAAAAACGTGCTCAAAATCATGATAGAAGAAGCCGGAGGTCGGCTTGCATCCGACATTGTGGAAGAGAAGGGTTGGAAAAAAGTTGGTGACGAATCAACTTTACGGGAAATGTGCCTAAATTTGATGGATAAAAATCCAGACAAGGTAAGAAGTACCTCATATGATTATCGTTTGGTAGCTTTCCCTCACGGGATGACTCACACCTATCGTACAGGTAGCAAGTATCAGGAGCGGTAACACCAAGTTGGCAACATGGCTTATTGGGCAGATAATGCGAGATACGCGAGGACTAGCCGATCCAGTTACTCTGAACAAAGTGTTAGAAGATGCTCTAGGAATGAAATTAGATAGCATAAACCACATTAACCATAGCAAAGGCAAGAAATCCAAAAAGAAAGGGCAATAAAAATTTCAAATGGGTATACTGACCCAGACGGAACGCAGCAATAATTTGTTCAATGTAACACCAAAGTCTCGCAAGCAACGTGGTTGTAGGGCTAACAGAAGCGGTGACGACGTTCCATATTCGGAAAGCCAATGTGGAGTGTTTCCTGTCAGAGTGTGAAGAACACATTCGGGGATGGGAAGCAGGATGACGTGACTACAAATCTTGAAAGGAAGGTTCAAATGGATTTTGACAGCTTGAAGGAAAGAAGAGCTTCATAATCTAAAAGTGATGTCAAGCCAATCATGTCATGCGTAATGTAATCGGGAAATCCATTGGTGTACTTATTTACTGTCACATCGTAGTACATCTTTTGCCATCACAGATTTTGTCACTAACACTTGCCTCTTTCGTTCCACTGCAGGCCGGGCGGCGCGGGATAACATTATTTACTTTTTTTTAATACCTTTTTCCTCATGGTGGCCAGCTATTGCTATCTGACAGTTCAATTTGAGTACTGAACGGTAAACATTGATCCATTATGCTTGTCAAGATATATTCTCCCTTTGGTTGGTTGATGTTTTGACGGATTCTTCTCTGAATATTGGCGAAACCAAATTGGGTGGCTAGCTAGTGGGTTTGAAAGACAGATACAAAACTTTTTTTATATATATCCAATGCGGTACATTCTATGAAAGAAAATAGTCTATGTCTTTTACGACCGTTATGTCCAGTGCCAGTGTCTAGTCTATGTAATAGTTGACAACGCGTCACAAGAGAAGAAAATATTATGTATAAATTTTTTAGCAGAATAAATGGAAAAACGGGTAAAGGTAGCCATTGCAGTGAGGCTCCATCGGTGACCATGGGGTTATTGAAAGGAATGTGGGTATAGACCGAGCTGGAGTCCAGTGGGATTCTTCACAGCATTTAAGCGCGAGGAGAGACAGGGCAATTCTATAGATGAGAGACAACTTAGACAACATTTCCAACAGGTCATCATTGATCAGTGACAACAGCAACAACTTACTCTTGTTTGATGATTGATTGAACCACAAATCTGGCATTTCTTGCTGACGCAGTTATGAGGAGGAGCTAGTGCAATGGACTTGGAGTTAACTGGAGATGGAGACATTCCTAACGCTGACGGATCCTGCCGAGAAGTATAAGAAGGGTAATGTGACAAAGCAAAAAGGAAAGTCAAAATGGAGTTTTTATACCTACTCCCTTGTTGAGGTGGGACAAGCCAACCAACCCAACGTTTGAGTGTGACGGTATCTCAGTAAAAAGCACCCTATTTTTCAAATGGTTCGCTTAATCCTTAATGTTTGACAAAAGATAACGACAATTTATTATCCTTTCACAATTTCCTTTTTATCTTTTATCTAGCCGAACGAAACTGACTTGCCAGTGGCCATGGCCATATTGCAGAGGTATCATGAACGTAATTTGTTTGACGCATAAACATTATTAAGCCACTAGGGTGGGGGGACAGGAATTGTTGAACGATTGATAGAAAGTGACAGGACAAAGCCGTAATGATGCATGTCATGGCACGTTTGACAGGGACTCCGACCAATTTATCCTTGTAGCTTTTTTTATGATTTATTTCACTTTGCTTTTTGATTCGGTGATCGAGATGTTTCAATTTTTTTTTGTCTTCAATTCTTTTGTGATATGCCACAAAAAGCTTCTATAGAGTCTTTACAGGGTGCGCTCAGAGTAGCTGATCAAAGAGGGGGGGGGGAAGGTTGCAGTATAATAGAAATAGCAAAAATAAAGGCAAACGCCCCAAAGATTAATATAGAGGTTCCGGATTAACCAAAGTGGAAAGTATATCCGCCATTGCTATAGCCTGAAGGTCCTCGTCTTTGTTGTTGTTGAAAGCCGCCTCCAGGGAAACCTCCGGCACCTGGGAAGCCACCGCCACCGCCGAAGCCTGCGCCGCCACCAAACATTTGAGCAAATACATCGTTGATATCTACACCAGCTCCTTCGAATCCGCCAGGTCCATCAAATCCACCCATGCCGCCCATACCGTCGAGGTCAGCGCCAGAATCGAAACGTTGCTTTTTCTGTGGGTCAGATAAGATGGCATAAGCTTCTCCAATTTCCTTGAAGCGAGCTTCAGCCTTCTCATCGCCAGCGTTTTTATCTGGGTGATACTGCAAAGCCAACTTGCGATAGGCCTTCTTGATTTCTGAGTCACTGGCATCCTTGCCTAGTCCCAGAATCTTGTAATAATCCTTTCTCTGTGACTTCTTAAGTTCTAATTCCGCCTTTTGTAATAAATTGCGATATTCTGCGTGCAGGGTAAAATGTCAATTTTTTGTTTGGGTTTCCAATACATTATCCACGTGGAGAGTAAATATAACATTAATAGAAACTCACCCCTATTACCAGGTTCAACATCAGATAATTGTCTATAATCCCGGACGGCGTTTTCATACTCTTCAAGTTCCATGTAGCATGCTGCTCGACGACTATACACTTTTGTAAATGTGGAATCAAGTTCCAGAGCCTTGTTACAATCTGCTAGCGCATCTTGATATTTTCCTTGCTGTAAGGGTGATGCCATCAGTTAGTCAGCCATTAATTGATCATCTTCCCACTAATGTCTTCTTACCTTTTGTAAAACCGCAGCTCGGTTGGAATATAATTTGGCATTTGTTCCTTCGTTTTCTGGATCTATCTCTAATGCTGAAGAGTACAAATCATAGGCTTCCTGAAGCCTACTAGTTTTGAATGCGACGTTACCAGCTTCTTTTTGTGATTCCAAAGCCTTAGCTTTCTTCAACAAAACGCGAGCTTTGGCGTAATCAGGATCACAGCGAAGAGATTCTTGGCAATGTGCTACTGCTTTAACGTTATCGCCTTGCATGTAGAGTACCTTGGCGCGCAAGAAGAGCGCATCAGGGTTTTGAGAGTCCATTCGCACCAATTCACTAACCCATTTGATATTAGTGAAACAGCCATAACACAATTACGATCCCTGACACCTTGTGAAAAAACCTACTTTGCTAATTTGCTGGCTTCTGAATAGTTCTTTTGACCAAGAGTACATTCAGCCTTCCACACCTTCCAGGTAATTGGTACAGTATCGCTGTCAACAAACGAGATAGCTCTGTCCAATGAATTGTTGGCTAGACCCCATTGCTTGTTTTTCATGTACATCTCGACTTGGCCGACATAATTACTAAGCTGTTGAAGATTGTATAGATCTCTCTGAGCTTGAGCATTGTTTGCGTCCTTTGAAAGCACAATTTGGTATTGTCGGCTGGCTTCATCCAAGTTACCAAGATTCACGTGACATTTGCCACCTCGAAGATAAGCTTTGACATTGTCTGGGTCAAGATTGGTTGCCATTCTGCAATCATCGGCAGCTTCCTTAAACTTCTTGATCATGGTCAATGCAGCAGCTCGGTTGGAATAGTATGTTGCTGTTTGTGGGGACGCAGCTATATGAAATACAATCGATTGAGCGTTTAATCCTTATGTCTCAGGTACCAGGTACCTTACATCAAATTTTTACTTACCAATAGCTTGGGTATACAGCCTAATAGCATCGGCGTAGTGACCTGCTTTATATTCCTGATTGGCTTGGTTCTTTATCTCTTCGGCTGATCTATAACGAATTACAATAAACTTAGCAAAGGGAATGTAAAACTAGTAAGCTATGCCGGCTGTGTAGGCAATCACCGGTTGGAGCACAAGTGTCAGATTGCCTTGATTAATCAGATTGACTGGTGAATCGTGATATGGAGACGAATCGGTTTTTGCATCCAAGTATGGAGATCGACATTCGATAAGATTCTACTTACACATTTTTGGTGTCTATGTCCATTGGGTCAGAGCTCATTTTGAAAAATTTTCTGATATATACGTAAGGATTATCGGGAGGATTATATTATTAAACTTTGAACGGTGGCGGATACAGCCCAACGTGCAAGGAAAAAGAGGAGAAACAGTAAGGCAATTATCCACTGATAGCTCTCTAAAAAAAATTGTAATAATTGAAGATCCACTCATCTCGGTGCAAAGAAAGTGCTGGAAGCTTTACTGTTTTAAAAGTCCGCAGACTTGTTTGAATGACTATTGAGGCCTGCTGCTAACCTCGTTCTTTACTATTTGTACTTCGGCCCTTAGTCTTCCATCTTCGACTACCGTACACACCTATATATTCAAAATACTTGAAATTCTCTTTCAAATAAAATACATGGATTTGAGTGTTTTTATGTACGATCCTGTTTTAAACCTTGTACTGCCATTCAAGTCAACAAAAGGTAATGAAGCTTTGGCATGTTTATTTGTAAAGGTGGATATGATATCCAGTTTCGGATGATGAAGGCATTTTTTGGAGTAAATAGGGACAGAACACTGGAAATGCTTCTCCGGTTTTGCTGAATAATTACAACATCACCTGCGAAATAAATCTTTTCATCCATATAGAAATAACTGCGCAAATAATAACATTTGTTATAATGCTATGCCAAAAAGGCCTAACAGCCAGCAACTATGTCTTTGCACTTTTGTACATTTAAGAGACATTTGAATGGAGAGGAAGCAAGGATTGCACATCAATGTGGTGTACCTTATACCCATTGACTGAATAACTACATGAAGCTCATCTGACCGGGGTTTGACGCCGCTGATTAAACAACCAGACGCACGATCTTAGAATAATACTAAAAATGTCCTAAAAATGTCCTTAGAGCGTCATACGTGCTCGGAATGACTATCAAAAAAGTAACAAGGGTAAGAAGCCAGAAAAAGCAAAGTCTACCTTAATTTGCATAAGTGAAATTACGACATTCTGAAGCGATGAACTTAACGTACAAAGCAGGTCGAGTGAGGTACTATATCCCATGAACAACTGTCTTGCTTATTAGGCGTACTTTTTCAGAAATTTGAAACCGGTTTCCCATGAATATTAGAGCAAAATTAACGTTGAATAACTCCGAAATACTGCAGCAAGTACCAACATTCATGTAAATTGTAATGTGCTCAGGGGAAATGATTACTGCCCAAGAAAATCGAAGAATAGTATCGATATACGTGGATAATGAAATGACTCACTGATGGAATTGTGGCGTGGAAAAGTTACCCATTGTCAGTCAAATCTGTATGTCCTTCTTTTGGTGGCACCTGACCAAATCTATTCATTGGCTGAGTATGGTCAGTCCCTCCCTGTGGGGAACGCTAAAGCATGTTATGTACAAGTTTGTTGAGAATGAATTTTATAGTATCTTTTGAATCTCTATATTCACACGACTGGTATGTAAGGGAATCCAAGACCACTCAGTTTGAAAACTATAGCAATCAGAGGTGAATCGTACAAGCTGCTCGTGGCATGTATCGTCATCATCGAAAATGGTAAAGTCGCTTAAGAGTTCCGAGACTTAAGTTCTGTGAGTCGAAATCATCAGGTATTATGATTATTGTAGCCCGGTTGGGGAAAGAATAATCCTGCTGGATGTAAAATAATATACCAGCCGATCATTATCTAACTAGCATCTGAATAGGTATAAATACAAGATAAACTGATTAAATCTTTTGATCTGTCTTTAGTCACTTTCTCTTATAACATTCAATATGAGCGAGGTGGAAAAGGGAACCTTTATGAACATTGAAGATACAAATCAAAATGAAGAGACGTCTTCACGGACATCCGCATTCTCTGATGTTGAGAAACAATCGACCTCAGATCAGACTCACACTCTCAAGAGATCTTTAAAATCTCGTCACTTGGCTATGATTTCACTTGGTGGTGTTATCGGTCAAGGACTTTTCTTGAGTGCTGGAGGTAATTTGGCTGCTGCTGGACCAGCTGGTGCTTTGATTGCCTACGCTATTATTGGTTTCATCGTCTTCTGGGTTACCTTTGCATTGGGTATGTGATGTTTTGACTTTTGGTTACCCCATAAATTTGATCTGTTCATTGATCTTAATTATTTCATAGGTGAAATGGCAACAATGTACCCGGTATGATATCCTTATTCAATATTTACTATTTGGCTGCGCAACTAGTTAATAGTCTAATCACTCTAAACTGCAATTTAGGTTTCGGGATCTTTTACCATTTTTTGCCAACGATTTGTAGACACCTCCTTTGGAGGTACAATTGGATACAATTACTGGGCTTGCTGGAGTGTCATTGTAAGTGCTGAGCTGACAGCCATTCCAATTGTCATGCAATATTGGACAGAGAAAGTTCCAGAGTAAGTCCTGTTTACCGCGTACAAGGAAATAAAAAGCCTTTCGACTGCATCTTACTAAATTTACACCTTTCACAATGATACAAACAGCTGGGCATGTAAGTAACTGATTAAGATGCCTTCCTCTATAGCGATTGACCCTAACTTGCATTGCTTGACACTAGGGTCGGGTATCTGGCTACTCGTTATCTTTTGTTTGAACCTTTACGGTGCAAGATCGTATGCTGAAGCAGAATACTGGTTTGCTGTCGTAAGTTAAATATTCTTTGCTTTGTAAAATCGTATCCGTATTGCTGAAAGCTATGTACACACAACTACCAGATTAAAATTCTCGCTGTCTTGATTTTCATCATTGTTGGCTGCTTCACTTCAGGAGGTGTCATTGGTGGCACTGTTTATGGATTCAAGTATTGGGCAAATCCAGGTGCCTTCTCTGATGGCGTTTTAGGTGTTTTGAATGCATTTGTCTTGGCTTCGTTCAGTATGCAAGGTACTGAAATCGTTGGTATTACCGCTGGTGAATCTGAACACCCCACAAAGGATATTCCTCGTGCAATTAGAAATGTATTCTGGCGACTACTCATCTTCTACCTTGGTTCAGGTAAGTGCATTCATTGTCAATGAAGCATTTCGTGATCTCCTCTTTCCGTAAAAATGATAATTGATCTGTACATCTTATTCCAGTATTTGTAATGGGCATGATTCTTCCTTGGAATATGCCTGAGCTCCTGTCAAAGAGCTCTAACGTCACTGTATCTCCATTCACCTTGGTTTTCAAAGCTGCTGGTCTTGGAGGAGTATCTTATGTCATGAACGCTGTCATTCTGATTACCGTCATGAGTTGTGGTAATAGTGGCATGTACGTCGCCACAAGAACTTTGTGTGCCTTATCGAAGGAAGGCTACGCACATAGAAAACTCGGTCAAGTCAACAAGCGAGGCGTTCCTATATACGCTTTAATATGTACTACACTAGTTAGTCTGGTCACTTTTGCCACTTCATTCATTCCTGGAAAAGCTCTTTTCTTAGTCCTGACTGATCTTAGCGGCGTTGCTGGTAAGCAACAATTTATCAATAACCAATTCTTTCACAGTCTTTTATTTTAATAATCCATAAACATTTCCAATTCAGGCTTTGTCACTTGGTTTGGAATTGCTTTCTCCAGATGGCGATTTAGAAGAGCATGGAAGCTACAAAGAAAGGATACTTCTGAACTACTCTACCATGCACCTGGTCATCCTTGGGGAGATTTGTTTGCCATGATTGCCTGTCCTATTGTTGCACTGATAGCAGGATACTCTTATTTCAGTCCAGCAGATCCAGTCGGCCTTGTCGGTAATTACGCTGGTCTTGTCTGTGTTGCCATTGGCTATTGTATTACCAAGCTATGGACAAGAAGTAAAATGATCCCACTCTCAGAGATAGATCTTGACAGTGGTCGAGACTTAGATATGGAACAACGTTGGAGAGAAATGCAGGAAGAGGAAGCAAAGGAAGAAAGCCGTGGATTCAAGAAATATATCCAGAGAGCCATTACTATATTTACGTAAATGATTGGTGTTTACTGGTACCTTTATTCAATAAATCATATGTAATATTCCTCTGTATTTTCTTTTGTCAATCCACTGGGATAGTGATGCACAGGCAGTTCTTTATATACGACTGACGTTTGTCTTATTACGTTCTTAATTTTTTTTATATATTAGATCGGAAGTCATGGTTAGTGTGGCCATAAAACTGGTGTCCCCCATTCAGATACTGAATGTTCTTGACCAATGGACAATTTTTTTGAAAATTTCCCACAATGAAGGCACACACATCAGATATGCATTATCACGAGCGAAAATAAAAAGACTTGTCGGTTTCCCATATCCAATACAATGCAACGACACAACCTATTTGTAATAACTGGTGGAAATAGAGGTTTCGGCCTTGCCATTGCTAACGCACTGGAAGCTAACCAGGAGCCGCAGCATTTGACCACCATTATTCTTGTTGGACGCGATCCAAGCAGCTTGGAAAAAGTAGCAACATCTCTCAATGGGCCACGTCTCCAATGCTATTCCATCAGCAATGCGGAGCTCGACAACGTGGATACCATTGATAAAGTTATTCTCCCTGGCATTTGGAAAGTTGTGGAGGTATGTACAGAACAACGGCATAGTATTGCTTTCAGCAGTGTCTAATCGCTGACCTCGTTGCAGTCCATACAGAATAAAGCCCCCATTACCAATGCATACCTTATCAATAATGCAGGAACCACGGGAGATCTCACCAAGAAAGTGTCAGATTACAATTCGGCCGAGATCAAGCAATACTTTGATGTCAATATCACTTCTTACGTGTCTCTAGTTTCTGGAGTCATCAAACTATTCCGTCAACCTCGACTATCAGATCAGACTTCCTTTCCGCCTGATCTTACCATTGTCAATATTTCGTCACTTTTGGCCGTTCAAGCATTTCCCAATTGGGGGCTATACGCCAGCGGCAAGTCAGCCAGAGACATGTTCCTTAAGGTTGTGGCTGTTGAGGAAAAGGACAATCACATCAAGACGTTATCTTATGCTCCTGGACCTCTTGACAATGAGATGCAAACTCAAGTACGTGCAACACTAGGAGATCCTGAGCAAAAGAAAATATATAATGCCATGGCTGACGAGGTATAATAACTGCTTGGCATTTCATATTAACTTAAATGATGGAACATAATATTTAACACATTAATTCTCATCAGGGTAAACTGGTAAAGATGGAGGAATCTGCAAATAAGCTTGTTAAACTGGTATTCTCCAATGACTTTGAAAATGGAGCTCACATAGACTTTTATGACTGACCGTCCCCGTTTGCAAAATAAAAAACTCAAAATTCAAATGCCCAGAGACCCACTTCAAAAATAGTCACACTTTTGCCCTACAAGGCCTTTGTTGTCAAGCGCAATGGCAGATACACCACCATCAACAGCAGGGCCGTCCTCGACAGCCATCGACAACAATACGCATGTGGCATCAGAATCACAAATAACGACGGGATCTACGATAACTCGTGCTGGTATAGAAGCTAGACCCCGATTAGCTTTAATGAGCATTGTAGGTGGATTTTGGGGATTCGCCATTGGTTCATACCTCGGTGGCAAGCAAACGGCATACCAGTACTTGGCTGAGAATGCACACAAGCTACCCACCACTGTTCGAGGCTGGTACTTTTACCACAAGACCAAAAATTACAAGGTGATGTTGGGTGGCATCAAGCGTGGCGTGCGGATGGCAGTCCCTACAGCTGCCATTTGCCTAGCGTATGGAGGTATGGAAGCCGCACTGGACGATGCTAGAAAGGAAGCAGATGTATTCAATTCCATTACGGCTGGTATGGGAACCGGTGTCCTGTTCTCAGCAATAAGTAAGTGATACATCAATTTTTTTTTTTCACGAGGAGGCGGGGCATTTCTTGAGATATACTAGTTATTTACACACTTACCATGGCCAACAGCCAAGTTGTCAAGAAGTAGCTTAAGGCGAACAGTGCTGGTAGGATTGTACTGTGGCATTGTTACCGGTGGATTGAATGATCTACACCGTGTTGTGTCAGGAGACACTCCATCTTATGTCAACTGGTTAAAGCGTTCAACGAATAGGAGCCAAAGCTCACCTTCCTCTGCATAGTAAATTGCAAAACACACTATATCTTCTGTATTCATACAATCGCCTACATCACTTAGACTAATTAAAAATAAAAGCACCTCATTTTTGTGCAAAGCTTCTTAACACATGCTACCAATGATGGTCATGTTATATGTTTTTATTGTTTATGATGATGAAGTTATTTACTATCTGCAAGATTTCGTTAATTTACAATGCCAACGCTGGTTTGGAAGTAACATGAATAGGTGTGTGGGGATTTCTACATAGCCAAATAGCTAATTAGTTTGCAATAGTCTTGCCAATACTGGTTTCGACCTTTTCCTTGAGCTGATCCGCGTTCAGGCCACTGTTTTCGATACGAAGAAGAGGATCGTCAGGGACATTGGCCCACAAGCCTTCAAGATCATATTGTTCGCGGGCTTGAGGGGTAAATAAATGGATAATGAATGGTCCTGCGTCAACAAGAAGCCAGTCAGAGCCTTCGTTCTTTCCCTCAATACTTGGTTTAGGCAGTGAATTCATCGACGGGTCTTCTTTCTGAGCCTTACCCAACTATACGAAATCAAATTTGGTTAACGGAGATGTGGCGCGAGACTGGAATAGTATTAGTAAATAAACTTACCACACTGACAATCTCATCAGCGATACTGTTTAGGTATCTTTCGCCGCGAGAGCTTTCTGCCACGATCATGAAGTCTGTCCAGTCACATTTAGATCGCATATCAATGACTCCAATATTTTCGGCTTTGTTCTCTTCCAACAATGCTAGCACAGATGGTAGATTGACTTTCTTTCCTTTGATCATCTCTTCTGCAACTGAGGAAAGGCTAGAATCGCCTACAGCTCGACGTTGCCAAAGAGGCATAAAATCATTCTGGTTGTATTCTGGATGATCTTGCTCATAATTTTTGTCCACAAACCAATCCGGATCATTCTCCTCATCATCTTTGAGCTCCATATTTTCCAAATCGGCTTCAATGGCTGCCAATGACTCTGCGTCCAGTGTTTCTTCCTCGGCCCCGTGCTTTATTGGTGAACTTGCTGAATCCTTCACGTCACTTGTCAACCAACGTCGTGTTGCTGACGGTAATACCAAACTTGGTGACGGCCTGGGTGCCAGTAAAGAGGATCTAGACGTTTGTATGCGGTAAGCAAAATTTGCGGAATTCCTGGCCAACAATGCCGATCGTCGTAATAAGAACATATTGGACATGAAGAGATCGTAGGAATTTTTTTCTGACTGACAGGCAAACAGAAAATACAGTCAAATGACCGATGGCAAAATGGGAAGCAGTCTCAACTCAGCTTCACATGGCATGCATGGACCGCTCACAATCATTAGTCCCATCGGTGCGCTTGACTCCAATAGTCTGGAGTTCCCTACTCTATGAATGTGCAACTGCTACTGCAGATCAGGTATATAAACTGCAATTGATAAAAACTTGACCAATGATCCCCAAAGTCATTAAACGTGTGCGATCTCGACGTAGGAGGGCTTTCTAATAGGCTCTCGCGTCAAGCGGACAACTAGCACCGTCAATGATAGCTCGGACGAAACAGTAGACCTTTATGAAGACTTCACTAGTGAGTCCTCCTACTAACTGAACTTGGGGATGCACAAACATGGGGTCTAACTTGCATACCCAGTGATTCAAAGCTACCAAGTCTTATCTCGAACACATGATCGACCCTATAATGCGTTTGGCCAGTTCGATAATAATCTTTTATTCCCACAACTCGAAAATGTAGATCACAACCATATTGTAGGCTACTTTCGGTTTCGGAGGCAGACATTGCAGATACTTTCACAGCGTGAGAGAGCCATGATGCCGAGCCTGATCAAGTTGTTACCAAACTGTACACTATTTGCACTGTTTTCATCGTCCCTCGTAAGCGATAGCGGCGACACTCACTCCTACTCTTGCTCAATGTGGCAGATCACCGAGACAGATGCTCCGTGTAACTTCATAAAAGTACCAATCGAGATTGTGAACATGATGGAACATACCTCTCGGTACAAAGAATTTATATCAAATGTTGGTTCATTCATCGAATCGAGGTATAGTATGGTCTCCATCTGTATTAATGTTTATAATAAGCATCCACTAAAACTCGATGCTGCATAGTCCAATGGAGATGAAGTTGTCCCAGACTATCGATACCAAGCTTATTGTCAAACAGTATCAAAATGTGTATAAAGAGGCAATAGACCAACTACAAGTATGTATGTGTGTGTTAGTTTCGACAGAGACATAAAGCACAAACTGATGTTGTCATTTAGGAAGCGACGACGAAGATGCTGGAAAGTGAAAAGCGACTTGCCCGTTTGCGAAGAGAAGTAGATATTGCGAACGAGGCAGAAGAAGTAGATAATAATGATCTCATGGACTCGGTCGACTTTACGCCGAGTCTTCAGTCTCCTCAAGTTTCTAACGACCACCAAAGCGGTGACATGATTGATTTGTTAAGCTAACGTTCGGATAGATCACTGCATCCTCGCAGGACAGCATATAATGTCCATCAAATGTTAATTATAATTTTTACTTTTTTCTTTTTCGGAGTGGAAAGGAAGCATGGGTTGTGAGTACGGTTTAAAAGACCTTGATTCTATGGCAATTGTACATATTGAAAGAGAAAAGGAATAAAAAAGGGAAGAAAATGAGGCATTCCACTGATGATTATAAACAGCATATCCACATTGTATGAGTTATTTCCAGTGGCTAGTCAGTTGAAAAAAGGCAGATTATTTTAGTCCTCATCCCAGTTGGCTTGCTGCTTAGGAGGTTTTGGTCCACCAGCAGGTTTGGACATGATGATTTGATCTACTCGCAAGACTGTTAATGCGGTATCAGTAGCGAGTTTCAATGCCCAGTACTTGGCATAGAAAGAGTCGAAAATCTCATGTTTGACAGCGTCAAGGGTGCCATCGTTTTCGTTCTATGGAAGTTGGGAAAGGGTTAGTTCTATGGAAAGTGCAAGAGTAAGTCATAACAATAACACTGGAAACATTACCTCAACATCAACACCAATAGCTGCGCCACTATCACCCTCATGGAAATGTGCAGCGTACAATCGAGACAAGACCTCAGTGGCGTCCATACCGGCATTCTCGCATAGGGTACGAGGGATGACTTCCAAAGCCTCAGCATATTTCTTAATTGCATGTTGATTCAAACCAGGAGTTTTGTCAGCTACAGCTTGAAGGCGCTTGTTGAGTTCCATCTCGGCAGCACCAGCACCAGCTAACAAGCGATCATCCTTGGTAATGGCTTTAATGACATTGACACCATCATCAATAGCACGCTCCAAATCATCCAAGTGGTTTTGTGTGGCTCCTCTCAAAACGATAGTAGAGGTACGGGACTTGTCGGCTTCTTCTTGTCGGAAAACAGTGACACGATCACCACCGATCTCAACAGTTTCAACAATGTCGCAGAAACCCATTTCTTCAGCCATAGGGACACCAAGACGGGCCAAGGCGGTAGCTCCAATGACACGGCAGAGACGACGAAGATCGAATTTGGACAAGACCTTGACGACGACAATGTTGAATCGGTTCAAGTAGTGAAGGGCAAGTTCACCAACACCGTTACCCGTAACGACTACCTTTACTCCAGCATCAGCAAGTTCTTGGAAGATCTTTTCGACTTGGGATTCCTCATCCTTTGTGAAGTTCAACATTTCTTGGGCATTGTGAATAAGAACAGTTCCCTTTGTCTCAGTCTGTGAGATGTCCAAGGGGCAGGTGAAAACAGCGACCTTGGCATTGGCAGCTTTCTGAACGATGCCTGAAGGAAAGCGTTAGAATCGATTTTACAAAACGTTGGGTACTATTTTGTCGCGACTGTTTACCTTCAGGTTCTCTGCCAAAAACCATACCGCGAACAACCTTAGATTCGTAGACACTGGAACCCATAATCTTTACAACACGAATATTATCAACATTGAAGTCTTTGGAATTCTTGGGCATGATGTTCAAAGCAGATTCGATGACAAAGTCAGAGAGGAGATCCTCATAGCCGTATTGCTTTGAAGAAATGGCAGACTTGACAGCCTTCTTGATCTCAATGGCATCGGTAAGAGAGTTGACCTTGCCGATGGAGAGTTCTAGCGGAAACGATGACCGAATGTGAATGGCTTTGCAAGAGTTGAATCAAAAAAAGTAAACTAAATGTCTAGTATATACCTTCAAGGATGGCCAAAGCCTTATCACGAGCGAGTTCATATCCTTGGACAACTTCAGAGGGATGCAAGCCCATGCGGAGCAAGTAAGCAGCCTTCTCAAGGAGCTCGCCAGCAAAGACAACAACCAAGTTGGTAGCATCACCGACTTCGGATTCTTGCTGTTGGGAGGCCATAACAAGCAACTTGGCAGCAGGATGGACAACTTCGAGTTCACGAATGATGGTGGCAGCGTCGTTGGTGACAAACAACTTTTCCAAGTGGTTGACAATCATCTTGTTACGACCTATTTATACATGACATCAAGGGTTAGTTAAAGTCCCCAGTAAACCAGATTAGCCCAAAATTTAAAGGAAGAGGTTGCCACAGACGATATAATGTCGCCATCTAAGTCAGGTTGCGCCACTGGATCGAGATACATCTGAATTCCATCTACTGCCAACTTGGAAAAGGTTCTTACCGTTAGGACCAAGTGAAGTTCTGGTCACCTCGGAGAGTTCATGTGTAGCTTCAATGTTTCTGATGACAGCCTCCTCAATGCCTTGTTGGAACTGTAAATTAGAGTAAATCGTTTAGTCAGATCGTCCCTGAACAGCTTAATCAGCTATTGATCTGAATGCTGTTGTTGATGGATGGCTTTTGTTCCAGATGCCAGCAATCCATTGAACTGATCAGAGCTCATGTTTCAATTTACCTTGTAGCCCTCCTTAAAGAGTTGAGGCAAAGTATTCTTTGGTATACGTAGAGCCATTGGTCTTCAAATGTCAGAATTGAGCAAAGGATGTATGTCCGAAAAATTTCAAGAACGCGTTTGACAATGGCAGTAGAGAGGCAGAAATGTGACGTAGTACATCCGGAGTTTATATGTCTGCCCAGGCGCAAAGTGGTTGATGGAAAGAACATAAGCGCATATATGACTAGAGCAAGAATGCCGCTTAGAGAGAGTGAGAGTGAGAGGCATTAATATAATACCATTGTATGCTTCTTTTAAGATTTATTGCGGAAAAAGCTCAAGTTCAAGTTACAATATATTGGATTACCCATTTAATAGTTCTACAATGCGCTACGAGCAACACATACTTGCTCACTGTTACAGTTTATTGGGCATTGTATTGAACTTGTTTCATGAAATGTGTGCAGTTCATTTATTTATTAAGAAATAAGGTCAAAGAACTTTAGTTAACTGCACGGTAAAAAGGCTTGTTGTGTCGGTAGTATACGATCAACAAGTTATATTTAGGTTACTGAGTCTTTGCACAAAGATATTACAGCACAGAACTGAAGTGAAATGCCTATAGCAACCAATTATATCCATCTCCTATTTCTATCAAGGTATTGAGTACTAGAATATATCTATCTGTCTTGTAACAGGTGTGGTTCCACTACAAATGATTTTGTGATAGAAATAAAGTATATTCATATTGAGGTGACATGGACACAGACCGGTTTTTTTTGTGTACTCAATTTGTGCAGACTTCCCGGAGGCCAAAATTTTTGTCGTGTGGCAAAACGCCAAGGAGAAAAGTTTCGATAGTACTAAGAGATACTATATCAACAAGAATCATTAATTCATTACCACGATTGTTATCGAAGCTCTTAGTGAGTGAAATAAAGAGCAAACCATACCATGTGATCGTAAAAGCAGATCCAATATTTTGGTGGCTCGGAGACGATATCAGTGACAAAAAAAAAAAAAAGGTAAAAAAGACAAGGGAACTGGGAATTGGGACTAAACGTGTTCGTCCTTTTTTTCCCTTTTCCCTTTGATTCTGTTCAAAGCTTCCTCATTCCTTTCCATTTCATTTGTGAACAGCCCTTCGTTCAAAGGTGAACATAACTTACGCTCCCTTTCAATTGACGCTTGCACATTATGGTTGCCAAGGTTTGTTGTTTTCTACTGCACACACGTTCAACCGGACCAAGCGCAACACACGAGCTCGTTTGACTAATATCACAATCAGTTTGAGCTCGAGCAATGGCTTCGAGCATGCGAAGCATACGACCGAGAAGACTACGATCAAGCCTTAAAGCTATTTATTGTAAGTGTGGAGCCAGGATTGAAATTCGGGCCACTTTTTTCGATCTAGCAAGCACCTAATTACCGAGTGAAACATGTGTTGAAAATAGGGACTAGCAGATAATGCTAAAATGCACTTCAATATCGGGTTGGTGTTAGCAACAATAGACGACTATCCACGAGCGGTAAGGTTCAAAGTGGTCTTTCTTTCCCTAATTTAGAGCGGAGCACGAGTTGCCCTGACTAAATTGTGGACCTGTGTTTAAATTGTACAATGACACTTACCCTTTAATTGTGCACAGCTAGCTGCGTATAGCAAGGCTATCGAGCTCGACCAGTATTTCGCCGTCGCGTACTTCCAGCGCGGAGTCGCAGCTTTTATTATCGGTGACATGGATTTAGCATGTTCAGCCTTCGATGAAGCCTATACGGTAAGTTTAGAATTCGCCAAATTAAGATTGAAACCCGACCTCCTAGCTAATTCTCTGTACCAATCACACACTAGGTGATGCGAGGAAATAATATCATCAATTATGGTCAACTGGGTCTTGCCTTTCACTTGTACGCATGTGAAGTCCTTTTCAACCGCGGTATCTGTAGATTGTACAATAACCAAACCGAAAGTGGACTCAAAGACTTGGAGACGGCCAATTCCATGAAATTGAATAATGAACATGATATTATTGAAAACGCTTTGAAAGATGAAGGAAAAGGCTACTCTATTTTTTCAATTCCTTCCAAAGTCCTCTATAGACCGCCTAAAAGTCGATTGGAAAACATGGAAATGTTTGCTGTAGCTGCAGAAGTTCACTCTGAAAAGAGTAACGGCACGAGGCACAATTCTGTCATTATGGATCGCCCACGCAAAAATCGGTTGAATTTCAAGTCATTAATAACCAAACCTTCGTACAAAATGGTTACAAAACTTCTGCCTTCTCGTTCAGCAGGCACTGAACTATCGCCAGATAAAGCATACAAGGAATTCATGCCGCCACCGCCGCCTCCTTTCATCTCGACAAATGAATCAAAACCCAGACCTTCCATGTCGGCTCCAAATCTTTCTCAGCAGCGGGAGTCCACTGTGTTCAATGTTACTCGCAAAAAAATTAAAGACGATGATTTCAAGCAATTGCAACAAGAAAATATTTGGAAGACTCTACCAACCAATCCACTGAATTCACCAACATCACCTACCCATGACGAAGATGAAACCTTGGCCATGATCAGCTTAGAATTTCCCTTACCTGACTCCAATAACACTTTGTCACCGGATTCCAAAAATGCCGACGAAGTACGAAAAGACAGTGGATTCCACTCCGAAGACACCTCCATGGCATCTAGTGCAAGTTCTGGTGAAAAAACCCCTGTATCTGAAACCACCGTTGACGAAACTGAATCCAATGGCCATGATGAAGATGTCATGGGGTATTACGAGACTAACCACGATGGAGATGTATTTTCAACCTACGAAGCCTTACGAGATCTGCAAGATGGCATCGACATGAACGTGAAGTTAAAGATCAAACTTCACTTTGATGATATGAGGATCTTGGTCGTCCCTGCTATTGTTTCCTTTTCTGAGCTGGCCGAAAAGGTAAAGGGTAAATTTGACGGAAAAGACCTCAAGTTGTTGTTCAAAGATGAAGATGATGAATTGATCACCATGCAAGACGAGACCGATATCATGCAAGCACGAATTGCCTGGAAAAAGAGACAAGAGCAAGCTGGTTCTGTTCCTGCTGAACATTCCAATCCTGAGAAATTTGATCTTTGGTGTGAAGCTCGTTAAACATCGTTGTTCGCTCACTTTGCTCTGATAACTCCATCCTCTCACTCACTTTATGTACCTATCTATGCTACCCTCTGATTTTTGTACTATTTAATTGCAGTTTCTGCCCTATCAGTCCTCTCATTCACCCCCATCAATGAAAAGCCATTAAAAAATCTTCCTTATTAGAAAGATGTTTCCCATCAATTTCGGTTTTACCATGGTTGTTGTGTCAAAAGTGCTTTGATTCAGATAAAAACGTTTATTATTATTTTTTTTTTTTTCTTTATATCAGTATTGTTTATGAAGAAAAACATTATATAAAAAAAAAAAGAGAGACCATAAAAAGCCGGAACAAATCATATCTAATAATACATCCTTCCCATGTGGGCTTCCTCGTGGCATGTTTCCAGATTTTACCATTCGTCATCGTCTTCATCAGCAGTGTTTTGCTGTCTGCGTGCTTTTATCTAAGGCGGTAAATCATTTCTCATCAGTATCCCATATGAAAATGACCATGTGAATAAAAAAAAATAAAAATGGTTCAACTTACTGCGTCCGCAAGGTTAGTTGCTTGGTTTGGTAGTGGTCGAGGAGGAGATGCAGTGGAACCTGGACGAGGAGGAGCTCGAGGTCCAGGGGTGGGCGTAGCACCACCACCAGCATTGGGACGAGCAGGAATGACGGGTTTACCAAGGGTGGCAGATTTGGGTGGAATAACAGGCTTAGGAGCGGTGGCGGGTGGAGTTCTTCTAGCAGCAGGCACCGGGCCACTGGACATGGAAGTAGGTCTAGGAGCAGGTGTGGGATTGGATGGTCCACCACCATTGGCTGCTGCTTGAGCTTTTCGTGCTTCCAATTGAGCCTTCCAAGCAGGTACACCGTTGGCATTGATAGCATTACCGTTCATGCCAGGGATAGGGATTGCTTGAGCATTGGCAGCAAAACCGGCATTCACACTGCTTCGAGGGCTAGCTACAGGACTAGTAGCTTGAGCAGAAGCCGCAGATGGGATGGACGGAGGAGGTCGACGAGCCGGTGGTGCAGGAGGTGGCGGAGGTGCTGTAGGTTTAGGAGCAACATACTCTTCAAGATAATTGCTGGGGACCCAGCCTTCAATACCATCTTTTCGGGCTAACCACCAACCATTTTCATCATCGTTCTTGAGAACTTCGATGATATCATCTTTCTCAAATGCAATTTCTCCAGCTTCGCCAGAGCTAAATGGATAGAGGCATTTGTAGGTGGGAATACTTGGTTCTGCAGGCGGTGATGGTGCTGGAGGAGGAGGGACAGGCTTCTTAGCTGCCGGATTAGAGGCAATAGATGTACGAGCAGGCGCAGCAGCTGGGGTGGGTCGAGCTCTATTGGCCGTGGGAGCGGTTCGTTTGGTAACAGCAGCAGCGGGCTTAGCACGCGAGGAGCTAGCTTGTCTTGGCTTTCTTGCACATGGTGGATACGAAACACTGTTGGCTGGTTCACCAGTAGGAACATTGACAACGTGACTCTTGTACACATCATCACGTTTCACTCTTTCGTCGCGGACAAATTTCATGGTAACCGACTTTCCGCCCTTCTTTGAGTACTGAATTGTCTCACTAACATTGGCATTAATGCGACCTCCGGTCTGTTGTAGCATATGCGCTATCAATTCTGTCTTGAAAACACAGGAGATAACTGCATCGCCTTCAGGGCTATCAGCATGGATCACAAGCCAGTCGTCGCGTAAAGTAGAAACGCTGACAGATTTGATAATGTTGAGGTTTAAGGTACGCTCCAAGACTAATGCCAAAACCTTGCCATTCTTGGTGGTCATTACTATATAAAAGTTTTGGTTGGTCTAAAAAATGGTGGCAGGTCAAATTATTAGTTGCGGGCGGTTCTGATTTGAAAATGTTTACAAATGATCTACAACGCGCGCACATACCAGCACAAATGTCCTTGGGCTAGGTACGCTTGATCGCATAGCTCTAGGGACCAACATTTGACCTCGACAGCTGAACACGACTTCTTCACCTCCTATATTAACAGAAAAATTAAGGATAGTGGGCATGTGTTATTTTATGCACTGTATTTGAATAAACCATGTCTTTCTTTTCTTTTTACCTTTGAGACCAATGGCATCTCGAGTCATCTTAGCGAGTCCACTACCATATTTGATATCCAGGTAATCGCCAGTGAACATACGCATGCTGAGCAACGACATGCGTCTTCTTTCCTTACGACCACCGAGAATCTGATGTCCATAATCACGAAGTTGGAGATATCCAATGTTATGCTTGTTTTGGCGCCAGAATCGTTGAATCTTGCGTGCACACTCGTGCTTGTAACGTACATAGGCTCTCCATGCACGCTGAATACGGATTGCCATGTTATGCCAGTACTTGTCGCGCAAGCCTTCAAGGGCAAAGATGGTTTCTGGGTGGCGAATGAATACTTTTGACGTTCCCATCTGCCATTCTTCACTAGGGATATTGTTATGCTTCAAAATCTCACGAGAGCCACCCTTGGCATCCCCATTCCATATATATTCACCAGCATAGCCAGTTGATGGGCAAATGAGATAAAAACGCTCAACAAACTTTTCAAATGTCTGGGAACAAAACGAAGCATTTAGTATTGTTAGATATTGAATATCCACTTTTTGGTACTCCACATTCACATACCGTTCTGTAAGCAAAACCAGCTCTTCTGACTCGAATGTTTTCGCATAGACCAAGGTATTTGACTTGATGCAATACACGGCCCTTATCATATTCAGATGAGCTCTTATTGTCATTGGGCTTGATGGTTCGAATGTAACTTGGATGACACTGCATAAGTTTAGACACCAAAGCATTACAAGAAGTCTTGATCTTATCACCAGCAGTGGGAGGACGTCTCTTGGAGTTGGGATCAACACGGTCAGGGAACAAGGTCTGTGACACGAAAGGATTAGTGGAGGAAGCCACCAAATCTAGAAGATCCTTGAGAAGAGAATCCTTGTTCTTGTCGGTCATACCCTCAACGTTATAGTAGACATCACCAGCATAATGACGAATAAGGAACTTAGAACCTCGCGATTCAAAGTGAGGGTTGGAAGCCAAGAAACCAAGTCTTTGAACAAAAGAGTTATCGGCCGCTCCTGAATCAGCGTGAGCTGTGGCACAAGCATCATTCAATGCAGCAAATACACCAGGAGGTCGCTTCTCTTCGATCAGGTCACATACAATCTTGTTGTTGAAAAAGTCAATAGGAGTCCACTTGATCTGCTCACGGACATATTCTTCTTGTTCAGCCTTCAAAGTCAACTCAATAAAGATTTGTTGCAGCTTCTCGTTAACATAGTTGATACAAAGCTGTTCAAAGCTGTTCTCTTCGAAAATTTCGAATCCATAAATATCTAATACACCCAGCACATACTGCGAAGCACTTCGATTTTTCAATGATACGTTAACACGGGCAACAATCCATTCAAATAGATTTTCATAGATCGCCTTGCACAATGCATCACGAACAGCAGTTGCTTGAGTAACATTGAGTGGGACATCATACACACTTCCTGTAATATTTGTTATTTTGTTAATAAACATGCACTTCCTACTATATCCTGCGTATATATATTGGTTGGTTTACATACCTCGGCGACCTCCTCTTTGAGTTTCCATTACACGAGCGGTCAAGACTTTGTTCAAAAGATCAGCATTAACTTCGAGAAGATATGCAACAAAGTTGGTGACTGTTATGAAAGAGATAGGATGGTTGAGTGGTGTGTGAGAGAAATAAATGTATGCTTATGTGAACATCTGAAACTTACCATCTGTATCTGCAACAGCTGAATTTCCATCATCCCCTTCTACAAACTGAACGTTTCCAAGCCAGAGAATGATGGCAAGCATTTTGAATATTTCATCTTGCTCTTCCTTAGACAACCCAACTACGTTCATTGCATTCTGCAATACCACAATGTTAGAAAATCTTGACAAAAGTTGAATCCAAAGGCATCAACAGCTACTTACTATTGTATGTTGATAGTCTTGAACATCGTCGATACCATCAACATCTAAACAGCCACTTCGGCTCGTGTACAAATAGCTTTCAGGACCTTGGAGACCGAATTGCTCTGTAATGAAACGTTGCCAAGTTTAGTGGAGCAGTACCATGATGCACTATTGGAAAGAAGTGGTTGTGAGACTAACCTTGATATTTTGGAGATGCGCCCTTTGTAAGCTGATAAAAGATGTGGAAATTTCTTTCGTTGTCGATTTGTCCAACAACACGATTCTATGATGCAGAAGCGTTAACTTAACGGTTTATATAAATTCTCAAAAGAAGATTATAATACTCACTTTCTCAAGAAGGTAGTTTGTAATAACGGCACCAACAGGTTCTCCTTGACTGTTGAAGTTGAGTTCAAGATATTTTCCCTAGAGCGGTGAACGAAAAGTGGACCAAAACAAGCGGGATGAGCCACATGAACATGGCAGCAGACAATATGTTATCACCACTTACATGTCTACTAGAGTTATTGTTTCTCAAAGTCTTTGCACATCCAAAACTTTCAAGCAAAGGGTTTGTAGCCAAGACCATTTCCTTGATCTCCTTAATAGAAGAAGAACCGTCACCAGAGACTGTAGCTATGTACTGCATAATTCTCTTTGCAGCCTCTGTTTTGCCAGCTCCAGATTCACCACTGTTACATCAACCAACTGTCTTAGCACACTGAAGTCATTGATTAAACATTGGTAAACACCATACCTAATAATAATACACTGGTTCTCCTTATAACTGTTCATATGGTGATAAGACGACTCGGCGATGGCGAAAACATGCGGTGGCATCTAACATGATTCAGATAAGCATCAATAGCACAGTGCAACCCAAGATCAAAAAGTATCTTTACCTCTAGCAAGTTCTTTCCGGGGTAGCTTCTAAGGACGTCATCTGTATAAATGCCAAGATCCTTGAAAGGGTTGACAGAAATCAAGACGTGGCCGATATAAGTCTGAAAGAGAATGATAAGTGCCGGAAAACCATATAAGACCGATTATAGATGAACTCAGCGACGTAGATCACATTGTGTCCCCATCCAATATCTCTCCCCCTCTCGCAAATAAGCCAAAACCCATAAACTGGTCGTATGACGGTGATGAAAACTTACGTAGATCTCGGCATTCTTCCATCTCTTTTCCAAATTCTCGTTGATAGCCTCGTTTGTAATCTTGGACAAGAGAGTCATGTCAGACACTCCCACCTGTTTCTTTTTCATACCCTCCTTCCAATCAGCCCTTGCAGGCCGATTAGCCTTGATGGCCGCTTTCTTGTCTTTTGTAGGCTTTGATAGCAATTTCTGAGGACATTGGGCCAAGGTAAGGATGAAAAAGTCGTAATGAAGACATGTATACATAGGTCTGATCTAGTTTCTACTGACCTTTGCCATGATTCCTTAAGGAAGCTTTTAAGCAGAGATGTTTCGGGTTCAAAGAGTGTGTTTCTAGTTGGGAGCGGCTGTCCAAATTTTCAAAATACGAAAATGGGAGGGAAAAGGGTTGCATCATTGGAACCAAATTTTTTTATTACATATATTTTCTTTTTGGCTTGCTCTGCCTCATTAAAACTTTTGTCTTTATTAGAAACAATGCCGTAATTCAGTACAAACATACGAGGTTTTCTTCACAAAGTTTACTTACCTCATAGAACGTTAGAATTTATATGGAGTATAAAATATCCAAAGAAAATAAAATATCAGCTCTAGTTCATATTTTCAATTGGCCGAAGAGGGATCGCTGCTAACATATCGGTTAAAATCCGGCGACAAGCCAGTGTAATCGGAGTGAGGAAACATCGTCAAGGCAACAGAGAAACTTTTGAAAGTAACGCAAAAACATTTTATCCATCCATACAAGAACGAGGTTTCTGCAGGCGACCATTTTTTATTTGAACTTGAAATTTGAATTTGAATTTGAATTTTTATAATAATTTTTTTTTTTCCTTTATCCAAGCTTTGCAGCAGCCATCATCAACTCCCCAATCTCTCTCCATCCTTCACTGTCAATTCACCCATCTTTCAGGACGCAGGGCATATTTTATTATTGTTACGCTCTCCTCCACCCGGTACCTTCATTACTAATCGGCCTGCCGCCAAATTAACAACAAGATGAATATAACTACCCCAGTCGGCTCATCTTACCAGCAACACCAGCCTACTCGACTCGTACCATTCATGTCCGATAGTGCTGCAGCTCTTGTAGCTCCTTTATTAGTATACTGGGTATACTCACTATTCTTCCATTTCCTCTCCAAGGCGGAAATCCCTTGGGTGGAACGATACCGTATACACGACCCAGAGGAAATGACGAAGAATAAGGTTTCGGTCAAGGATGTCATTCAAGGTGTTGTCTTTCAGCAAGTTCTTCAAACTCTCCTTGGTTTGCTTGTTCTTGAGGATGAAGAAAACTCAGCCTCAGCCGCTATCTTCAATCTTGACCGCATTAGCTGGGCGGTTTCTACAGCCCTTCGTACAACCCATATTAACCAACTAATAATCGCTCAGTTTGGTATGCCTGCCTACATGAACGCATTGATGAATATATCCTCCGTGTTGCAGTCTTATATCATTCCTGCCTTCCAATTTTTTGTTGCCATGTAAGTTTAGTTTTGTTTTGTTTTAACTATTTCTGAGGCGTATTGGAAGGTTAACCGCTTGTTTGGTGCCGTATAGGTTTATTTTGGATGGTTATCAGTACTTTTTCCATCGTCTCTTTCATCAAAACAGGTTCCTCTACAAACATATTCAGTGAGTGTCATGACAATAACATGCAAGTATATGAATGACTCTGTAAATCTCCTTTTCTGACCTTTTTTTTTTATGTTTCACAGCTCCTATCATCACCGCTTGTATGTGCCATATGCTTTCGGTGCTTTATATAATCACCCAGTAGAAGGTTTTGTAATGGATTCCGTGGGTGCTACGCTTGCGTTTACTCTATCGGGCTTGCCTACAAAAGGTGCTATTTTCTTCTTTGCTTTCTCTACTTTGAAAACAGGTATGTATTTGGAACTTGTCACTTGGCTGTTGTGCACCAATTCTCACTCACAATTTTCTACTTCATTAGTTGACGATCATTGTGGCTACGCTTTCCCTTGGGATCCTCTGCAATTTATGTTCGGCAATAATGTAGCATAGTAAGTTTTGGTGTGTGGCTACGTACAGGGTTTACAGGATTGAAACATGAGTACTTATGTATTTTAATCTTACATTTCAGCCATGATATTCATCATCAACCTTTTGGCATAAAAAAGAACTATTCTCAGCCTTTCTTTACCTGGTGGGACCGCCTGCTTAACAGTAAGTGTCCTTCAATATCTTTTTCATTTAACCGACTTTGGCTCCTATTGAAATACTCACCACAATTTTTTCTTCTTAGCCTATGTTGCTACAGATCGTGTCTATAGCAGCATGTCAGAAAAGGTTCAGGTGAAGGATAAGCTCAACAGCAGTACTGAAGGCAGTGCCATCTCATCTCAAGACAAGACAAAATTGTCATAGATACCCGTCCTCTTTATTGGCTAATATACGTAGCATCTCCAATCTAATCATCAACGTACGAATACTTACACACCCTACTCTCCCAATTTTCTTAATTTCTCACTTCTCCGCCCCCCCCCAAAACTGCGCACTACTCTTTCCCTACTTCCTGCAAAGGAAATTAGTTTGAGGCAGCCTCTGGCGGCACCGTGCCGATTCACACATTTAATATCTTACGATTCTGGTTAATGCTTCATGGGAGTACTCCAATTTTATTCTTATACTGATTTTTCTCAAACTCTAGTTACCAATAAGCTACTTCGTCGTCCTCAATCAGTAATGATAAAATACTTGTTCTTTCTAATATTTTTTTTCTCACCTTTACTTGTGTTCAATCCAACCCCACTCCTACTTTGTTTCCTTCATGATGTTCATGTTTTCTCTTCTTACCATATATATTCTTAGATTTGGCTGGAGCGCATTCTCACAAAGTAGAATTGTTACTTTTGCTATTATTGTATCATCATGACAGAGAAAAAAGTTGACTTTGTGATGCCTTATATCTGCATGTGTGGGGTTATGGGATTCAATATCTGATTGAAAATGATTCAGTAAAGACAGACGGAACTATGGAACTGTTCAGACCAAGTATCGTGATAAATAAAAAGGACTCGGAAAATATATACATTATTTGTATTAGAATAAAAAGATATACAAGCGTAAAGAAGAGCAACAAAGCAAGGAGATGAGAGGTTATTTGATGGGAAGTAGTTGGTAGGTAAAAGCATTAGAACTGAGCTCCTGTAACAAGTTGTTCGAACGCTATGCTATTACATATGATCCCTTTCTTGTTCCTTCAATGCTTCTTGGTATTTCGTTGTGACCTTGATCGACGAACAGTTTCAAAGTTGCGGGCTTCTTGCGTTTGTTGCTGTACATAGTCTGCTAGCCATTTGTTTACGTCCGCGCCATACTTGCCGCAAAATTCTCGCATTGTCATATTTCGAACGATCGATATCATCTGGTTAATTTGTAGTGATCCGTGTCCAGCAATCGAGAGACATGCCAGGTCGATCCGCTTCTGCAGCTGCTGAATTCGGGCATCACCTATCCCAACCAAGTGGCTATTAGTCGTCGGTAAATGGACCATAGCTTTTTTCCTTTGAGAATGCTTACCTTCTTCATCCAATACCTTGAGTGCGTGTTCGATCTGTGCTCTCCTTGCGCTATCGACAGTTTGGCCAACCATGTTGGACGATGGCACTCTTCAATTCACGACAAGGTTTTGGCTGATGAAAATAGTAGTCACGTTTTCTCTTTCAGTTCGTCCCACCTCTACCGTCAACTCCAAACTTCATTGCTCTGTCTCTTTTCCAGACCTTCAATGACTATCAATGCCCACAAAATCTCTGGTCGAAATTTGCCAAGGTGTGATCGGTAAACATCTAGATGGTATGGAATTTTCTTTGCCTTGAATTGTCCATTGCCTGCTGGTTCGTTTGATCCATAGCAGTCTCCATATTGTGCTCATAGACTTGCAGTTGCTTTGAACAGGGATGGTACTAACCGTTTTTTTATATATAAACATTCAAATGAACTAGCACTTTATGAGTTGGGTGATACCCCTTTCAGGCTATTGGAAGCACCATTAAAAAGAGCCACAGCTCAGCAGCTCTATCGCATCGAGAAGTGTAATCCGGTATGGAAGCAAATTGAGTGGATCAACGGTGATATGCGATTAAGAAATTTATATGTTTTATTTATTGTAGCATATCTTGGAAGAAACTCAAGGTAGGCACTTTTATTATTCCCTTGCATATACCTGCCTTGAATTGCCAAATACAGTAGATGTTTTTCCGTAATATCATCCCTGACTGATCACCTGGCACAGATCTCTGGATAACGCATTGCCTGACCTTTCGAGATATTCGAATATCTTACGAGGCAGGAAACGTCCCACTTGATACGAATTGGAGAGAGACATACCTTGAGCGACATGAAGAGAATCAGCGTAAACGCCAACTGATTGGAGCTAAAATTAAAAGCCATTATAACCAAATCCAGAACGAAAAGGAAGCTCGTTCGACAAAGTTCATTACCAAGGCTATTGTGCCAAGCAAACGTCGAGTGGAGCATAACTCCAATTGTAATAGCAGTGAGTTTTCTTTGCGCTACACATATCGGGCACCTGATCAATCTTTCTTAACATCGTGTCTACCAGAACGAACCAAAGGGAGCAGTTTGTTTGCAAAAACCATGCAGGCAGCTAGACAAGAGTGAGTATATATAACTTTCAACATTCAAATCCTTACATTGCAACATTTATCCAATGTTATTTCTCCACCTACAGAGCTGCAATATACCATTCTCATGATATTCGACGCTCTACGCTCATAGCACCACGCCACGTCAACACACCTACCGTTATCCAAATGGAGAAACCACCAAGCACTCTTCAAAAGTCATATTCATCACTACCCTACAAACAGCCTACACAGATAAAACCTCCGCCTGTTCTGAAACCACCACCACCACCACCACCACCACCACCACCACTGAAAGCGCCAGCAGGACATGTAATACAACCTTCAATATCAAAGAAGGCTACGAAAGACCAATCGGTAAGAGACTGCAACTTTTTATTTTTCCGAACCATCCCAATATCTAAACTATAATTCAGCAGACGAAATACTATAATCCATCACGTTCAGCTTCAAAAACTGACAATCTACCCAAATGGCCGGCCGATAAAAAACTAGAGAAAGTTAGTATGGAAGAACTAAATACGAAGCCAAAGAACCCTAAAGGTGCTAAGGACTCGGCTATTGTGAATTTTGGAATTTTTAAAGAGCTCAGCGGCCATTGAAATGTATAGCATAGACTCAAAAAATAAAAACACAATTTCAATTGTAGCTTTACAACGGACGTTCACCAATATGCGCGTGCACTACTTTTCAGCTGCTCGTCGACAGTTGTTTTCAAACAGCTCTATTCGACTTACATATCAAACTGGCTTCAAGACTAATCCTGTCTCACTATGTCCTCGGCGGTTCAACTCCAGTACGACAGAACCTGTGAAAGAATCTCTTTCACCACTTGCAAAGCATTTACACGATTCCATGAAGGTACCTACTATTGATACTTTCATTGAATGACTAATGGCCATATATCCGTACTCATTCAACGGACACGGTAGATCACAGGTCCAATCACCATGGCGCACTATATGCGACAGGTGCTTGTCAACCCGCTGAGTGGTTATTACATGAAAGGTGACGTTTTTGGAGCTGAAGGAGATTTCGTCACATCGCCAGAGATAAGTCAAATGTTTGGTGAGGTAGGTACATTATTAGGCCAGGAAACAATGATATGTTTCTCAACATGATTGCTGATGGCACAGTATAGTTGGCAGGCATATGGTACCTGACGGAGTGGCATCGACTTGGCAAGCCTTCCAAAACGCAATTAGTAGAGTTTGGACCAGGACGAGGAACACTTATGGATGATATGTTGAGGGTAAAACATCGATCAACGGAATAGATATGAAAGTATGCTCAGGAAGGTTACTAATGCATACCTATTGATCTCAATCATAGGCGTTGTCTCGATTCCCAGAGATGTACCAAACAATCCAAGGCGTGCAGTTTGTCGAGGCTAGCCCTGGTTTACGCAAAGTACAAAGAGCAAAGTTGATCCCAGGTTCACAAGAAACGGACGTTAAACAGGTGATGGATTCTCGAAACATTCCTGTTCAACAGTGCGTTCGAAGTGACGGTATTTCTATCAATTGGTACGATGGTATAGAGGATCTCCCAGAGGCATGGACTATGATTATGGCGCATGAGTTCTTTGATGCTTTAGCCATTCATACATTTGAGGTAACGTGTACATCAGCGGATAATGAAACTGCTGCAAGCCAAAAAGGGTATTTGTTTAACAATCCATTTCATTGTTGTTTTGCCAGAAAACCGACGAAGGCTGGCGTGAAATGTTGGTGGATTTTGATGATACCAGTGAAACGTGGGTACTTCTTCCCGCAAAGCAATCTGATAGGTACATCACTACTAACAAAAGTTTCATTACTTTGTCCAGCGAATACAACTTTAGACTGGTTCGATGTCCTCAGGAGACCAACGCCAGCAAGACCTTGACTCAAGATGATATGATTAAAAATTACAAGACAGGCGATCGTATAGAAGTCTCGCCTGACAGTTGGGATACCATGCGTAAAATGGCAGAGATGTTGGATCGCAATGGAGGTGTTGGCCTCGCAATTGATTACGGCCAAGATCGTGCCCAAGGGTATACCCTGCGAGCTATTCGGCAGCACAAGATTGTCCATCCTATGAGTGACCCAGGATCGGCTGATCTTAGTGCAGATGTTGATTTTCTAGCATTGAAGAATGCCGCAAAGCCGGTTCCCAGTAAGTCCCATCTATATACTTTGAGTGAAGCAAGAATCCTCATGCTAACACTCCTGTTGTCAGGTATCTCGACATATGGGCCAGTAACACAAGGTCACTTCCTCCGCAGTTTGGGTATTGAGACCAGGTTGAAAATGCTCCTACAAGGCGCCAAAAGCAGCGAACGAGCCCTGGATATGATCAAAAGCTATGAAAGACTGGTTAACCCAAAACAAATGGGTGATATTTACAAGGTGCTTGCCTTTTCAAATGACAAGGACTTTAGAAATACTGCCCTTCCAGTTGCCTTTGAGGGCTCATCAGCAGTGCAACCATGATAATCATACCGTCGTAACGCTTCATCCAAAGACTCCATTCATCCAAGTCATGTCATTTCTATCGATCAATGTCGATATGTATCATCTCAGCCACCCCCTTTTTCTCTCCATACACATTCTGCCACAATTGCATCCAGCGCTTCGATCTCATTAGATTGAAAATGGGTTGCTTGTTTTTTTATGGTATAAAAGCGCATAGAGTAATTTATATATCATCGTCTACAAAGCCGCCTGCAATATTGACGCCTTCTGTAAGTTCGCAAATATGGTGTAGGCAGCGCATGGGGTATGCAAAATCAATGTAAAAACTAATATTAGTCAAAATACAATCTTCTTCGGTCATTTCTTGAGTCATGTAATACATCTCCAGAATGACATAAGTGCATATGACAGCAGAGATGAACATTGGAATAAGGATCTCTGAAGTAGAGGCCAATGAAAAAAGGGTTACAAAGAGAGGGGCTGCGAAGAAGATGGTAGCGTAAATGCAAAATCTACAAGATAACGAAGTGGTTTAAGTCAATGATCAAGAAACACGTTATATGAGTGATGCAATGATGTACTGAAACTTACAATGGAGCGATACCATTAAACGCCCATTTGGTTTGAAAGGTATATAATGTTGCACCAAGTAAGCCGGTCATAGTGAGTAGATTGGATAAATAACCAATATCATAATAAAATTTTGATACTACATGCAAATTTGTTAGTTAATACGTAAATGATCGCGACAAATGAGTGTATGACGGCTAGGTTGGCATGAGATATAGACGCTCCTACTTACATAGTGCAGAGATAATTATGGTAAAAAGAAATGAAAAGAATACCAGCATCCATGTACGAAAGTGTGTTGACAACCGACGATAATTTAACCACAACAGCCATCCTATGAATGCTGTTATCAATGCAAGTGGTACCAGCGGAGTCCACCATACCCATTTACTATTGTCAAGACGATGAGTTAGTCCTAGCTATGGTGAGCTGGGGGGGGCAGCGCTAATATCAAACATATACCTCTTTTGTATCCAGTCAAAGGCATCTCCAACGTACAAAGTGGCGGTTGTTGCTGCTGCTATGAGAAAACACTGGAGTGCGGTGATAAGGCAAACTGTTCGGTAGTACACTAACGGAAAGCAAATAGGCTAAAGTTAAACAAGTATTCTCTCTTTCTACCAATGTCAATAATAGTAACAGCAATGCACTCTTACCCATTTGTCTGGAAATAGGCAAACGCACAATGGCAATACCAAATATATTTTCATCTTCCCCCGAGAAGAAGCGTCTAAGCTGATCTGACTCCAGATCCTGATGGCCATAGTCCAAGCGGCCATTGTAATAAGTAGAAGACACTGGAAGGCTGAGTGTCTTGTACTGAGTTGTCATTCTTGGCAAATATGATCACTCAAAGGCAAAGGCGATCTTTGCTATCGATCGAAAAACGTCAAGCACCGTAATGTTCACTGGTGGAATGGGAAACAGTTGAACTCAAGATGTCTTGTCTACCAATTTTTTTTTTTTTTTTTGAGTAGTTTATCTCCACTACTTGAAACTCAGCACCTGTGCAGTTGGAAGGGTGCGAGTTGATAGGTCAGAACAAACATCAATTCAAAGAAGACACTTTCATGAAATATATTAGGCGGGCATTTTGTGAGTTTGAACATCTTCTTGGCTCAAACGAAGAAGAATTCTTTTTAAAAAATGTTCCCAAATTTTTACAAAGGAATTAAAAATGGACAAGAGTACGCTGAATTCAGCGTAAAGTGAAGTGAACATTTTGTTCCTTTTTCGTACCTGAAAGTGCAACCCTCAACTTTCTCCTATTCTTTAACATCCCGTATTTAAAGGACTTCCATTATGGAGAAGCTTACCGTTATTTTTATAATTACTTTGGCTGGTTTATTCTCCTCCCATTTTTCATTATACGTTTCTTCATTTTCTCGTCTTTCCTTTCCTTTCCTTTTTATTTTTATTTTAATTGTTTTATTCACATTTTGCTTATTATGAAATTCCTTCCATCAATCAGAAAAAGTACAGAGTCCACAGAAAACCTTCAATCTGACGAGTTGACTTTGGCAGACTTGGAAGCAGATATATCATCAAATATCCCAACCCTACAGCAGATTTTGGACAGGAAGAGTTTACCTCCTGTCTGCTTGTACAACCTTTATATAGTAATGCGCGATAGATTGCGAAATGAAGAGATACTAGATTTTTATCTAGATCTGAAGCACCACGAGGTTTTATGGCGAAAGTACATTCGATCTCTTTGCAAAGCTGGAATTCTGGATGAAACTGATGTAAAGGATGGAGTCAGTTCTATGCCACTGGCGACTAAAGTGCAAACATTTGAGAAAACCATTACAACCCACGCAACCTCCAGCCCTGAGAGCAATGTTAGAGCGACATCCTCCTTCATCCGAACGCCTGACATATTAAAAGACCATCAAGAACAAATCATTCATTTACATAGGGTACAGGAAGCAGCAGAACGTATCACACACCGATATATAGTGCAGAGTGCCCACAAGGAGCTCGTTGAGCTACCCATGAAATTACGAGCTGAGATCGTTGATGATATACAAGAGCATGGCCGTTACGACCCACTTATTTTTTCAAATGCAAAGGCATGGGCTTTCAATGCAATGCAACACTTTAGTTATTCCAAATTTATCGACATCAAGTCTACAGGAAACCTCACGCAATGGCATCAGATCCTTCGGCTGTGCTTTGGACTGTCGGTATTATTCGTTGCGTTTGCGGTAGAACTGACCATGTTATTTCTAGGTTGGCAAGTTTGGGGGTCTCGAACGTGGGTGAGTGGAATAAGGGATGCATTGATTGTAGGCTGAGGCCAATAAACGCGTGCTTGGTACCTGATTCACTAAATCGATCAATTGACTGTTAATTTATTTTAAGGGCTTGCTTCCTTTCTGGATCGCAGCTTGGAGTCTTATAAGCGGCCTAACAGCACTCGATCCATTACTGATCGTAATACTTAACCTCAGGTAAGTGACTTATATTTGACAGCTTACGGAATAAAACTCTAATTCTAAACCCATTTGCCTGTAATGATAGTGAGACCACCACATTTCACTATAACAGAATACAACAGCCCTATATTAAACGAAAACTGTACAGAAGGGCATGGGTGCAGTTGTTCGGAATAACTTTATTAGCGCTATCATTGCTAAGCTTATTCTGTAGTATTCCTGGCCATCGATTATAGGCTGAAAATAATAAATTACATTTATGGTGTTTCTTCCATAGTAGTTACACTGAACCATCCATTTAATAAATTTGAGAATGTGTACATTTTGTATTTTCGTCAGGTTTAAAGAGGAATTCGTCATACCTTGTATCTTGAGCGCTTTACTTTTCCAACTTGATTATGCCTTAATGGGGAAGACTGGCTTCGGATTTACTCTATGAACAGTTTTCTTTCCAGTCTTGATATTTCCTTGGAAGTTATCGCTTGGGCCGGCCATTAACTCCTTGCTTTTTGGACAGGTACGAAGATCAGAGGAATCCGAATTCACAAGGCAAGACCTAACGGAACTGATTGGGCGCTTGACTGTGTCAGCATCTTTCTTAATATTGCTTGTGCGAGATACAGATGATTCGGATCGAATGTTCAGTGACTTAGTAACCTTCTTGAAATCAAGTGTTGGAAGTTGCTCAGGAGAACATTGAGGTTCGATTAAAAATTTTCCGCGAACAGAACGGCATTCGTGTTTTGTTGTTTTCAACGATACTGCTGGACATCGTTTTGTTGCCAATGCTGTGAGATTAAACGAAGTGAGCGGGGGTTTTCGGCCGCGAATGTAAATTGAAAAGCATGTATCAGGAACCAATGATCTGATTTGAGGATGGCAAGCAGGGTGTGGTACTGGTTCCAAGGACATTGCATTGTTGCATGCGCTTGCCTGTGCGTTTGACACTGCCAAGATGAGTATCGAAAGGGCGAGAAAACTAGTCTTCATCGTATAATCGTGGGAAAGGAAGAATATCGAAATGTAAACCAAGTTGTTTCTGTTGTAGAAGAGAATGTTGCCGGTACCTTTAAATTTTCTTATGTTTGTCAGTGGTAGGCCTTAAAAGTGTGGTTTTGGAATCTTGGAAGGCGTAAATATTATATTGATCTGCCAGTTAGGACATCATGAACTTTGCTGAAATTTTTTTCTTTATTGTATGACAGTTGTTACAGTACATGTCCTTTAACTGTTTTAATAAGAAGTGTACTCTAATGTGTACTCGGTGTGCTTTGAATGTCACGCTCACGTCCACAGCTCAAAATATATTCTCTTGTTTTTTTTTTTTTTAACAATATCTGACATACTTAATAGATATTCCCACTTCAGAGCCTGTATACTTGATCCTCCTGCTCATGTTAACTAATAAACTAATATACCACTTGACTTCGGGTCAGTGTCGAGGCAATATGAAAGACTCATTTTTGCACGATGAGACGATGAGACATTTGGGACTGCTCAATTTGAATGAGGTTTTGGAAAAGGTCACAAAAGTTGTCGAAAAAAATTAATCGCGACTCGATCATGGAAGTCCTCAGGTCAACATTCCTGGAGAAACTCCCAGAGATCAAGAGTGCAATTGATAATGCCGCTTACATTGCAATTGATACCGAGCTGACAGGTAAGACGTGAAGCATAAGCTAACAGGACCCAATGCATTCGCTCATGTCTCCGACTTCGTATTCATAGGCTTGTCTCGACCCATCAATAGCTACCGTGCAACAGACGATGTTGCCACTCGATACGAAAAAGTCAGCCAAAGTTCTAGGGAATTTTCCATCATTCAGTTCGGATTGGCTTGCTTCCACTGGGATGCAGATAAACGGGCATTTGTTGCCAAACCATTCAACTTTTACATTTTTCCTAATGGTGAACCTCGTGAAGCTGGCGAACGATTTTTCACCTGCAGCTCGTCTAGCCTTACCTTTCTAAAGGAATGCAACTTCGATTTTAACAAATTGATCAAAGAGGGTATTGGTTATCTCACCGACGAAGAAGCGGAGATGTACTTGGAACGAGTCAACATTACTCGAACAAAAGAAGGTAATGAATATTTAAGACTGATGGGTATCGTGGCGTGGAGGCGCTGACAACATTTGATGATATGTAGATATCGCTATTGACGATCAAAACCGGTCTTTCTTCGAAGCAACGAGGTTGGTAGACTATTTCCTGTAATCCAGCTTTTCTGATCGGCTAACTCTTCATCCAGAGAAGCTATTGATGACTGGTTACAAACTCAGTCTAGCAAGACTCTGAATATTGAGGCGGCAAACAGTTACCTGAGAAGACTTGTTTATCAAATCATAAGTGAAGGGTAATTTAAATTGTTCAAAGTAATTACAAAAATATATTCTTGTCTAATGGCATTGTTTACAGAAAATATAATGGGTTTCTTGCCGCAAAGTCTCTAGATAAACGTCAAATGCAGATTCGAAAACTCACGGAAGAAACCAGAAACATGAATCAAACGGTTGGTGGAACATTGTAGGATATTTTCACGATCTAATAGATATACTCACAACCGCATCATGATTCAGACATTACCGGATATCAACTTTTGTAAAGTCATTGAATACATCAAAAATGCGAACTGTCCGCTCATTGGACACAATTGCTTCCTAGATATTTGCCAAATAATATCTCAGTTCTGCCAACGTCTACCTGACGATGTTCAGGAGTGGAAATCACTGGTGCAGAAGAGCTTTAAAAGGTAGGTCTCGTTTACTTGAGTGGAAGGATGACAATATTTATACAAGTATATCCAACACCATGGGCATTTTAGGGTCATTGATACCAAACATCTTTCCAATCATCCGAAAATTAAGGTATGTGTTGAATGAATTTTCAGGTGGTAGATGGACTCATCCGAATACACAAAAGCTCATGCTCGTCTGCCACATATAGGAATTCTTACCCTCGACGGCTTTAGGCCCTCTATATGAAAATATGTCCAGGGACCCATTTAAAAGCCATGGTCCCAAAATAAGTATGTAAAGTACTGTCATGTATCTAAACATATGACCAATATTAAACCCTAACCACTCGCTCACCCCAATGCTTTATTCTAGTTCTCCACAAGGACTTTAATAGGTATAATCTGGATGACAATAGCGATGATATTGCTCACGAGGCGGGTTTCGATGCGCTAATGACCGGTGTTGTCTATCTTCGTATGGCATATTACATTTTGCGCAATGAAGGTATGATACGGGGTCTAACTTGCCTCACATTTCATGGTATGCATGGATGTTACACATCATTACGATATCTAACCATGGATTTACGCAATCAGTAAAGGAGCACAAGTCAAGACTGTCAGGTGTGAATGCAGGATCTGCAGGATCAATTGCGTTGGAACCATTTGAGGAACGTGAATCTGTAGTGTTGGATACCATGGAAAGTGATACAATCACGTCGACTGCGGTCGATACTGCGGGTCTTGGTTCGGAATCATCCCCTTCATCATCATCTGTATCTGATATGGAAGAAGGAGAGTATGATGGTGCACAAACAATAGATGGTATCGGTGAAGATGGCGACCCGTCCCAATTACTAAACACATGCACAAGTATTACTGATTTTTACGACAAGATGCATTTAATGAGATGCGAATTATATTTTGTTGACCTTAAAGGAGAAAGTGAAGGTAAGATGACCAACAGAGATTGTAGGCTCATGATTTTGTCTGAACTAGTCCTTGTGCGGTGGCTGACATACAACTCCCAAATATAGCACATAAAGTACGAAAGAATGTATTCTATCTACACAATATTCCAACTGGCATGAGTACTTATGGTCTTGAGTTGCTTTACGGAGATCTTTGTCCTGTTTCAATACACTGGAAGACCAATTCATCAGCATGGCTTACTGTCAAACATGAAAATAGAGTGGAACTTGCCAAACCTGGTTTATTAGGGATGGATGTTATAAAACCATTTGTGGAGGATGATACCAAGTTTTCTATCGCAAGTAATAATGGGATCACACCGGAAGCGGCAAACATTGAAATGCTGACTTCCCAAGAATATCATGATTTGCATCGAGCGCACAACGTTCGAAATGGTAATATCACACCAGTGCACCAAACAGTTGTTACCCCTGAGATTTCGTCGCCTGTTGCATCTGGGGGGACAAGTTATGACGGTAAGGGATATTGCCAGAGTGAAGATTGGTTGAGTGGTATACTCATTTCTGATTGTCAAACTTTTTATTTATTATTGTGCTTGTTACATTTTTACCCGATACAGATCTCAATTTCGAAATACCTGCTTCGCTACAACAAAGCCAGAAAAAGGTGGCACCTGAGGTCAAAGTTTCGGCTAAACGAGGTTACGTTGATTTGGATACCCCAGTATCATCTGATGCACATATAGCCAAAAAGCATCATAGATAGAGTGAAGCCAAGCAAATAAAAAAATGGTTTTAAAAAAAAGCCGCCCACTGTTTCCTTCAACGGCATGACCGGTGACTGTTTCTCCAAACGCTTATAAAAACTAAGACGATCATTTGACCTTTGAGAAAACTTCCATAACTACTACCTATTACTTTCTATAATGTCTGCTGCTAACGAAGCTACCGCCACTGCTGGTAAGATTGATAGTGAGTGTGTATGATGAGAGTTAAAGATCCACTTTGATTTAACTTGGACGTGTCATTTCTTTGGGTGACAATTTTGTTACGCAGACGTTACACCTCAGGATCAAGCTGTTGAGGAACCTGCCGCTGCTGAGGTCACAGCTGATTCTGGAGCTGCTCCAACAGCCTCCAAGGCTGTCAAGAAGAACGAGTTTTTGGATAAGATCAAGAATAGCTTCGACAAACTAGTTCATCCTAATAAGCACAAGGCCAGCGCTACTGCTCCTGCTGAAGAAGCTACTACTGAACCGGCCAACGCCGCTACCGAATAAAAACAATATCCCCCCCACACGCACGCAACGTTCAAAACAGGTTGGGGTTACTTCCTTCAATCTCGCTTGTGTAGCTTAACCTTCCCATTATAACTAGCGAGTTTGGCGTCTGTTTTTGTTCATTTTTTCAGTTCTTTTAAATCAGATCATACTTTTTCTTCGTTTTAATAATAATTGCGGTCTATCGCCTGTATGCAAATAATATATTGAAGTATAAATGCCATTATTTTTGGCTAATTTGTCTCCCCTACCATAAGACTATCACGTCGATGGTAGTAATAAAACCCTCAAGTATTATAATTATTATTGCATCCATCCACAAACAAAAAAAAATAAAATAACTGGTATCCAATCATAATATGAGAATATGGCAAATGGGTTCAAGTTTGGCATGGGGATTTTCCTTTCGTCACTTGAAAACAGCCCAACAGAGTAAGTACCCCAAGGTCAGTTGGTCTTATCACAATGTCAGCCGGAGACTCTATATATTGAAGCGGACAAGTGAAATAGGCAGCTAGCATAAGTAGGAGGAGTAAGTAAGCTAAAAAAAACACGTTGAGGAAGGGCAATCAAAAATGACAGTTATACCCGATAGAAACTGAGAGAGCGATGGAAGCCAAGCCAAGCCAAGCCAAGCAAACCAAACAAAACCGTTCGTGAGCAAAAGTAGGGAATGGATTGACCATGATGCTGTGGCTGGACAATGCGCCATTGCTACGCCTTTGAACTAGCCACTATACGGGTTAGGTGAGTTTGATGGCGTGAATAGACCCTGTTCTGGAACACGCTAGCAATTTTGAACTATACCAGAAATGTCAAACGTTTTGTGCATAAATTTGGAGTCCGCATTGGAAGGGCCCGTAAAACAAGGTTCAACATAAAAGAGGGGGGGGGGCAGCCGGTGGAAGGTTACCATGGTAATTACGGCGCGGCGGATGCAACTGTCTAGCAATATATTAACGAAATAATCGTACCACATTTGCAGTAATTATAATCGAAAATACTTTGTTTTGTTGGTGTTCATTTGAATGGTATGCCTTTATTGAAAAGTCTTTACAAGTGAGTTGTTGATATTATATCCGCCTTACCCAGTAAGGTGGGTTGTATAAGGAAAAAAGAAACAGAGAAATAAAGAAAAGGAAAGCAGTATTACGAAGTACAGACTCCAGATTCTGAAGGAAGCGAGTGATGTGATAAAATGAGAAAAAAAAAATTGTGAGTGCGAGTTGTAATCAAAGAATAACAGCGAACGAGAAAACAATTTGTACAGTAGTAGAAAGGAAAATATTAAGAAGAGAAAGGAATAGAAGACATGAGAAGAGTCAGGTTGTGGGGGGGGGAGAAGGGGGTTATTTTGCTGCGCCGTGGTGGGTCTATTATTTTTTTCTTTTGGTTTCGTTACAGTTTGCCTTCAGCAGTGGCCTTGGCAACGGCAGCAGCAACAGAAGCAACACCACCAGTAAGTAAGGGTTGGACAATATCAGCTTGTGAAGTGCCGTCTTCAACTCTCCACATCCACCAAGGACCTCCATATTCTTCATCGCCCCATCGGCCACATAGTCCCATTGGTAGAATAAAACGACCAGAGTATTCCCAGGTTTCTGATGAATCAAAATAAGTCTTCTCCCATGTCATCTGGCCACCTTCAGAGTCATCTACGAGACCAGTTATAGTGAAAGCTCCTAAATTGTCAGATCCATGACCTTCGAATCGAGTTAAAGGATTTGATCGAAGGTGTTGTGACGGAAATGGATGTGCCACGTTGTACGTGGCGTGATCGGTTGATGAACTGTCCTGCTGTTTTTCCTGCTCCACATCTTCATCATCCAATGGCACTCGTCGTAAGGTTAACCGCATGGGACCATCAAACCAATCTTCTCTTCTTCCATTGGATCGGTCAGAGGCAAGGCTATCATCAGGGTCAAGGAAGGAGTAATAACCCATCCATTCACCTTCAACAAGGTAAGCATCGCTAATATAATGTTCTTTGGACGCAAAGCCGGTGGATTCATAACGATTGGTTACAGTGGGCGGACAAATGTCGCCACGTTGTAACAGGTGGCGTTGTTCCCATCCGCTTCGACTTTCATCTAGACTGGCCTGGAACAGTTCCCGCTCATAGCGCCGCAAAAATTCTACATCAAACATGTGTGATGAAATCTCAAAAAGAGGGATAGGCGTGCATCCTGGAATGGCATCATATATATCTGGATGTTGAGCAAAGATGGTAACGAAGAATAAATGTAAAGCACTTGTAAGACCATCTTGAGCAGGATAAAATTGCAAAGAATTTGATTCCGATATGGGATGAGAGATTAAGGAGTCAGCATCAAAATTATAGGCAAATTGGCTGAGTTCAGGCGAAACGAGTTGAGTGGGTTGCTCAGAAGTAAGAAATCGAGTTATGGTGAAGTCTAAAATTTTTTTTACCATGCGTATTAGGTATAGGAAGAAATGGTAAATATAGCTGAAACGATCATGCGATGCACTTGAAGCTGTTGGTGCGAGCCTTACCATAGTTCACTAGAACGGAGAGAAAAGGTAAACAGATTGGGTAGGTAGCACGGTCGTGGAATCGGCCCAAGCGGAATGCGGCAATAGCAGCCATGTGGACTTGATGGTCAAGAATGTGAGCAATGTTCTTCTCATCTAGCAAGAGGTGGGTTAGAGGGTAGGGGTAAAGTTAAAAGAGCAGGGTTGTATTAGGATACATACCATGCTCAGTAATCATATCCCAAAGGCATTCCCAATCAACAGTATCTAACCAGGCGACTTTACCAGTTGTCGTACATGCCTGAACACCTGATGCACAATGGCGTAGAGCTTGACAACGACGTTTTAACGTAGCTCTCCAATTGTAGCCACTATGTAATCGTCTTCGGTAAATAGCGGCTGTATCAAACAAGGCCGAGAAAGCAGATTGCCATATTGAATTTCGTTGGTCGTGGTGAATAATATAATTCAAGTGTTGACAAGAGGCAGCCAAATTCATTAAGTCAGTTGGAAATAAGGTGGAGGAGGACGTAGCGACACTGACGATGATATCTAATAGTACTTCGTATGGTAATGAGAGTAATGGAGAAGTAGCATGGATGAGCAACGGTGATGGTTGCAACATTTTTTTTTTGTGTGCGTAGAGTGAGCGGAGAGAGAGAGAGAGAGAGAGAGAGAGAAGAAGAAGAAGAAGAAGTAGAAAAGGAAGTGAAAAGAATTGTCCTAATGTAAGAAAAACGATAGAATAAGAAGAAGAAAAAAAAGGAAAAAGGGAAGGGGAAAGGTCTAGATCCCACTCTCCGTTTTGGGAAAGGCTCAATGCCTTGTACAAATGGTGTGTTTTGTGAACGGGTCTAAAGAAGTGCGCCCCCCCAGCATTCCATTTAGCCTAGCTAAAACGTAGAATAGATTGGTTTGAAATTTGAAAATAATCAAGTGCTTGCTTTTTTATTGAATCATATGAAGTAATCATCCTTGGTTATTGCAAGCCTTCGTATTTTCCCTTTTGCTGAGCTTCTTTATTCAAACAATGGAACGCCGCTGTGGAGCCAATCAGCACTCTTTCTTGTCAGATTAAGCAATGGCGCTCGATCCTTTTTTTCTCCATAACACGTTTTTTTTTTTTGAGGTCAGGTCAGGTGATACACATATTTTTGAAATCAGTTTGCGGCTGTGTACCATGTTAAGGGTACCTGAGAAATCCCACTTCATCTAGATTATCCACATTCATGCCTCGATTGGAAGGAGCTGAACAAGGTCTACTGGGATCTCACCATATTATTAAGAGACACGCCACATCCTTTTGGGCCGACTTTAAAGTCAGTCAAGTCAACTTCCTTTTTTTTTTATTATTATTATTTTTTTTCTTCTGGCGACGTTAACGTAGCTTATTTTCCACGCTTTCTCCCAAAATAGGATTTCTTGAATAGAGGAGTGAGTGGACATGGTCTCATGTGGTAGGATGACTTATTGAGAGCTAACCAATAATCCCCATTGAAGAATGTTATTTCACTGGCTATCGGTATCATCATGGGTGCTCAATTCAACAATATCATCACGTCGTTGACCGACGATATTATTATGCCTCCTGTTGGTCTAGTTACAGGTAAGCGAGCTTCAGTCCATGTTGGCGGGTGTTGTATTATTGTCATCATCAGGTTAAATTAACCCTTTCCCTCGGTTTAACCTTGCAGGAAACAATTTTAAGAATCTCTTTGTCATCATTCGTGCTGGATCAACTGCCAATGCTACTTATGATACCTTTCATCAAGCACGAGATGATGGTGCAGTCACTTTCAACTATGGTAATTTCATTCAAACCATCATCAACTTCTTTTTGGTTGGGTTTGGATTGTACTGGATAGTAAAAGGTATAGCTGACTATTTCCGACCCCCTTTCTACACTAATTCTAACCCCTCTCTCCTTAGTATCGCAGAGCTTCCAGCGGAAGACTTTAAAGGCTTCATCCGTCAAATGCCCCTTTTGCTTATCGAATGTTGCTAAAAACGCTAAAAAATGCCCCGCTTGCACTTCTTGGATTGATGGCAGGGATGGTGAAACTACCCTCCCCATTTCGCCCGAAGAAAGTGAAGAAAACGATGATGACGCATAGTTGAATCTGATGCCGCTAGTTAACTAAGGATACATAGAATATTTTTTTAGTTTCTAATTTGGCATTATCTGCCAAAACAAAACACTTTAGAATGTATTTCTAATGTTTTCTTTACTTTCTTTCCAGCTTGGCTGCACTTTGAAAATGGATAGAATAAAATGTTGGGAATCGGGGCTTTGTCCGATGAGAGGAAAGCCTCTAGCACTAATGTGAGGACGGTAGATTGGGTTAAAGTCCAGCCAAGCAACCCATTTTTTTTTGTTTTTTTTTTTGGTTGAAATCGTTGACCAGCCAACCTAGGCAATCGCATGGTTTACACTAGGGTTGGTCAATGCTGTCCACAAAGTTTTACCTTGACTGAACACTCTCATTTAGTTTACATATACCGTACGTAATACACAATTACCGCTGAACATGAATTAACATCGCAGCAAGCAAATTGTAATACATTGTTTAAATGATATATTACACGAAAACGTGGAGTACCTGGACCCGCGATCATTTTCATACCTCCTTACTTGGACTGATGTAATAATGTACAGAATCACATAGTTGTAGAGTGCTACTACTAGACCTATCCAAGTCCTGCTGACTAGTAGCATAATTAGGATATTTGAGTATGTAGTCATCAATGCCTGGTAAGTCCGCCTCAAAAGACTTGACAATTGCCACTTGGAGCATACCAATGTCTGAAAACCAAAATTATGAAACAGTTAATATACGGTGTGGTCCGGGCCGGTCATACAAGCATGAATGACATATGATTGCATACCTGTCCAGAGACTAACATCGATTTCAATATCCGTTGTCAGAGAATAACAATACGGTCTAGTTGGCTTAAAACAATTGTGGGATGGCCAAAACATACGTGATGATGTGTCAGGTAGCATGACCTAATGCAAGAAAAGGATGATATGAACATTAGTTCGACTTGCCTAGTTCTCACACCAAAGCCTCAGGTGATAATGACACTAACCATCACAGCAATTGTGTTGATATAATCTACAAACTCAAAGTTGGCCACAATATGAATTTTGAGCGGAAGGTTGGCGGAGAAGCTGATAGGCTTGTCAATATTAGGTGCAGGGACCAGAATCTTAGCAGCTGTTCTTTTCAACGGATTTTTGAGATCCAGACCAAGAGGCGTAAATGACTATAACCATACTTAGGTTAGTTTTGGAAACCCGCACCATCATATCGTTTGTAAAGCTCAAGAAGAGATCAGTCACACTTGCCCTCATGTATGAATAGAGTGCGGCAAAATTTGCACTAGTAGGATGACTACGCGCTTTGAATAGCTTGGTTCGAAGGTCGGTCAACTCCACTAATTTAAAGTTGTCTTGGTCAAATTTCCTAGTGTAGTGTACACAAACCAAAAAATCAAAATTCTAGCTCCATCTTTCACCACCATATGAGGTCCCCGACCATCAATACCTTTGTATTACATCAATCCGCTCAATAATCGACATCAGCATATTGGCAATATTAGTGGGATTGTCGCTGCAACATGTGGTTAACAATAAGGAAAAAGAGCACCAGTACTATACTCGAAATGTTATAAATCGGCTTACGTGGATATCTGCTTCAAGATTCCGAAAAACCAGAGCATATTAGCCAGGACTCGGAAATAGATACCAGCATTGCGCGATGGTCCAGATAACCCCAAGAACGTATGCTCCATTTGATATGACATGTGCAAAATATCAGATGCACACTGTAGCGATGATGTACTCTCTAGTGCCATACTGTTTTCAACCTTATACTGGGTGGGCATGGGTGAGAGGCGTGAATACTCCGGTATAACACTTGAAAACCTCCATACCTTCAAAAATCGTTCACAGCACGCGACATAGATATCTGCAAAGTTCGCCTTGCCTGCTACTAGTGGGCTTAGTCCGGCAGCGTATTTTAAGTTTCTACAAAATAATCTATCGTTTAAATAAAATTCTTTTCGTCTCCAAGATTGTTTGAGTCAACACCCACCTCGAGATGATATTTGCAGTTTGTTGAACATCGTTGGCGTTATTATCACGTAATTGTTTTGTCATCGTCGTTATCATGTCCAACGTCCTATCCATGTATTGATTTACATCCTCTGCAGTCGTCCAACCTTTGACTGAGTAAGAAGTAGAAGTTAGATATTATATATTTAATGCTTTGCAAAATAGTCTGACCGTTGCAACTGATACTACCTTCGTTTTCTCCTTCCCACATGTCTTGAGACTGTTTTATAATATCTGGTGGAGCTTTGCTGAATATTTCCTGAACAAATGTGTGTGAGTTGCATGAATGGATATTGTATTGCTAATATTTTCAGTATGTACCTTCAAGTTGGGGAAACAGTCTGGAAAGCGGCTGCGCAGGTATAGAAAGTGAGAGAAACAATATTTCGGAAGCAGGCTAACAATGCTCAAGTCGACATAGCATGCATTCACGATAAAGATGATATAAGCGATATCTAAGCAACAAGAGTTAGCATACAAGAGCATAAAGAGATTTAATATATATTATTGTCCTGAACCACTCACAATTCTTGTCATCTGCATTCGCCTCTCTCGGCAGATATTTCTTGTCGTATTTCAGCAGATCTGGTACCATTTGCTCTGCAGGAAGGTACAGCAGGAAGAGTATGACGGTCACTACAATGCGTAAATCTATATTTTACTCTCGCGATACTTACTAATAAAATCAGCGTGAGACCGCCCAACATCATGAAGACATCGATATATAGATAGTTGATCCTCAGAATATCTTTCCATGTTAGCTATCAAATTGTCCAGGAGCACGCTTAAAGATTGCTGTGTAGACAAACGGACCACACTGTAGAGTCAGAAGAAAAGACATAGGTCTTAGCCTTAATAAAGTAGGTTTGTTCCAGGAAACTGACAGTTAGACATACCGTAAAAGATCATGAGTACTCTCTCTTGCAGTTTTATCAGCATCCTCCAACGCTCCAATAACAATCTCTAGCTGGTCAGCATCCAGTACGAGTTTGGTCCTCTTTCCAATTTTTCGCAATGAATGGATGGCATTAAGTCGGACTTCGTCAATTTCATCATTAAACATGTCTGCGCGCCAAGATTCAAGTCAAAAATTATACCTCACAGCTATGGATGAAGATAGAGCAACCTACCGACGAGGAAATCAATCGCTTTTGTAGTAAATTGGTCATTATACATGCACAGCTCACAGATAGAGTCTTGTCAAAAGAGTGAGAGACAATTGCTAGGTCAGAATGTTGCAGCCAGAAAAACTCCTACGTCACGATTGACTGACTTACCTATGGACGCATTGCGTACTTCTTTATATTCGTCTTCAAGACCATGGACAAAAGCACCACATGCTCCAGAGTCAAGAATGCGAAACTCTTCAGATTCAACATCAAAGTCGCCTTCTGCCACAGGAATCATCTTACCGCTCTGACGCTATTCAAGTTTCACTCATCAGCATGCATGCATAATATCAACTATGCCCACCTCCAGTTACTTACATTTACCACTTTGTTTGCAACACCTTTCTTTCCTCTTGCTTTTCTGGTGTTATGCGACATGATTTGCTTACTGAACGTTTGGGAAAGGACGTTTGGGTCGACGTGCTGGTACGAAGCCATGATGGTACAAGCTTTTGTTCGAACATTGACACCCACATCATTGACCATGTCGCATATCTTTACAAATGCATCGTCAAGCAGTCTCACTTCTTCATCTATGCCTTCATGCGCCAGCCGCATTCGATACTCTGGATATAAACAGCCTAGTGCCCTAGTAATATATGTCAGTTAACACAGCAATAGCTCAAGTACTAGAGATGCCTACATACCAGATTAGATTCAAACCGCCCATTCGAACGTCTTCAAAGTCATCCTTCAAAGCTCGAACACCATGTTTATACAGAGATATGTCAAGTGGACAACCACAGAGTTTCATGTTCACTAGAGCTTCCAGTGCACTCTATATGTACGGATAAAAATGGTTAAATCCATATAAATAATTATGAATCACTATAGGAGCAGGAAATACCTTTCTTACTCTCTGGTCGCTGTCAACCACATAGTTGCTAATGATTCTCTGGATTTCGATTCTGTCCAAGATATAGGTGGCTGTAGGCAGCATATCACTAGTTGATAATTGTGAAGATGCCGATTCATGATCCCTTTTGTACTGTGAAACTTGGTAAAGTATCGAAGACAAAACAGACAATAACTGAATGCAAGCGGCTCGTATGAGATGATGGGTATCAGCCAATTCAGACACTGCAAAGTTGGATAGAGCGACAAGTAGATCCGCCAAATTCGTTGAACGTCTCCAATCAATTTCTCGAACCTGCAATATTTTGGTGATGCCTCTGTAGAGTTGGTGTTTGACCTTTGTCGATTTGGATTGTCGCAACTATCCAAAATCGAGACGTTCTTAGTCATATTTGTTCAATACGTTTCTCACTATCCATCAAAAGCTGCATCATTTACCTGATTACAGAATTCCTCTAAAATTAAATTTACCCTGTAGGTTGGCAAACTGGATAATCTAGTGATCAATATAATGACCATACACTTGGTGTCATTGTCAGTTTCAATGAGGAGTCGATTCATCAGCGTCTTCATCATATCCGTCTTCTCTTTGATCTCCATGGCTTGCAAGTTTCTGGATATCCATAGTAATGCCTCAACATATCCATTAATTCATATATTCCCTCTATATTTCATATATGGCTCGTCACTCACCTGGACTCTAGCTTTCACTTGATCTGACTCCAACTCATGTACCTGACGAAGCAGCTAATTCACAGTCACAAACAACGTTAGTTGCCAAATGGACAATGGTATGTTATTGATGCCAATTGCAAAGTGATAAACAAGAGTAATAAGAATGCAAAAGGTCATATCACTAGAATTAAAATGTCCTAAAAGCTTGTGCTTCTCTCTTCACATCTAGTGGCAATAAACTAAAATCAAGGATACCTACCGTAAGTTGTGGGACGCCGTGCTCTACAGTTGAAGCGATGAGACCTTGAAAAACAGCTGAGCTATTATAAGGTACACTATTAGAGAATGAAGGATAATAAATTAGTGCATGTTGAGCATTCTGTCGTGAGGTAGCCATTAGACAAGGAACAGTGACATATGGTGATAGACTGCTACTGGTCGAAATTGGATGGTGAATACATACGTTTCTTTCAGAAGCTGGATTTCCTCATCCTCAGCAGGATCCTCGGTGTCTCTTTCAGAAAATGAACGCTTCATTTCATAATAGAACAACAGCTATTGGTTCAGCCAAAAGTCGCGCTTGACGGACGCTGATGCATTTCTCCACCCCGCCCATTTCCAGACATCGCATTGAAATATCATGTGATCCGATGGGTGGCTTACACAGGGACGCCGCTTGGTGCATGTCGTGACCACGTAAGGCAAGACCAAAAAGTCCAACTGAAATCTATACGAATCACTTAGCTTATAACACAACGGCATGGCGGCCAACCGTGTGTATCCTGGACCGAATGCAATAAATTATGGACAGCAGCAGCTGCCTCGGGGCCCAATTCCTAACGGCATGCGGTACACATATCCTCCTCCTGGTGGCAGCACTTCAGTATATTCAACACCCGCGACGCCTCCAGTGTATAATACTAATCAAATGCGACCTGCACCCTACTACCCTCAATACATACCGCCTACGAATCGTATGCCGTCAGCAGGTCTTCAAGGGACGTTTTCAACTTATCCAGCGCGACTCCGGCAATCAGACAACAACGCGCTTTTATTACCAGGAAGCTACGTGGGTGTACGAAAAGCCAAATTTACCGGTCAATCCGACGATGAATTTGACGAATTCGAAGATGACGAGAACGGCACTCCTTTCTCTGGTACAAGAACAACACGATCTCAGGCTCAGCAGCAACAGGCTGGAAGTCAAGCTATGGCTCCTAGCGGAAGTGGTGGCACACCAACCACTACTGAATTACGGAAAATACCACGTAAAAGAAATTACCTAAATGCCAGTGAAGAAGACTTTGCGCATGGCTCTGATATTGAAGAAGTTCTGGTACCTATTCGACTTGATCTTGATCTTGACGATATCAAATTACGCGATGTTTTTCTGTGGAATATGAATGGTAAGCTGTTCTTGAGAGTGCTTATGATCAATGGATTTCGCGAAATTAATATCCTGCCAGAGCAATTCTTGACCCCAGAGAAATTTGGAGAAATCCTTTGTGAGGATTTGGAGCTCCCTTCTTTCAAGTTTATACCTTTGATTGCTGAATCTATACGAGCCCAAGTGATGGATTTTGAATCGATTCATGAAGTAGAGATTCCTGATGATGGCATGCGAGTGGTTATAAATGTAAGTGTAGTGTTCCTTCGTGCTCTTGTGTCATACGACTCCCATTCATATATAATGAAATATAAGACGAAAAGTACTGATATGCTCTTTTGCAGTTGGACTTACAGATTGGAAAAGTCAATTTACGGGATAGGTTTGAGTGGGATTTGGCAAATGATTCGTCTTCTGCACCAGAAGTTTTCAGTCGGCAGCTGGCATCCGACCTTGGCATTGGTGGTGAATTCGTTGCCATTATTGCACATGCGATACGAGAGCAGCTGTATCGACACAAGAAGCAACTTGTAGATGAGGTAAGGAACTTAATCGGTAAAGCGCTTATTTTCGTGCATACTCTGTGCGTCATGACTCACACATAGCTGTGGCAACTAGTATGGTATTGAGGGTGAAATCATGGATTCTCTGCCCACTGGATTCCGAAATATGGATGATGCGGAAGCGTGGGCACCTCAAATGGACGTATTATCTAATGAAGAGTTAGAGAAGATTCTCATTGCTCAAGAGAGAAGCATCAGGTAAGTGTGAACTGCAATTTGAAGAAGGAGGCTTGGGTTCATGATATTTAATGATATACTGCTTTAGACGCATGCGGCGTGAAACACGATTCAAGCGCTCTAGACGACGAATGTCGCCAACACCTCAAAGGATGTCAAGATATAACTCCATGACTGGCACCCCGATCTAGACAAGTTCATTTATACGACAACCTAATGAAATACAACTCTCTTGCTTCTTTTTGTAAATAAATCAAGAATTTATACGCCTCAAACGTTGTTTAGTTTATACATTATTGCTGTCAATGGCACCGCTTTTGTTTTGGTAATGAAGCCTCTTCATTTGTGACATGTGACTTCACAACCAAGCAACCTCCACGTTTCAGAACAAAAAATTTAAATTCGAGTCTTGGCGGCTCAACGCTTGGCTGCCTATGCTCTATCTCTTGAATCTGACACCTCGAACATTGCTTCTGATTGCCATTCTCATTGCATTCCTTTGGGCTGCTCGTGGCTATCCCAAGTGGCGCAAGGATCGCTTGGCAGCAAGGTCTACTCCCGAAAAGACCGTACCACCAGCCACTAGCACCGAGAAGGACGATACGACGAGCAACCTCTCAAGCTTACTGAATCTCAAATCAATACCGGTCCTTCCATTGGCAGTAGTTTATATTATACTTCGAGCAATGTGGGATCTGTTCTGTTTGACAGTGTATTACAGTCTACTTGCATGCGAGCGCCTAGGCGTGCGCTTGGACTCCGCATTGTTCCACTTTGTCAATGTCCAATTGCCTGTGATTCTGCATAATATTGGACAATGGTGGACTAACACTGGTATTCATATCTGCCGTCAAGGTTGGCAGTATACGATGACAACGCTAATACCGTTGATGATAAAAGCGATCGATCAATTGGCCTTGCGCCTGTCATTGTATTGGACTGCTCTTGGGAAATGGATGGCAGTCATGTCAATTCATCTACATGAAGCCTTTACAAAAGTCCAACAGATAGCCATGGCCACCTTCCATGCTGTAGAAGCACCAATTGTATGGTTGGCTTGGAGGATATCAAGACTTGCTACTCTGATCTCGAACGGAGTGATAAAGATTTCAAAAGCATTGTGGCAAGACATATGCGCTATCAGTCATGTTGTAGCCAGAGTTGGGAGCTTATTCTGGAATTCCATCGGCTATCCCGTCACCGTCTTTATTGTAGATAGGACAGAAATTTTGTACAGAGCCATTTCTGCTGCTGCGACCAAGATATGGAACACTCTGGCTACCAGGGTTGTCTTGCCGCTCTACAGACTCATTCGCCCACCTTTAGAATGGATGATTTCCAAGATATTCAGTTTCTTGTTATCAGAAAGGGTACAAAAGGCGCTCAGATCATATTGGCAAAAGACGGTGTCTATGGCTGCCTATATGACTAAGGATGTCGGCATCTTTATTCAATCTATATTCAAGGCCATTGAATGGGTGATCATGAATCTTGTCTTTCCATTATATCGTACTCTACGATTTCACCTCTTACCCAATCTCTCTGCTCTATACATCCGACTCAGGACTGCCTTCTGGAGCGTTATTGGTCCCATCTCTTCCTTCATATCTCCCTTAATGTCTCCAGTGATTCGGGTTTGCACATCGCTATACGGAATAATTTTATACCCTGCTCTTTGCACAGCATATACCACGATTATCAACTTAGGGATCAAGCTCATAAACAAGATTCGGATACAACACAATTTGTATCGCCTTTGTCAAAACCTGTATTTCCACGTGTCTGCTGCGGCAGTGTTCCTCTATGAACAATGCGCAGCAGCGTATCTGACATGCTCAGCATTCTTTTGGCAACATGCACCAGCGATATCGAATGTGTTGGCCAAATCAAGCGAGCAAATACTCGCAGTTTTAGCAGTGGCGTGGTCTGAAGCGCAAATCATTGGAGGACAGATCTCAGCCAGTATCAGCGTACAGGCTGAGGCGGTGGCACAGTCACTGGAACGTGTAGTTGGAACGTGGATCGATGCCCAAACAGAGGAGGCAACAGGAGACAGTAGCAGCAAAGTTAAAACTCAATAGCACAACGAAACTAAAGCACACGCCACAGTGTTATATAGCAAAACGTAATTGTAAATAAATAAATAAAAATGACAAGCTGTAACCATGGTGATGATTGACATATCGTTTATAAACAAAAGCAAGTCCACAATTCTAAATACAACGTTCTTTCTGCAGACTAAAAGAAAGTATTTGAAGAAATACAATATAGAAAATTGAATGAAAAGAAATAAATAAAAAATAAATAAAAAAATTCGCTTATCGCCGTAACGAAGCGAACCTTGACCCTCCATACTGAGCCAAGCTGTACAAATGGATAAAAAAGGGTATGCATAGTAAATACGTGATGATCAAAGTAGAAAACAAGATTCTCTCTAAAAAAATAAGTTCAGGTCATTCCACGTGTGACCTGTGTGAATGACCATGTTAAGGCATTACATCCAAACGTTATGCCCAGATTTCGGCTCGAGGACAAAAGTCACGCACGGTTGCCAGGAAACGAGGTTCAATAGCATGGCATCCAGACATAGACATCATTTCTAATTGATAAGAGCTTCGCCATTCAAGATTGCGACCAGTCACTCCTCGACAATCGTCCAGGTGTAACTGTTTCAGATTTTGACCGTGAGTTGCGATGCTCATTAACACAGCGTCAGATATTCCAGTATTACCAGCCAAATCTAGAACTTGTAGCTCTTGACATTGTTGTAATATTTTGTATAGTCCGTATTCTAAGTTATTACGGGGAGGAGGAGAACCTAGAGGACTGGTTCTTGAACCGGAATACTTGATAAATCTAGAAGGTTTTTCTTGGAGGATCGGTATGTAGAGTTCCCGCAGTTCAGGACAAGAAGATGCCACGGTTACTAATATGGAGTAGCATGAAAGTAGTTGCGAGCAGTTCTCAATTCTCAGTGACTTCAGTGCTGGTGGTAACCACAAATTTGGTTCAAGCTCATCCTCATTGTTCCAAAGTGTGATATCCTTAAGCGTCATAGTATTGATAGGTGCGGATGACTTGGCCATGCCTTGTTGAAATTCGGGTGTAAAAAAATTGGATGGAACCTTGCTAGCAGTAAACTTTTCTAGTGATTTGAGAGAGGATATCCATTCAGTCATAGAATCGTGGGGAAGATACAGCTTTGGCAAGTCTATAATTGCCAAGTCCTTGATTGTGGAGGCTCCCATCTCATTTTGTAACATGGTCCGAAATAAGTAATCGGAGTTCAATGACATGCGAAATCGTTCTTTCCCAAAGTCCAATGTGAGTTTTCGCAAGTAGTGACATTGGTCAATGATAGAGAGGATGTAGATGGCAATGTTCATAGATGGTGTTGAAGCAGTTTTGATGGGTGTCACCGGAGCTGCTGATAGGTCTTCGTTGGATGTTGAACTATTTCTTCGAAGTGATCGCAGCAGCTGTACGAGTCCCTTGGGAGACGTTGGCCTTATATTGATTGAACGACTTGACGATGTGGAAGTTGCAGAAGACTCTAGTAACGGCTGTGGAACAACTTCATCGTCCTGAAGAATCTTCATCTTAATAACAAGCTCGGCTACATAACCACCGATCTGTGCAGTCGACATGAAATTCTCAAGGGAGCGAAGGTACTTTCTTCTCTTCTCGAAGAGATGAGGAGGTACAGATACTACAAAACAATCGTATAGTCTACGAAGTGCTGCTTGTCTCCAAGATAGCTGTACCATTCCAAAGGCGATGACATCTTTCTTGTCGTCAATATGTTGAACAATAAGATCGAGCAATTGATCAGGAAGTGACCAGTTTTGATGTAAGGAGGTCATTATGTTGGGTTGAGGTAAAAGAATGATAATTGAACAACAGAGAGGAAAGGAAACTCAGTCAATTTATAGAGAAAATAAACTTGTAAGCAAGTTAAATGTTAATGAAGTGAAAAAGGAATTAACCCAAGTTCTTGGCTGCATCCATTTGGCTTTCTGGAAAGCTGATCAGTGCAGACGCAAATATTTGTGCTACTGCCAGTTTTGGTGCTCAGCCGTTTGTTGCCACCAGGCTATGATATCCATTGCCCTCCTGTTCGTCATTCTAGTAAACGTTTTGTAAATATTGAACAAAGTGTTATTAGGAAAAAAACGATGATCTCTGTTGCGATGCAACAGAGATCAAAATTGAAGCTAACACCGAGGTGTTTTATCTTTTTTTGTCTTATGTCATGCTGGCTGGGACTTTTTGGACACGAGCTCAGCAGCGCAGCTGGTACCCAGGAAACTGGCGTTAATGATTCTGAAAGCCCTGTCATGACTGGCTGGGTAATTTAATTTATTATGACAAGTTTTGTTCAGCTTGCTTTGCTTAGCACTTGACTTGCCATTAATATTTTATTTATTTATGATCTCATTATAAAATATTAATCGGGTTTGGAGTCTTCGCACAGACTGTACGACATATGTTTTGGCGCGCGTGGATATCTAGGAGTTCGTAGTGCTACTCGTTAGCTTTGAGTTGCCAAAATATTTAGGGGCGGCCATTGGCAGCCAAGCTGCTTGAACAGATGAAACTCCTCGTACATATTGCTTAGTTGTAAATACCTGCAATAAAAAATATGATTCATGCATCAATATATCTGAACTAAATTAAAGACAATTTTCGACTACCCCGCCGGTGACCTTTCCTCAATGACTTTTCCCCCCACAAGACGCTTTCTAGATTCTCAACTTTCCCACAAGGATAACCAATCCGTATGACTTACCAATTCGTTATACATGATCGCCTCAACCCTCTTGCCAAACATGGATGAACCGGGATGAATGCTTATTGTTTGCCCTCCTAACACACTTTTATATGTACCATCAGGTTGGAGTAATGCAGTGTTTTGGAAGAAGCCCGAGAGGAAGGACTTGAGAATAGCGTCTGTCTCGTTTCCTGCGGAGGCGCTGGAAACGATACCCATTCGAGTACAGAATTGTATCAGCTGATTCCTTACGTCCTATTTAGAAAGAGATGGAGTCAAGAGTTAGTGAGGGGTAGGCCCATAATATTCAGACATCGGGTGACACATACCAGTACAATTTTCATATTTCGCATATTGATAAAGTTTTCTCTGCACCACTCCTTATCGCCTTTGACTTCCCAGTAGCTCTTCAATACATTCAGTAGGGTGAGATGATCACCATCGGGATGGACGAATCGTTTCTTGGCATCGGCTACATTATCTCGTTTATCGGGGGGTGTAAAGAATACTGAATCGACCGAGAGAAGGGATATAATCGATATGACTTCTGATGTGCATTCGTATTGCTGCGATTGGATTAAAACTTTTGAAAAGACTGGGTCGAGTGGAAACTCGGCCATCTGCTTTCCTTCTTCGGTAAGCAAGCCCTTGTCATTAATAGCACATAAAGAATAAAGCTGCTCGAGCGCCCGAGACACTGATGAATTATTATAGACAATGTCAGCTCAACTGTCATATTATAATAGTATAGTAATAATTAAGATATTATATTCCCGACGCTTACATGACGTTCTAGATGGACGATCCATATAATCAAAGCCGAGAACATCCTCGACCCCGGCTGCCTTTAGGTTCAAAACAGCAGCCGCCAAATTGCAACGCTTGATTTCAGGGACAGTGTTTTCCTCAAGGTCAGCAAAAGAAGTTTCCGTGTATAGTCTATAGCAAAATCCAGCAGCCTATATAGATCATGATCGATAAGCATTTTTTGTTAATGTTTAGGATTCCAATCCGCCCCTTGAATAACGTCATGAACCGGGGGGTCAACAAACATATTGCCAAACGATACATACCTCACGACCAGCGCGACCCATCCTCTGTCTTGCAGAACTCTTGGATATGGGGTGTACTAGCAAGCTCTCAACGCCTATCTTGGCATTGAATCCACGAACTTTCGCCACTCCGCAGTCGATCACATACCTTATACCGGAAATGGTAATGGAAGTTTCTGCAATGTTAGTTGCCAAAACCACCTTTCGCGTATTACTTGGAGCAGGATCGAAAACTTTTTGTTGCTGCGCGGGAGGTAATGCAGCAAACAAGGGGCACGGAAGTAGTGCTTGTACTGATGAAGGCAATTGTCCAGCATATTCAGTCAATAGTGCAGTTAAAGTTTCAATTTCTTCTTGACCTACTCAGAATAAAAATAAAAAATACCAATCAAGGAGAGGTCCAGTTAGACCACATGAAGCACTATGAGCCCATAAAACAACTCATTCCATACCAGTTAAAAACACCAAGATGTCTCCTTTCGGCCGTCGCATATGAACCTGAAAGATTGTGACCAATGCCGCGTCCAAATAATCCGATTGTGGTTCTATAGTATTATACACTTTAACCGGGAAGAGTCGACCTGACACATACATGATTTGCGCTCTTTTTTTAAATGGTTAAATGCTCGAAATCTGGCATAGTACTCACCAAGCACATGAATTCGCTTCCTTACCTGTTAAAGTACTCGCTGAATTTCTCGGCATCCAGTGTAGCACTCATCACAACGATCTTGAGTTCGCAAATATCCTTCTCCCCACGTTGAACCATTTCCTTTCGAGTCTGTTGTATTGCTTTCACCATCCCAAACAACATATCCGTTCGTAAAGTCCGTTCGTGTGCTTCATCCAACATAATCACACTATAACGCCGTAATAACTTATCTGAGATGAGTTCACGCAGAAGCATACCATCTGTCAGATATTTAATCATTGTGTGCTGAGAGGAGGTGTCATCGAAACGCACTGTATAACCGACCTATCATAAACAACGATTGAATGAGTATTAAACCGATTACGTGCATAATTCAAGCGTGGCTGATCGGCCGAAAAGTAACATACTTTGTAACCCAACGTAGTCCCAACTTCTTCAGCTACACGTTTTGCTAAACTGGTAGCCGCTACTCTTCTTGGTTGCGTTACTGCTATTGTGCCTCGCCCTTGAGAACCTATACCACACTCTAAAAGGAATTGCGGAATTTCTAAAAAACAGACAATTGAGAAACTTTCAAGTTTAAAAGCCCAATTGATATTCATTCATTACTTTCAATTACTACTTACGGGTTGTTTTACCACTTCCTGTTTCACCAACAATCACAACAGTATCGTTTTCTTGTACACCTTTGATGATTTGATCCCGAGCTGAGGAATAGAAGTTAGCATACAGACTTTAGCACAATCGCAGACCACCAGATATCCTACCAGAATATACAGGGAGGCTTTTTCGAAATGTGAATAATTCCTGCTTTCGTCTTTGTAAAACGTTTTCCTGCTTTTGTGTTGGAGCTCTCGGACGATTGGATTCCGCTCGGTCATTTGGCTGATCGGCTCCATGTTCATGAATACCATTTTGCACTCTTCTTCGTTTAGAGGTATGCTTGTTGTCATGAATTATAAACTGGTCATCGTCGTCGTTGCCGAAATGAACGACTTTTGCCCCAGGAGCCATTTGCAATGTTCAAGGTGAATGATACCTGCCAACCTTTTTTTTGTGACAAGCAATTTTTTTTTTTTGAGCTGCCTGCAATTTGGACTGCAAATGTGCCTGAATGTCTGAAGAGCCCGCCTACGGCTTAAGTTGCCCTGAAGTGACCCATCCGAAGATGGTTCAAGAGTTACAACAAACGATTTTCCAAACCAACGTTATGAAAAAAAATTGTCGTCACTTTATGGCCATTATCAGTTAGCAATCTCCATTCCTTGCTGAGGATCTCACACTGTGAATGTCAGTCCCTCTACCCACAACGATTCCAAGTCCGACCCGAAAGCATTCCTAGCAACTCTATGCCTTTCGTCACTGAAATATTAACACTGCCAATCATGGTCACATCAGCGCAAGAAAGGAATATCTACAGTACAAATTCATTTCAAATGAACTGGATGGCTAACAATAAAAAACAGCTTTAGCAATGTCTTAATACCCTCGTTAATCATAGATTTCTCTGCGCCTGCTACTGATCTGTAGTCCTCTGAGAACTCTTTGTATCTAGTGGTTATTCTGCACCTTCACTACTACTCACTACATGGTTTCACAACCGCAGGCCAGGTAAAACGTGCATGATGAGTGAAGAAACGCCTATTGCTCTGGTTTAGAGGATATAGAGTAACTATATATTGCATTGTGGTTTTATTATTCAAGTGAAGATTAATAAAATAGCAGATCAAACAAGTGGGAACGCTTATATTATCATGTTTAGAGCAATGCTTGGTTTCTTCATGGTACGATCAATAATTGTCGTAGACACTGAAATTGAGAGTTTTAACGTACACATTCATCAATGATTTTTCAGAGCACTTACCCATTTGCCGAATGGTGCAATTTACCCAGCTTTTAGAGCGCAGGTAATCCAATACCAGCGTTGCCAAATTCGGTCGTTCCATGATCGCCCAATGTATCAGTGCCACAAAAAGTTTTACTTCTCTACTTGAATGTTTAATATTCTACCTCACTGTGTAATATACTGACTTCTTTATTTTTGCATGCTTACTTGCATGACTGATGACATGACTAGACGACATTATGGGCTGAAATAACAGGTTCATGACCGTTGTCTCAGTCTCTTCCCAATGATTGGCTGTTGAAGAAAAGCTCCGAATACAGAGAGGGTCAGCAACCTATAACGCGATCATAAATTTTCCCCCTTTCTACATTTTTCGCGCCAGCCCTAAAATGACTAATTCAACTTTCAACGTTTCTGTAAAGGCAAATTTTCGCGAGCGGGTCTCAAGTTCGGATCGTAGAGCAAGGAGCGGTAGGATTCATGCCTACCGACAAAGATCCTTTAAAGCTGCAATCACCGCAACACTCTCCGACCTTACTAACCAACCTTCCCGTAGTCAGCGCACCAGACAAGCTCGACGTTCCAACATTCACACCAAGTCCGAAATGAAAGCAGCTTTAAGCTTGAACACCAAGGAGAATGAGTTTGACGATGTATTTTTCAATGTAGAAATGAAAATGGCCCTTGATGAGCTTGATGAAGAAGACAGAGAAGATGAAGTATTTTTGAATGAATTTGAGGCTAAACTCCACTTGGGCTATCAAGAATGCGAGACGCAAGATCTGACTGTCAATGAAGACGACGGCAATAACGGCCCTTATACAGAAAATCCTATATCTAGCTCAAGAACCAATAGCAGTCTTCACGCGGATAGTAACAGTCGAAATAATCATTCAAATCTTCAGCCTCAAGACAATGCGGTTCTAAACGCTAGAGCTCCATTAGGTCATGCTACCGAATCAGATAATAAAGTTGCAAATTTCGATGAATATGATGATCTGGAGTCATATGAAGAATTTGTCAACCAAGCTGATAAAGCATCATATCTCAAACAAGAAGACAATAACGGACGTCTGCCTTGAAAACTTTGAAAATAATAACGTCGTTGCCCCACTTCAATATCACACATATCTTCCACTTTTCACTAGTTTCTGTAATCCTTGAATAAAAGCTTCTGTAATTTGTATATTTTTCCAGTATTGAAATCTGATCGTCAGTGGTTAAGGAATAGAATAAATATTTTAGTAGATACTAGCTTTCCTCTGTGCATCTATGACTACAACAGCTTGACAGTGGATAATGACCCAAGTGTAAGAAGCAACTATAACTCAGCAATAGCCATCCATTAAGACTAGTAAAGCAGTGATTTGGTAATAAATACTTTCATTCAGTAACAAATGTATGTAATTGTTTAGTAAAGAGTTTGAAAGGAAAGAAAGTTGTGAACAGTTATGTAGCATAATAGTTTCCTTCCCTTCCCTTTCCTTCCTTTTTGCTTCACATTACAAAATTAATAGTTTGCTCTCCTTTAATTAGAGATCCACTCACACATCAGAACAAATCAGCCAGTATCGAATCATACTCTACGCAACTGACCGACAAAATTTGTCCGCAGTTGCTCATTGCTATGGTAATGTGGCAAAGTGCTTCAAGTTCGGTTATTGTATAGCGGTATATCGTTCTTATTTCAAAACTTTGAAAACAGAAGGGATTTATATCTTAGGATAGGAGGATTGGATGATTCAAATCAATATGTAGAATTATTTCGTCTATATTTCATCCTTGTTAACCAAGTTCACTTTGATATATTGCCTATGAAATCATTTTATTCATGACAGGAACACAAGCAACAGTCATCATCTGATATGCACACAGAAGCCTATCCTAATTTGAACATATAAACCGCAGTGCATTTTATCAACAAAGCCTTTACTTTTCTTCCTTCTATCCTTCTTCACATTCCAATGGTGCAAATTTCACCAGATGATCAATCCAGTAGCTACGTATTACCTCAAGTTTCTATTGATGAATTGTCGATGAATCAATCTTCAGATGTTTTACGCTTGGCCACCTTCACCACCAAAGAACAGAATACACAACGTCCACGGATAAATGCCGCAGTCCGCGGAATTAATGATGATGTAGAGCGATTGACGCTTAGTGGTGCTGATACCAAATGGAGGAACGATAAAAGCATAACAGCACTTCATAATGCTGCAAAAGGAGGTCATCAAAAAGTAGTATCACAGCTTCTCCGCAATGGAGCTGATGTTGATGCCAAAGATGAATACTCAGTAACTGCACTTCACCTGGCTGCGGAGCATGGAAAGATGGAAGTGGTAGCCCTGCTGATGGATTATGGCGCTGCAGTTGACGCAAAAGATGAGGATTCAATAACTGCATTACATTGGGCTGCGAAAGGTGGACACATGGAGGTGGCATCGCTGCTTCTCAGCAAAGGAGCTTCTATTGACGCAAAAGATGAGTATTTAAGAACTGCACTACACTGTGCTGCGAAAGGTGGATACGTGGAGTTGGCATCACTGCTTCTCAGCAAAGGAGCTTCTATTGACGCAATAGATGAGGATTCAAGAACTGCACTACACTGTGCTGCGAAAGGCGGACACATGGAGGTGGCATCGCTGCTTCTCAGCGAAGGAGCTTCTATTGACGCAATAGATGAGTACTCTGGAACTGCACTGCAATATGCTGCGGAACATGGTCACAATGGGGTAGTATCCCTGTTGATTGATCATGGCTCTAATGTTGACGCAAAAGATGAGAATTCAAAAACTGCACTTCATTGGGCTGCATATGGTGGACATATAGAAGTGGTATCTCTGCTTCTCAACAATGGTGCCGCAGTTAGCGAAAAAGATGAAGAATCAAAAACTGCACTGCACTGGGCTGCAAAAGGCGGGTACACGGAAGTGGTATCACTGCTGCTCACTGAAGATGCTATTGTTGATGCAAAGGATGAATTCTCAAAAACGGCACTTCATTATGCTGCAGAAGGTGGACACAAGGAAATGGTATCATTGCTTCTCGACGAAGGTGCTGCTGTGAACGCAATAGATATGGATTCAAGAACTCCGCTTCACTGGGCTTCAATAGATGGACACAAGGACATAATATCCCTACTTCTCATGAAAGGCGCTTCTGTTCATTCAAAAAATAAGTATTCAGCAACAGCACTCCACAAGGCTGCGGAAGGTGGACATACGAAAGTTGTATCTCTGCTTCTTAGTAAAGGAGCTTCAGTCAACGCAAAAAATCAGGATTCCAAAATTTCTCTCCACTTTGCTGCAAGAGACGGACATAAGGACATTGTGTCACTACTGCTAAAGTATGGCTCCGCTATTGATCAAAAAGATAAGGATTGCAGGACGGCTCTTCACTGGGCTGCAGTAGGTGGGCATAAAGAGGTAGTGTCACTGCTCCTTCGCAAGCGTGCCGATGTTAATGCAGAAGATGGATATTCAATAACTGCACTTCACTATGCTGCGAAAGGTGGTTACCAGGAAATAGTATCACTACTTCTCAACCAACGTGCTAATGTCAATGCGAAAGACGACGAAGCAAGATCAGCACTTCACTATGCTGCTGAAGGCGGACACAACGAGGTAGTATCCTTGCTGATAGAACATGGAGCTGTTGTTAACTCAAAAGATAGAAATTCAAATACACCGCTACATCAGGCAGCCCATAAAGGACATAAAGAAGCAGCAGAACACCTGCTGTTACATGATATTTCCATTATTGACACAAAAAATCAAGACTTAAATACCGCACTTCATCTGGCAGTAATGGGTGGACACAAAGATGTAGTGCATCTACTACTAAATCAAGGTGCTACTGTTGTTACCAAAAATGGAGAATCAGATACTGCACTTCATCTGGCTTCATGGGATGGACACAAAGAAATAGTACAACTGCTGCTAAACCATGGAGCTACAGTTAACAAAAGGGAAGAAAGTTCAAATGCATCACTCCATCTGGCAGCATTGAATGGGCATAAAGAAATAATTCCTATTCTGCTCAACCATGGTGCTACTGTTAACGCAAAAAATAAGTTTATAAATACAGCACTTCACCTGGCAGCAATGAATGGATACAAGGACATAGTACACCTGCTGGTCAACAGTGGCGCTATCGTTGACGCAAAAAATGAGCATTTGAATACTGCTCTTCATCTGGCTGCAATGAATGGACACAAAGAAGTAGTACAAATACTCCTCATCAATGGTGCTGATATTGAAACAAAAAATCAAGAATCTAGTACTGCGCTTGATTTTGCCGCAATGAATGGACACAATGAAGTAGTATACCTACTGCTCAACCATGGTGCTTCAGCTGACGAAACATTCAGCATTTGAATACTGTACTCCAACTAGCTGCACATCAAGAACATACAGATAGTAGTTCATTTGCTGTTCACCTTTGGTGTGTCTGTTGAAGTAAAACATTGAAATTAAAGTGTTATGCTTCCGTTGTTTGCTCTATTATCTATAATTTGAAGGTAGCTCTAGCTATAGTGAATAAAATTTACTATAATTTTTCTTGCAACTCTAGTACTGATACATTACCGCAGTGATCTCTCTAATACGACATATGACTGATCAGTTAGCATTCCATCTTCCTCCTCTGCAATGCCATATGATATGGACCGTACATTTAACACAATTTGGTACGCATCGGTAAACTGGAGACCTGTCTTACTCCTTAACTCATGAAAATTTACAATGGAGAAAAATCGCAACATTTCTAAGCGGTCATTCAGCATTGAATATTACGTTCACCAATTTCAAGCTTACACCGGCTTCTTCAGAGTCACTCTCTGGAGATACCAAAGACATCTTTAAGTCAATATTACCAGAAAGTGGCCAACAACAGCACAACCTCCACTTTCCTAGGAACCTTGGGTGACGAATGCAAATTGTATGAAAGGATGTTCTTGCGCGAGCAAACCATATAGATAGGAAACTGTTCATATTTACGTTTTTCAACCACACACCAAGAACACCTGAACATACTTCCCAGATACCACAGATATCACCTATTCAGTTGCAGCGTATGAGAAATTGATGGATGTTGTTTACCATTAGTCACTATGGTACTTGATGGAAGTTTGCCTTGTTGACTGTGTACTTATCAAAGGAGATGTTGCTGAAGTAGAGTCATTGGACCGACCTGAAATACGTGGTACGTCGATTATTAGGAGTAAAGGCTTGATTGCATCTGCAGAAAGACCAAATATCAAAGTTCTCCAAATTGATACCTTGCTATTGTATGTGACATCCAATCCATCCTATTAACGAGGACATATGGTAAAGATCTACAGACAAGGGGGTAATCATGCCCTACTATCGACATCAGTGCTTCCAGATAGAAGAGAATGAATTAACGAGAGACTATTCAGTGATACTAATGTGTATTTCGAAGGATATTGCAAGGTGACAAATATTTTAAAATTGGTAACATAGCAAGTTCAAGGACATTAGGCATACCACTGCGAAAGAAACGAAAATAAACTTAAGTACCTTAGCTTCTTATAAAAGTTGCATAATTCTGAATTACAATCTGATAGCAATGGATTAACACTGAAATATATGCGGTACATCTGTTTGTTTCTTATACTTACAACCTACATTTGCAAATGTTGGTTTTGCGAATTTTCTAGGATGTTCCTATTTTTTTTTTTAACTGATGGTCAGGCTTCAGTCTAGATTCGAAATTATGGTTAAAGGACAAGGGGTGAGACAGTATTCTTAATTTTCATGTTTTCTAAAGCTCGGTTAAAAGAGATGTGTTTTGCTGATTGATGCTTTATTACTGGTTGTTGCTGATCTTTAAATGAATGATCTTTTAACTGAATGACAAGAAAAGAGTAGTTGAAAACATGATCGGTTGATAAATTTCCCCGCATTTTTTGTCGGCCGACATCCTCTCCTTCAACAAAGAACTCCACTGATCTGAACAGACAAATATTGCAAGCTACCACATGCAACTGACTTGGCGAGAATGTTTGACGCATTTTCTTGACAGCCCTCGTACATGTAACCAAACAACGCTTATGTAAGGTGAAATGTATTCTGTCTTTGGAGCTACTAGCATCGTTTTTGGAGACCTAGTCACTTGCCTCGGATCAGGATGTACTCGACTCAATCTGACTTTCAAGTTTAATTTAATTTATTGATATTAACAGTAAAACAATATCTTCGAGAAAGAGATAATGTCAGCAAACTCGCCAACAGAGGTTTGATTTGGCCACACTGATAGACCATGGTTTTACTTTAAAGCTTTCATTTCCTTCTCTCCCTTTTTACAACTACCAGTCTTACTCGATCAATTATCCCAGTGAGAAAAGAGAGTTCAACGTCATTTACTTGATGCAGTCGTCAGAGGAGATGCGGAGGATGTAAACCATTTCGTCTCTCCTAGTGCAGAGATCAAATAGGAGAATGTTCAATAAACACTAAAGTACATCAATCTATGTGATATGAATAAGTGACTATGTAAGGACTTTTCTAGATCTTTGGTTTTCTAGGATATTAATATGAATGATGATCCTTTGATTACGATCAGGACTCTACGCACTATTGTACTGATCATGGTTTGCGAAGAACAAATTTTATCATTAATGAATGAAAAGGGCCGTTTTGGAGATTTCCCACGCAAAGCTTTCCATAAATTGAATGCGGGGGAGAAAAATACGTGGTACACGTTGGCATCGATGGCATTTGAAATGTATCTTTCACTCATAATGATTTCTGTACTTTTGGACAAGTGGACAGTGACTATGACTGTAACTTGTAGTATGTAGACAGTATGACTGACAGTCTGTAGGGGGCTGTGAAAGGATAGACTGGGATTGAAAATGGACATAATTGAGGCATTATGAGTCTTTTTTTGAGAAGTTTACAGTTGTAATGGCACGGAGTTCCTTACGGTAAGGTTGGAATGTCGTTCATGTATTGAAATATCCACCACCACGTATTAAGCATGTGCCGTAAGCCAATTTCTCAACACAAAACCAATCACTGACTCTGTCTAGGCCAGGCTAGGTGACCATTCTTTTTGTTTTTTGCTCATCTACGTGTAACCCATTTACATGCCCTTGCCATATAGAAGTTGCTTTGCACAAGCTTTAGGCGCATCATCGGCTACGTTTCTAGTAGAATGATATGATAATGAAGTAACTCATCTGACTTCATATTCGCTTTAGAACAGATAGTCAAGCTTAATCAAATGGCACTTTTTTTTATTGGAGTTTGGGTGGTGGAGTCACATGCAGGAATAGGCTCTCAAGCCCAAAGTCGGCGGTTTCCGGGCTTGGCCAAAAGCGAGACCTCTCCAAGCATGCTCGTGACTGTGGAAAGCAAGAAAATGGAGTTGAGAAAAAGACGGAAATAGATATTGCAATATTTTTCATTTCCCTGGTCTTACTTTTTTCTCCACTTTTCTACTTGCTTTTCACTTTCTCTTCTTGAACAGTCAATGAAAACTTGGATCATTGATATTCCAATAAACCATTGCTTCTTGCATTGACCCCCTTTTCAATCATGTTCTCATCCCGCAAATCTCTAATTGGAAGACCGCAGCATCAGCCTCCTTCTCCACTCACACCTTCAGTGGCATCGCCTCGCCAAGTCGCCACTCGAGCGTACAACCTTGCTTGCAAGAAACTAGACAGAGATGAGCAAAAGAGCAAACAGAATTACACTCTGCGAGAGCGATTGCTCTTGTATCGTACTATGAACCATGCTGAAGAAGTGTTGCAAAAACGAACGAGGCGAACTATTCGAAGAGTCATGGATGCCGAAGAAGACGAAGAGGCTTTTGGATTACAAAAACCTTCGCAACCAACATCGTTATTGGGTACTCCTGCGAAATTAATCTGGTCCAGCATCGATGATGAAGGTGTTGATCCGGATCAAAAACTTTCCGAGGAACGCTTTCATGAAACACCCGTTGTGCCATATCATCAACCCAGTAGAAAACCCATTGAACGTACTAGAGTTCCTCGTCCTCCTCCACAAGAAGTCAACTTCAAAGAGGAAACCGTCCCAATGTCACATATCATTCCCCGTGACTGCAACCAAGTCAATCGTAACTCACTTACAAACCAACAGAAGCCTGCCGTATTAGCGCTGTAATTGTACTTGCATTATTTCAACCATTGCACGCCGACATTTCCTCACTCTCTCTCAACAACATCACTTTCCATTTGCATATTTTGTTTATCATTATTGTTTTGATTTGTATCATAGTGTTGCTGCCTATTTCTTCCATTCACTTAATAAAACAATCAATACATACACAGACGTTGAAGCAATAATTTTTTTTATGCCGTAATTCTATTGTAAGCTTGTGTGGGAGAGATGGATTTGATTGGTTAAAAGCTAGCCTTATTTCCCACGGCCAATCCGATCGACTTTTCCGTTCTGCACGTGTTGATGACTGAAAAAGCGGTTTCAATCCACCTGTAAAATTTGTTTATGTTAGTGGTAGTGGGAGCAACGGGGGGTCCGCGCCACAGATGACTTTACCTTGATGGCAGCGTATATCTTTCTTAAAAAGAAGAATGTAGCAAAGAATCCAATGCTTCCAACGCACAATGAATAGATACCACACATCATTAAACTATATACAAAGTACACAAGAGCCGGAACAAATCCTACCACTTCAAGACGATTGAAGTAATAGAAGATGGAATAACTAGAAGCATAGAAATGGTGAGACAATGAACCCCATGATCTAAATACATCGGTTCCAATCAAGCGATACCCACATGAAGATATAGATTCCGGACGCAGCTGATACGAAAAACGCTCGCCAGTACCACTGATAGTCCTGCGGGATAGAGAATTAGCAAATATGAAGATAACGCATTTCACACAGTTAGCCAGTCTGGCTTACCTCAGCCTGAAGTTGAAGGTAGACCATTACAATGGAAATCTCCGCTGCTGTGGCTACGAGTATTAGAAATACAATAGCCAAGAATCCAACAATAAAATATGTGTATTGATTGGACCAGATGCCCTTGAAAATGAAGAACAGTTCTACGAATACCACCGCAAATGGCATCATTCCACCAGTGAGAATACTACAGATAATTGAGACGTTAATAATTCATCCGGATGACTGATACTCTATGCTACATTATCTCGTTTGCATAATCCCTAACGCCTCATTTTTTGCCACTTGCGCCATTTCCTTTCATTATTGCTTACCTGATATTTGGGGAAAGGTACCAAATTTGTTCCGGTATTTGACGTGGTATTTGATGAACACGTACAGGGTGCTCTATAGGCTTTTGTCGAGAGGCATAGGATGAACCTATGAATACCAACGGTAGTGCAATGAAAAGGTATATAGCAAACAAGGCAAAGAACGTTCCAAATGGAATGGCAGACGATGAATGCTTGGCCCAAACAAAGCAATTAAGAATAAACATGAGAGAAAATACAGTTGCTGGAAGCAGTGTGGCCGTCACCAAGGCATTTTTCTTCCAGGATGATCCTTGCAACATAATATAGAGACGGGTACTTGCATAACCTGAAAACAAACCACCAAATGCATAAAAGAACAAGGCATTGGACATGGATCCTCCACGGTACGATGGGTTCAAGATACCAAACAGCGATAAGGCAAGCGACAGGGTCATCATCACAAGGCATTGAATGCCTGACCCAATGATAGGAGCAAGTAGGTTAGCATGTTTCGGTGCACGGAATACATCGCCATGTACTAGTTTCCAGCCCGTAGAGTCTTCTTCCGCTCCCTATTGTTTACGTGTTAAATATATTTGCCTGGCCCAACTTACTGTCTTTAAAATCTACATTACCTCAATGTCCTCTTCATTGTACATTGTAATATCACGATTTAGAGTGCGCATGATGATGACGGCTACCATAGAGGTAATGAAGATAAGAATGATAAGAGAGTTGATGATAGCAAACCAATGAATTTGGGGATCGGTCGTTGTCATGTACATATCCCATCGATTTGCCCATTTAATCTGCTCAGTCTGTAAGAGATGCTCCACTGGTTATTATATATGGTATATTTCATGAAACCGAAAAGAAACGTTTCGAACCTCCTGCCATGTAACAGCATATGTATATCGAACAATGACATCGTCCTCATCCACTTGTTGCATGGGGTGATCTACTTCTACAGGACAGTCCGTACCATCATATCTAAACAATAATGCTTGTTAGTCAGCTTTGCATTCGTTTGATGATCAGACAGTGGTCAAATCCTAACACGTCGTGATAACTTACGACTCTGGGTACACCTCGAATCCAACAATGTACTGTTCACCAGGTTTTTTTTCATATTTTTCGTACAGGAACACGAACGTAAAGTGGTTGTTGATATATGCCTTGCCGTCCTAGTGAAATGATGTTATAGGTCAGGATCATGCAAATGATACAGTAACTTTCAGGGCGGCTTCCAGGCACTTACTTTGATGCGACCTAATGGAAAACCAGCAACGTACATCTTACGACCACCGTCTGAAATTTCGTTTTTAGCGGTAGCGCCAGGCAAATTATCCACGATCCTATATCCACAATGTTGTTTTGAGTGTATGTGCTGCAAAGATCGCAAGTGGATCAGTTGACCTTACCATTCAACACTGTATTCCTCCTGAATGAGCTGCTTTGCATTGCTTGCTTGAGCACCAGATAAGGCTTTTGTACAAAGTTGCTGGCAGCCGTTATCTTTCTTCATTTGTAGCTGTCATTCTTATGGTGAATATCAATGGTATTGAGAGGATTTATACAAGGTTAATATAAGAACTAACCTGAAAGTCGCTGGTAACAAAGCGATCACCACGCAAAATTTCGCCAAGATTAAGCCATGTTCGCTTAATAGGACCCTTGGGCTGACAGACGAAATCGAGTTCGCTGTAGGCGTATGGTAACTGAGCATTTTTGGAAAAGATCTTGTTAACATCGAGCTGAACCTGTTGTCCATCCTTATATGAAACGGGTGTGAATCCAGGAATGTAAAACGCAGATACAGTTTGAGTTGTGACAAGTAAGACTAACGCTAATGCTGCCCACATTGTGTGGTGTTTGCATATGTGCATCATTATAAGCAAAGCAAAGCCAACGTTTTCTGCCAAGTCTCGTTGTCCCGAAATGGACAAATGCTAGTGATGTCGATCCAACCAAAAGCTTTTAAAACTCAGTCCAGCAGGAAGAATATGGCATATTTGTGCTGTCAGATTTTCCACTGCCACCAGTTGGTAATCATTGTCCCTAATGAGAATGCCTTGTGTGGCGGTCCATAAAGGCGTCAGAGATAAAATTAAAAGAGTTCACAGAAAGCCTCGAATCATCTTTCTTGATCAGTGAATGGCATAAAATGTTAACAAAAACTGTTTATTCATGAGTGTACATCCTAACTTTAAATTATCCGTATCTCTCGTGCATTTCGTCAATAGTATTAAGTGTAAGGTGTAGAGAAGATATGGTTGCTTTGGGAAGTGAAAAAATTGGAGAAACGGCCTCACTTGTTTCCGAGGTGGAAGCACTGCTTACAGAGAGAGTAGAGGAGCTGGTAATGGATGAGGATAGCTTGGTTGGCTCAATGAGTTTTCTTTTCGTAATTGTAGAGCGACATAAGGGACTACAGTTACCCAGTTGGAACAAAAACGATAAGTTATTAGTAAATCTGATTCAATGATGTGTCAAAAATGAAAAATCATTATACTTACCAGGTGCCAAGAATCTTTGCGCAAGTTATGCAGAAACCGTCGTGACCGCATGGCTGAAGTTGAATACAATGTGGCTCTGAATAACAAATAGTACAGAACACTTGCTCTTTTTCTTCCGACGAACTTATTGTGTCACTATCACTGTCGCTATCTAACCATGTTGTGCGGCCTGAAATTTCAGCTGCCTTTCTGCTAATTGAGGAGAGGGGTGCTCGAGTACACTTTCGCCCTCGCAATCGTGTGAGTTTCGTAATATTGAGTTTCAATTCGTCTGACATCCTTTCACATGCATTCATCGGTCGAATGTCGATATCTGGTAGACATGGTGGATACATCCATGGAAGCTGGCCGAAATTGACGATAACGTGCTGATAGCTGGTAAGACTGATAGCAGGATACAAGCCAAGACCTTCAACATCTTTGACAGATTGACCATTCCTTCCATATTTATGTCTTCGAGCCTTGTTTGTTTCATATGCCTGTTTTCGTGGTTGATCAAATTCAACTGTAAGCCCATAATCTTTTCCATTAATGAAGAAAGTACAAAGTCCGTTATCCAAGTCTAGGTAAGTGCCGATAACATCTCCTGGCTTGCATTGCGGTATACTTGATGTTGGTGGATACACCGCAGTACCATTTGCCTAGAAATGGAAAATGAAACGAGAATTACAATGGACATGAGTTTCCAGGAAGAATGACATACTTCTTATCAAAGCTGTAATGGAACTTACCCAAATTGTGCTTCGACAGCAATCAAATCCAAATCCATTCTAAGAATCCAAAGTTAGTGAATGAGCCTAGCGAGTATTACAGAATTTTTTACAAAATTCAACAAGACACCGCTTACATTGTCATCACCGACGCCTAACCCTTCTTCCGGAACGAAATGGCATCGTTCTGTTGCCCAGCCAATTTGCATAATTCCGTCTGTTAAAGCCACCACCTCGTAATACCATTTTCCGACTTTAACGTTTGCTGTCGCACGCACAGACTCGAAGTTTGGATGATCGTTTCGGAGCTTTGGTGAGGGAATTAATTACCATAAGATTTTGTTGTCCTGGATAATCAAGCTTAAATATTTGAAGTAGCCTTACCTCTAATCCGCATGAACCCATTTTCCAACTAGATGTAGCGTCTAGAGGATTCATTGTAATGTTAAGATCGTCTAAAGCCCACGCATTTGTTACCTGCAGTAAAATGAGCATTTGTCAGAAAAAAAAAATTAAAGTGTTAGCGAAAACCCTAAGGAAAATATCGGTCGTTTTTCTTTTTTCTTTTTTAGGATGAGACAAAAAGTTAATTAATTTACCTCCGTAGCATCTGCGAACGGTAACAAGAGAAAAAAGTGGATATGAATATGTCAATTCGTCAGTAAGGTGATGTTGAAAAGAAGCAATACTCAATGAAAATATTGTTACCAAAAGTGTATGAAAGTGACCACCAAGAGCAATGCTCCAACTGGCGATAATTTGTCCACAGGGACAGGACGCTATCGTGGTTTTTGTTAGCCTTGTGTTTTAATTTTTCTGGCTGGGTGACGAGATCGAAACTCTGTAGTGAGAGGTTGGATGACGAAATCCATGTCCACCTCTGAAAACGAGAGACTACTTCATGAGTTTCCTGCAAAGGCTCTTCTTGACGTTGTTCGTATTCGCTTTGTCGTATAGTTGTTGCAGGATTGGCGGAAACTCCAAGTGGCCTGATAAATTTGCTGAAGTAGTGCAAAGGCATTAACTCATTGGTTTTCAATTTATGGCGATCATCGTCTGAGTCTAACACAGACGGCGCTGCTAAATAATATTTCTCTTGACATTCTTTAATGACCGATCGCAGAAGATTGGCAATGTCAACGGGGCGAGACAGTATGAGGCTCTTGATAGTACCTACCGAATTGCAGTCATTAGTCGACTGAATCGAAATGCGAGTTAGGCTACTCTTTTAAAACTTACCGGTTAAAGCAAACTTTTCAAGTGCAAGTAAAGCATACAGCCGGACAGTCGAGTTTTCTGTGGTGTTAGCTAATAAAGCTAACAATTCATCTCCAATTTCATCCTTCCATAGTGAAAAGCACAGGTCTCCAGCAAATCGTTCGGCTAATATGCACCATAGAACACAAGCGTTCTCTTTAGTAACTATCTCGGCTGGAGTATTTTTCGATTTTTGCAGTTTATGAAGTATCATCTCCGATGTACTCGAAATTGTCTCTTTGGATGGTAAAGCCGCTCTGTCAATGATGTGATTCAAAAAAGCCATTGATAACGGATTTCGAGTATCCAAGGTCGACAAAATCACAGCAATGAGAGCTTTATATTCTCTCTCTACAACAGGTAGAATGTATGAGACAATGCATATCTACCCCACTTACCAAAATGCTAATGGCACCCACCTTCTTGTGATAAGGAGAGGATAGTCTCCAAGGCGTATGTAAGCTCGCCTTCATTCTGCAGCGCTGTGACATATTCGCTGCTATCTCTCGATCGGATGCCGGTAAATGAACTGCTTCCATTCAAGTCGCTGGTGGCGGCAATCAGTCGCTTCCACGATTGCCTGATAGCTCTCGACCGATGTAATCGGGAAAGCATTCGGCTAGTGAGGCTGAACACCATAGCACTAAAGGGAGAATGTCAAATAGCAATGAAGAAGTGAAAAAAAAAGATTAAAAGGGTAAAGAAAAAAGGTTAAGGTAGAATATATTCTCTTGCTATGCTAATCCGCGGTAATTAAACAATTTCTTTTTTTTTAAAAAAAAAAGGTCTGTTTCGACGCGGTGGCATCCCGGGACTCGAGTTTATTCACCCCATCCTACCAAATTTCAGTTCCAACCAAACCTTGTTTTCGTTGTCGTCATGAATAAAGCACTATGCCTTGCTAATGCATGGGCAGAGTCATGGACTGGAGTGATTTCCGTGACTGTATCACATTGGACATTTCCTGTAATAACGAGAAGCTAAGATTTAATGTGTTGGACAGGAAGCTTGATATACCTCCCTGTACTTGTTCCTGTTGTTTTACATTCAACTTATACTCAAACTTCAAGGAGTAACGGTGCTATGAAATGAGTGAAGGTTAATCTCAGCCGGTCCATTCATTGGTAATGTTAGCCCCAAGGAATATGGGTTTGTTTAACATGTCACTTAACAGATGATAGTGTAGCTGTAAAATGCCACGAGCAACTAAACAGAGATGATTGTGGGCTGACTTGGGGGAATTTGAGATTTGCAATATGTATGGTACCCTGTTTGCTATGCTTTCACAAAGCGGTACCATCATTACCTATCAAAAATCATTCGCATATTTTATTTTATGATCTGGTATGCCTTTGTCAAACCAAATTGTTATGGGAGATAAAGTACGCAATCATGATGGTGGTGTTCATGAGTAATGTTTCAATCATCTTCCTGCTATGATAGATAAGAAGATGAAAAAATTTAGCATAATTAGTATACAAACGAGTTGATTGAGATAGTATTATCAAAGCGTACATGACCAACATTTCCAGTACCTTCAGCAGCTTTGTTGGTGCTTCTTTCACGAAGCCCTTCTATTGGTATGTTCTATGCAGTTCTTACATGAGTTTTCTGCAATGATATTACAATGTATGACTACACCAAATTGAGACAAACTATTAAGATAAGATAATGGGAAAATGCGGTGGAAGGGAAGGGAGAGTATCTCTTCCACAGAAATAGTATTGGATTGTAGTTACTACATTATATACAGGGATAATAAATTATTTACAAGTCTCTACTTCCGCTCACAGATTGGGCTAGTCTGGGACGCACGATCATCAATGGAATCAATATCAGCGTCGTAAGAGGACGCACTCCGATGGACCTGGAGGAAGTCGCTGGAATGATTTATAGGAAAATCTGAGGATAAATGCATTGTCGGCTCTTCCACTAAGATTTTGATGGTGGGGTGATCTGTAGGAGAATCGTCTATAGAATCTTGCTCATGCATTTGAGGGGGTGGAGCCAAATCAATGTCAATGACAGGAGACTTTCCTTTCTTATCACTTGACATCTTCGTCTTCTTCCCTTTCATTATATTCCGAACACTGCCCCATTGCCGAGAAAGTGTTCCAGTTCCTGGTCCAGCACTGAATGTCGACGTATTGGTATCGACATTTCGGAGAACGTCATCGTCACCTCTATTTTCATGGATCATTTTATCCATTTTACCCCAGCTTAAACTATGTCTTATTTGCTGCTGATTCGAGTGGTAAGGAGATATAGAAATATCCATGTCGTCATGTTCAAAGGTGTAGCCGGCCTGTTGTTTTCTCAGTATAGGATATGGATCCACCATTCTTGATAGGCTAGATGGGTTGGGAAGTTCATAGTAATTGCGCTTGAATGTGGGACGCTCAATGTAGTGTGCAGCGTCGATGATTTTAGGGTGAGAGGCAAATGGTGAAGGTATTGAGCTCCAATCTTTGCGACTGTGAAGTGAATGCGATCAATCATACATGCAACAAATATATCAACCAGTTCATAAAATAATTAAAAATAAAATTACATTAACCCAACCTCAGCATTTCTCCTTCCAGATCTTCCTTGCAGCTTCCAATATCTGTACTCTGTGTCATCCACTGGTGGACGGCTGGATGCGTCTCTTGTGGTCGGTTGATCTCCGCTGTCAGTCGCTCCATCGCTGTCAAAAACGACTTCCAGATCTGCCATAATAGAGTTACGATCTGTATCCGCAGATCCTCTATGTGGATTTGTAGTTGATACTACGGACGCTCTTCGAGTATTGGAGGTAGATTCATTTGCCAATGACTTCCGTTTGAAGCGGCTAAAGAACGCGGGGTTAGGTAGCTGAATCCCGATATGATTGCGTCGAATGGGTAATGGTGAGGTGTGTGAGCGAGGGGTACCTTCACCATTAGTTGATTCAGTGGTAGGAGGATTATGTTGCCAGTGTAATGACGGCCAACGCGAAATGGCCATCTCATACAGTCACTTATAAGTCAGAACAATGACAAGGCGGGAGAGACGGGAGGGAAAATGGAAACCCGGAAATTTCCTTTGAACTTACAGTTACTAAAAATTTGACTGCGAAAAGATGCACTGTCTAAAAGTCCATCTGATTTGGAAGCTAGTTATTTTGAAGCAAGAACACGCTCCAGGTACAAATGTATTAAATGGGACAGATGAAAGTGCGTTATAATTACATTTATTAAATGTTCACTTTCTTTGTCCCTTTGCGATGGTACTCGCTGGCAACGTTGTAATAGGATGTAATGAGAATGCAAATGGTTGTAGGTCACAATAATGGTTTGGAGATTTGCATGTAGATAGATTCTGGTAAAATTATGATAGATACATGGTTTTTCTGAGCTTTTCTTGAATATTTTCACAAAGTTTTGTTCAAAGGATGGGTTACACGTAGACAATATTAACGTATATAATTGCCGCGGGAGATTTTACATGGAGACGTAGATAGATCGCCGCTTGCTTCTTGGATATATGATCATGGTACTGGCAAATAGTCCAACAGCAATTCCCAATGCCACAACAACCATATGAAGTGCAAAAGCACTACCGTCCGGATCATCGTCCATCAGTAAATGGTACGCTCCTCGCACACCTAAAGTAAATATTTAGTCAAAGTTTTTACATTGACGAAAGTCCAAAAGCAACGTACCGATTCCTCCAGGAACTAAAAGTGTTATACCGCAACTGAGGGGTACTAAAGGCGGCGTCTTTGTTACCTTTAGGGCAAGGTTTGCATATAGACCAATAGCAAATGCTGATATGCTGGCGGCGATCTGGTAATCGCTGATTACCTTGTTAAGGAAGAAGACGATGACAAATGCGATAATAGAGCAGCAGATCATGGAAGGCCATTGTTTAACAGAGGCACCGAAAGTCATAGCAATGGATATGGCTAAGAAAGGTAGAAACGGGATATAGATCCACTCTGATACACCAGGCATACAGCGTCCAGTAGAGTCCGAGTTGGGATTAATAGTACCATAGAGACTGCTTCCAATCTGTAGTCCATATCCCAAAATAAATGCATAGATGACGGAGTAGACAAATCGTATTGTGCCAGCAGCAATCTGTCGTGCAGATAGTTCCATCTGCACAATGCAAGCGTCAAAGACAAAATTTCCCAAATTTGGTTGTTGACTGGTTTAGAATACTTACCACTGCGACTGTCATACTGTAGCCTGGGAGAAGAACAATGACAGCTGAAATAGCAACTTTGGAAAAACAGACCCATTGAAACAAAGAACGGGATATCAAAGCAACGGCGGCTGAGGCTGATACTTCGAATACATTGCTGTAGACTGAATGTTGACTTGCCATGACGTTAAGTGCGCCGACTAAGAACCCGAGAAGACCAGCTACAGCAGAGTCGCTCCAGGACCCACCAAACATGACAAGGCAAGCCGTAAAACTACACATGGTAAAGGCCACCACTGTACCGTATGAGCCCCATGTAGGTGGAGAGTCTACAATTGCTTCGAGCTTGATTAAGCAATCATCTACAGGCAATTCTGATCGACATAAAGCATTCGCTACATCATCAACATCTGCCAGTTTTTTCATGTCGTAGCCTTGATGAACTTTGATTACGACTGTTTGTGAGTCAATCATAGCCGCGCCTCCAAACGATATCATCATTTGCCCAGGAACATATGAGAAGGATGCGTCAACTGAGAGAAACCTTGCGGTTTGATCTAAGGAGGATTCCTGTTTTCAAACAACGTATTGAGTACTTTTGATAGCGTGAGCCAACGAAAGAAATTAGACGAGCAAAATTGTTTCAACACTTACTATTCGATGACTGGGACAGCCATATCTAACCAGACATTGGCTCATAAGGACTATCAGTTTCTTCTTTTCCTCTATTGTATAGCGATACGGCAGAGTTCCGAGGTCGATACCTATGTGACCATCACCTATTTCATTTTGCGCGGCAGAAGGACTATTAACATTAGATCTTCTATTCCAATCATTTGCTGTAATGTGATTGTAGGTTTGTTGACTTAGGCGGTATAGCTTCTTGAAAGCATTCCCATTTGTTGCCTTGGAATGATCCTCTTCTATTTCATTTTCTTTCTTTGTAGTTGTATCGACATAAGAAGTCGGAGAACTCTCCGTCAAAGACCGGCCGTTTCCTCCATCAAATTTTGGATTTTGCGGGGCAAATGTTCCTGTCGGGAACTGAATTCGAGATACATTTGTTGAGTAAGCCAGCGTATCTTCAGACGACATATTGAGTGTGTACAAGTTCTGTGCTTCAGACGACGATGTCGAAGTTTCTGAAGTCGACAGCATTAGAAAGTAAGAGGAGAGCAAAAAGATGGTAATATATTCAATCAGTTTGTTAGTAAAGAAGCTGCCTTTCACGATCACAACCAAGGGGCATGCACTGTAACAAAATAGGATGATGCTGTAATTGACTCGAAACTAAGATGTATTAACGCCTTTCAGTTCTCACCGCAGTATTATGCAATCAATAATCTCGTTTTACCTTCACTGCCAAGCTTTGATTGTTCTTGTGCAGTTGGTCATACTACCGCTAACAATGAGCTTGACCATTAGCACGACAAGAAAATATGAAAAAAAATTAGGTCGTTCTTATTGATTCAAATAGTTCAGATTTTAACTTGTTACCCTAAACACAATCACCGAACTGTTTATCTCAATAGAATGACTTATCTAGATATAAAAATACTGTTACCAAAGGGAATAAAGGTTTACTAATCGGTACTTTTGCACATGCGGTAAAAAAAGAGAGGTGGCTTGTGACTTGCCTTCAAGCTTCACCAGTCAGTCGGATTATCTTCGGTGTCAAGGCCCGTTCAACTGGACATTGTTCTAAATGCCGCCTTCTACTACAAAGAATGCTGCAGCTGAGGATAAAGGCAAGGCCTTAGCAAACAAAGATCTTAGCTGTCTGCGATGTCGAAAAAAGAAAGCAAAGTAAGCAGCATTTTACGATTCTGTTACTTGTAGCTTGCATGACTGTGCACTAAGACTGTTAATAGGTGCTCAAAGACAAGACCAACATGTGCGCGGTGTGCAAGATCTAACCAAGAAGTATATACGTTAAGCTGGCTTATTTTACAAGAAACCAATAACCCTTCTAACCAGTCTTTCCGCAGTGTGTGTATCCAGACGCTCCACCCAACTTGACAGACTTATCACAAACGGTACTGTCATTGTACGATACCCTAAGGCACCTTGAAGGGGAGATGCTCAATCAGTATATGGAGGAGAGAGAAAATAATATAAAGCAAGAAGCAGAAGACGAAGAAAGCAACAATATGGCATTGATAGCTACTGGCAACACCAACGATGATACTGCTGAAATAATCCTTTCAAACACTGGGTCGAATGATGGCTCAATAGATGAGGACCATTTATTTGACGAGAAATCAGCCTCCTCATGGTCTCTCTCATTCACGCATTTGGGACTCTCGCTGCAGGCGGCAGTGCATAATGTGTTGGAGCTCGAAAACTTTTTGAAAGACATCTCTGGTGGAATATTTCGAGGATTCGACGCTGCCAGTACTGACAATTCTGACCATGATTCATATTCGGATGAAGAACTAGACGACTCAGAGTATCTTGTCACTATACCAGTCTGCAGATTTTCCGAGCTTGTTGGTAAATCCCTTATTGATCAAAATATGGACACCGAGCCTGGAGATGAAGAGCCACACGTCACCAATTTACCATTCAACCTGTTTCATGAACATAATGATTGGAGGCGTAGAATATCGCAAAAGTATCCCCCTCATGTAGTACTTCTTGTCGAGGCTCTGGAATCTTTTCTAACTACAGAGAATCAGAAAAGCACTCGAGATCTTGCTTCCGACGCCACGACTTCCGAGTTTGCCTATTTGACAGCAGCTACTATCATTTGTGCGAGTAATGATGAAGGTGCGAATCCAGAAGATGAAAGAGCATTAGCCGAACAATATTGCATCAGCGCAACTAATATAATATTTGAGAATATGTTCTCAGATATCGAACCTGATGAATGGTTGCCCACCATACAAGCAATTCTGGTACTCGGTTGGTACCAATTTGTTTCTAAAAGGCGGTTGGCTCGCGCTAGGCAAGTTGTTGTTTTCGCTATTCGGGTATTCCTCATATACCAAAGCCAAAGAAATCCTCCATCTCGGGAGTGGCAGATAGCTGTTATGTCATTGGTATATCTAGATGTTCTCTCGTCCGCATGCATGAGCAAGCGAACCTTACTCGATGGCGATAATGTTGCAAGCATATCTCGACAACTATTGATCAAAACCGGATCTTCAAACGCACCAGATTATATTGCAGAATCACTTTTTACTGAATTTCATTCCATTCGCCTTCTTCGGCAGGTTGTCCGGACATTTTATGCAATAGATGAAAATGAGACGAAAACGGACCTTGTTACTAAAGTGGATGTAGATGAAGTCTTGACCTTGGTAAAGGATGTTGAAAAGTGGGAGGCTGACTTACCTCCATGGGCTATATTGGTTTCCGACGAGGAACTCTCTACGCTTAACGACGACCTTGGTGCAATCAAAGCAAGATGCAAGCTCCATGCTCACGCTCTTCATAATATGGTCAAGATTCTCTTATTTAGACCGTTTTGTACCGACTTTCGACGTTATGAAAATCAAAGCGATGACGCAGACAGTGATGCTAAGTTTGATCAGACACACACTCATACCACTTTTCTGGATCTCTCGCTAGAGTCTGCCATGAAAATCGCCCGATGTTATAGAGCACTTAACACTGACGACTTTATTTTGGTTAGCGGAAAGGCATTAGTAGAAGATGTTATTGTCAGAGTGCATAGAGCATTTGAAAGCGACGAAGATATGATGCGATCGTTAAAGGATTTAGAAACTACCATAAAACAGTAACCACTGGAGCCAGAATGCTCTCTCCAGAGTAAATTAATTTAATAGAATCTAATCTCAGCAAATGTGAATAGACTTGTAACATATACGTTTAATTACACTTGGGATTACAGACACAAGTGAAAGAAATTTGTTCCATAATAGATCGATTATTTACATTGATTACATTGTGATTGTTTTGCCTTCCTGTAGCTATTATTTACTAAAATTGTTAGCTAAAGTGCTTCAGAATTATGTTTATAATGCTTTAATAGCAATGAATCCAAATCACACTGTGGTGTATTAACTTCGGTTCCACATATTTATATCCGTTGTTTCGTTGGTACCTGTTACCAGGTGCCCGAATCAACTGACAAATTTCGGATTTCCTTAGAAGGGTCTTGGCGCAAAATGTTGAATGACGCCAAGAAATGTATTCCGTTGGCTGTTGACGTTAATTTGGGTATCTGGCTTGCACATTAAAAAAGGCCTCTTATAAAGATAACAAAGCTATAGCGTCATACCATAGGGGGATCAAGCACCAGAGCAGGGAGAGTGGATCATCCAGACCCAAATTCAAACAGCGCCGAACCACAAAACCCCTTCAATTTACTTGTTCTTTCTCTCATCTCTTTTGACACTGCGTTAAAGGTGAGTTGAGCATCCATTATGAAACCATACAAATCTGTTCTATGCATACCATAGTACTACAAAAGGATCGACGCGAATCGAAAACAGCAATGCAATGATTTTTGAATTGCCAGATGGTATCTTGTGGTCAAACATCCCAGGTACGACCACCAGGATCTTATCGGCATTCGACGCGTTTGATATCCTTCGGCTCATCTTATCGAAATATCACGTTATTTGAATGAACTAACAACATATATTGAACTCGTGAGGTTTCAAAAAGAAACTCAGCAAAGAAAGCAGTTGCTCATTGACTTTCATTATTCCACAGACATCAAGACGCATCATGGCGGAGACAAAGGCAATCATTAAGAGTGCAGACATGAGTGAGGAGATGCAGCAAGAGGCTGTTGACTGTGGTACCCAAGCTTTGGAGAAGTACAATATTGAAAAAGATATCGCTGCTCATATCAAGCGTGAATTCGACAAGAAATACGGTAGGAACAGGTTTTGTTAAGCACATAAACTCTAGAAAAAGCACTAATATGAGTATCTTGTAGGACCTACCTGGCATTGTGTTGTCGGCCGAAACTTTGGAAGTTTTGTGACCCATGGTACGTAGTCATGATGACACCACCAATCTCTCTTGCAGCAGCGATAAGAAGTCCAGACTGACTATATATTTGATTTTACAGAGTCCAAGCACTTCATTTACTTTTATCATGGCCAGATCGCAGTTCTCCTGTTCAAATCAGCGTAATACCAATCAATTGTAATGGAAGCAGTAAAAAATTATCAATAAAAAGGTTGATTCTGCCAAACAGGTTTGCTTTGGCACAATAACTTAGAAATTTTTTATGCATTTTTTGTTAAGCATTTTTTGGTAGTCCGTTTAAAGCCCCATTTTGCCAATAAGCGAAGTTTCAGCACTTTTTTCTTCGTCTTTCTCCACTCTCCATTTCTTCACATTCAAGCAAAATGGAGTTGCTAATGCTGGTATTGGCATCTATCCAAGTATGTACACTACCATACTTACACCCACTTGATATCAATGCATCTGTCACACAATATCTAACGAACTGATACCACCTCCGCTTGACAGGCTATCTTACAAGTTATTCTCGTTGTTCTCTTCGGGTACGGTTTAGCTAGATCTGGCTTCTTTCCAAAGGAGAACTTGAAGGTTAGTTCGATATCGCCGATCCATCGCGTAACTCTTCCGGGTAGCTCACGCTCTTCACCATCATATACCCAGTGGTTGTCAAATTTGAACTTGAAGTTTTTCACTCCTTGCCTGCTCTTCTCGAAGATGGCTTCGGTCATTTCTCTGGAAATCTTCTTAGCATTCTGGCCCATCCCTCTGTTCTTTCTTGCGTTTGCAGGTTTATCGTTTATCACCGCTCAGTTATGTTCCAGACTTCTGGGAATATCTGCAGCTTATCGCCGATTCGTAACTGCTTGTGTCATGTTCAGCAATACGAATTCCTTACCTATTGCTGTGATGACCAGTTTGGCAGTCTCGGAAGCTGGAAAATTACTCTATTGGAAAGCTGATGATAGCAGAGCCGATGTGGCTGCAAGGTATCGTATCCAGATTTAAGACTCCTAAACCATGCTTCTCCTTAGCTGAAATGTATTTTCGTACTTTGTTATATCTCCGCAGAGGCATCTCATATATCTTATTCTATGCGATATTTGGTAATATCATACGTTGGAGCTACGGGTACAAGTTAATGACAATCCCACATGAGGAGGAACAGCAAGCTACTGAAGCAATATTGCCCACTGCCAAGCCAAATCAGCTCCCTTTGATAACTCAGACCAATGAATTTCATTACGACAGTTTAGGCACGTGCCCACCGTCGTCCTTGTCAAATACAGATATCAGGAACGAGCATCATCATGTCCAGTCTAGAAGGCGATCGGAATCATCCACATCAGAGCTCAGTTCATTCGACCGAACGCTTACTACTGAGGAGAGCGAACGTTTTCGAGCTATGACAGAAAACGCTAGTGCCGTGACCTTGGCGCCAAGTGATAACAATGACGACAATCATCGCATCAGTAAATATCAAGGCGACCGTGAAAGTCCAGTTACACCTGGTACATATACCGAAACTTCACCTTTACTTTCGTTTCCGTCCCTTCCAACCGAATATGAGGAAGAGCACGAGTCAACGTGTCCACTTGCTCGCTACCCAGGCGGCAAGCAATTTCTCTCAGCATATGCTCGAATCTCTCCTTACATGAGTCCGCCACTTTGGGCGGCGTTAGCTGCTTTATTTGTGGGCCTCACACCTCTCAAGCCCATCCTATTTGACAAACATCGCTTTTTGTACCCATCATTTACCAAAGCTATTGAATCATGTGGCTCTGTTGCCGTACCGATCATTCTCGTTTGTCTTGGTGCTCAGCTTTCGTCCTTCAGTCTGCAACACCATTGCTCCTCCGATGATATGAAGAAGCCCATTGTTGCAGCTGTCTCCATTCGCATGTTTTTTATGCCATTACTGGTTGTACCGATAACGACCCTATTTATCGCCTATGGTGAAGGAATCAGCAGTTTGGCCAGCGACCCTGTGTTTGCGGTAGTCATGATCATGATCGGCTGTGCACCTACCGCTATCAACCTAGCGCAGATGACTCAAGTATACCCAAATTTCTTTGAAGAGGAGATGCTTCGTGTTTTGTTTTGGAGCTACGGCGTAATCTGCACACCTATGATGACGATTGTTGTTCTGCTGGCTTTAGAAGTCGTTCAGAAAGTAACGTAATCAACAGCAACTTGGAATCAAAAGATACAAGCTTACAATTGTTGCAATTCATCACTACTTCAATTTTCCTTATTTGCTGGATATTTCCGGCTTCTAATTCGCATTTCTCTCGATGCATACTTCAACTCAACCTGTTGCTTTGGCTACCCTGTACATAGCACCAGCCATTGCTTCCGTAGATATATATATGTCAGTGTCTTCCCGTATGAATGTCAACCATCAGAATAATAAATTCGGCTAATTCAGTTAATTCAGTTAGTTGGGGTTGTCCCAGTTGGAATAGGCCACCAGCGCCTACATTCGGCTGGGATTGAATGTTTATTATTGTTGCATGTGACCAAAATGGAAATTTGCTATGAACGCAATGTATCGAGGCATTAATGTGTCTGGGGCGTAATAAAGACAGCGCCGCATCAGTTTTCCAGTACATTTATGTCGTTTAATTTGACCATAATGCACATAATCGTTTGTATGCCTAGATTAGAAATATGGTCACAACATAATATCTGTTAGCTTTTAACAATGGACTTGCAATAGCAGCACTTCATGACTTTAATTACAATAAAATGAAATACAATTCCAATGCCATATCTGCTGTGCTTAAACTTTACAACAATTAGTGTAATTAACAACGGACTCTGCACGGCAACTTCTCAAACGGAATTCCCTCCAAAATTCCATTAATGGGATGTGGCGGACATGTGGCTCGATTATCCAGTCTAGAGTTTCTAAACCTCGCTTTCCCGTTTACAGATCAGCTCGGCAAACGAAATGGCTTCAACTGAAGTTGAGGTACATAACAACTTTGCAAATAACTTTTGGGTAAGTTTCAACTTCATAACCTCTACTCGCTACACACACACGAGATTTAAGGCCTGGAAGCGATGCCCTGACATGTGCATTGGTCTTTCAGGGCCGCAATGACGCCGGCACAGAAGTGCTTCGAGCCAGAATGTTAAGCTCCAAGCAAACGAACGAGGACCTCAAAACCTTTTACAACATCAGGTAGGTTATTTTCAAATGGCTGGACACTACTACAAGCCCAACGGCATGCGGCGTTCAAAATTACCTCTTTTGAACTCATAATCTTGTTTCAGAGCGGCTTTGCACGAGGATTTCGGCAAAAAGTTGCTCAAGCATTCCAAAATGATGATCGGAAAGGACGAAACAGGGTAATTAATTAGTAGGAAACTCATATTTAAAGCTATATTGAGTATAATTCTAATGCATTCGCACCATCGAATGATTCTAGCACATTGCGGCGACTATTGGATGGCATTCGAGATGAATTGGAGACGGTTGGGCAAAACAACATAACACTTGCGCAAAGGATCCGTAATAATCTAGAAACTCCTCTTCAAAACTTTATTACCGATCAACGAGACCAGAGAAAGCTGGTAGGTATACGTACATTAACGAAAATGTCGTCTGCTACTTTTCCTTACCAGTATGCATCATAGATACAAACAGGCGTCGACAAGCAACAGAGAAACAAGCAGCTTCACATCAATCATGTATACAAGGTTCGTTCACATGAGATAAACTGGTTCCTCAAAATATGAAATCTTATCAATGTTGGGCTAACTCGTTACACCCTTCTCCAAAAGTCGAGAGAAAAATACTATGCAGAATGTTCAAAAATGCTAAATCTTCAAAACCAACTAGAGACCTGTATAGCCGGTCGCGAGTACGAAAGAATCAAGCAAAAGCACGAAAAGTCGCGATTGGAAGTGAAAACCTCAGGTGTGTATAGCGCAATTGGGATTAAGTAGTCAAAGGCATGAATGTAGGTTTTGGAAAGGAAACTGAATGGGTTCCTCTTTCAGATAAAGAGTATCAGGCAGCATGTACAGGTCTAAAGAACATAATGCGACAATGGCAAAGCGAATGGAAAGTTGCATGCGATGTCAGTAAACGCAAAACCATACTGTCAACCCCAGCTTGTGTGTATGATACTAACTTTATGTCTGAACAGAAATTTCAAGAAATGGAGGAGAAACGAATAGAATTTTTGCATCACAGCCTATGTGTCTATGTTAACATATTACAGACAGTAACCGATCAGGAACGAGAGGTATGCATAATGTAAATCTGAGAGTTTGATTCCATGTCAGCTAACTTGATGTTTCTATGTCATAGTCCCATGAACAGATATGGGATCTACTGGACCACTGTGATGTCGAACAGGATATTCAACACTTTATCGAAACGCAAGGTACCGGCAATAATATACCAGGTTGTTAGCCTATTTGAAAATAGTTGTCCAAGGATCGAATTTCATTTCTAACCATTATATCTCACAGAACCACCTTCATACATTGACTTCTTTTCAGAGTCCCGTGATGAGCAACCAAAATACAGCATCGCAAATTTTGTTACACGGCAGAACAGTAAAAGACAGTCGACCAGTGCTATACCCAATAGTAAGAGCGAGCAAGAATTGAAGCGCGTTTCTACACATTCTTTACAATCTACTACACAACCTTTGCAACGTGCATCCTCCACACGGCTATCATCCAGCATAGAGCGGGAGAGCCAACGCCTTTCAAATCCAGGCGACGAAGAAATTTTTATTGAGGATTCTGCACAAGGAGTCCTTGTACCTATAGTCACCAAAAAGACAAGTATGCAAATCCAATCTTTGGAGTCGTCCAGGGTTCAATCTCTGGAATCATCCAGGGTTATGAATCAAGCATCAGACGATGTATTTCACACTACTGAAAGAGCCAAAATGCACGAATTCAGTGATGGAGAGACCAATGCTACTCCCAACCATTCACACCCGAAACAGTCGTTTGTTACTAGGTTGTCACGGAAGCTTAGTCAAAATCTTGATCGCTCGTTTGACCATGCTATCGAAGGTCTGATATACAAGATGGAAAAGGGGAGAGATGTCAATGATGTAGAATATTCACCGACCAAGACCACTGCACGATCCAATTCATACCATCGTGCTCCTTCACCGATTAGGAATACCTCATCTTCCAGCAGCGCTGCTTCCAAAGGCCCAAGACCAACATCACCATATGTACCTGGTGGATGGCCCAACAACGAGCCAAAAGTTTCATTATCGGCTTCTGCCAAGGTCATCTCGGAACGGTCTGGTGTTATTCAATCTCCTTCACCTTCATATTCTACCGGTACGGCGATTGGTGCAAAGTCTTCGTCTGTCAGAGATCCGCGCGGCAGTATCAAGATGCATGCGCCTCCGGCCATGAGAAGATCAATAGTACAGCAACAGTCTCTCATCCCGCAACCACCGCCATCACAAGAGAAACAAGTAGCGTCTCATGATGGTGGAGAGCCCATTATCGCTTGGGGTAAGTGTATTTCATCTGTTGACAGATATAGTTAATTCAAAAATTGATTCACCATTTTGATATTTTTTTATTGTAACATTGTCAACCAATTTGCTTAGCTGTTGCTCTCTTTGACTATCATGCAAAGTACGACGACGATCTGACATTTGAGCGAGGTGACTGGTTCGCTATAACGCAGATGGATGAAGGAGGGTGGTATATGGCGCATGCATGGAATGTGACCGATGCACGATGGGTTGGCAAATACGGTTATGTGCCAAGTAACTTTCTACAGCCTGCAAAGTGATTGAGGCATACTAAACTGTATTTTCACTGTCTCCAAAATTATAGAAACTGGGTATCCAATATCTGTCTTCTTCTCCTTCCGATAAATCCAACCATGCCAATCCATCTTGTAACAAATTATCCTTTTTGTAATTTTGTTGTTATTTGTTGTAATGAAAAAAGTGAGTTATGAAATAATATGGTAAATTGTGTCACCGTTGTCAATACTGAATAACTTACGAGTGCTTGTTGGGTACGACCTTCATGCCATTTAAGTTCATTTTCGATCATTCCTTTAGTCATATAGCCGTTTGCCTTTTGATGGGACAATGATTAGCATCAACATGTTTCGTTCTATCCTAGACCCGCTCTTGATAGAAACCAACAATCTTACCTGCGCAAGCAGTAGCAGCGATGATTGATCAGTATCCAGTTCCTTAGGAACTGAACGCACCATTTTCCGATTACCAATCATCAAGATTTCGAATCCACTACTTAATGGCTTAAGTGTTTTAATGGATCTCACAATGTCATCCCTAAATTTCGGATAGTCATGGTGAGCGCCCCATTGAGCTTTTTAAGTCCCACGATCATAGATCCTTACTCGCTTATTTCCTGCTGTGAGCTCTTTCTGTCGCCACGTTTGGCTTTAATTCGACGCTTTAGTTCTCCCATTTCTATCAAACCACCATTCTGTGGCCGAGTTGCAATGCATATTTCCGTTATCTGCACGGAGAGTTCGAAATAGAAGTCTCCAAACCCGAGCAGATCTGCCCAAAATCCTTTGTTTGCTGGTGGAAATGGATGCTTAGATCAAGTACTATAGTTTATAATCATGCTAATTACTTACAGGCAAGAGGGTCCACTCCTATCTTGGTACACATTTGCTGAAAGTGCATACGAAATGTCGGATCCCTCCGTATATCTTTTCGGTACTTGCGTGCAAATTCTTGTAGGTTGGTCTTGAAGGTGTCTAGCTGATCATGGAGCTTATAGGCGAAAGATATAAGTAATTATCAATATGATTTATATAGCTATTAACTGGTGGTTATTGGAGAGTGGCAGTGCATACCTGCTGTATTTCTCTTGCAGCTATATTGTCTCCAATCTCCTGAAACTTGCGCTGCGTTGAAATGACAGATAAGCTGATGCTGCACATTCATAGGATGCTCATGTCACTATACTTGCATTTATCGCTTGTCGATTCTCGGCATTAGCAAATCCTACAGCTCTTCGTCTCATTATTTACGTATGAAGAGGGGCAAGAAGCACGGTAAAGCGTAGCTGCATTTGGCAACCACAGAAAAGTGCCAGCCAGCTGCACCTGTGACTTTCAAACCCCCCCCCTCGACTGACCAACTCAACACATACAGTCTTTCACTTGTTCGCCTCATTGTGTGCTCATCTCTATGGCCGATAACCAAGACGCTGTGCCCGAGGTGCCACTTACACTTGTCTCTAACCCATATTATGAAAACAAAATTGCTCAGATGAGAAATCGTCCAGTACCTTGGGAGGTAATGTTGCTCACCTGGTCATACTCAACATAACACTATTTGCCAATTACTTATTGCTTATCATGCCAACAGGGATATCAGCGCGCTAATCTGATTACCTCTGAGCAATTGGATCTCATTCAGCGTATCGATAAAAAGTCGCCTCAAGTTGTTAAAGCCCTAGCTGATGAGCGAGGCGATACCTATGCGAATCTGTACCTCCAATTGCTAGACACCTTGAACCGACCAGATACCATTCAACACGTTCTCCTTTTGATAGAGGATTTCTTGACTGGTAAGATATAACATCGCCAGGTTATGATGTATCCCTGAACAAATGATTTAAATTTTTAGTTATTGGTCTAGATCACGAAGAGAATGTTCGCTATTTTCATCATGCTAGTGGCAACAAACCCACTTATCCGTTTGGTCCTCTTTTCAAGTATGCTCGCATTTTTACTTAATTTACATGCGTGGCTATATTAACCAACTAAAATATATATGTTTTCCTTTCATTTTCATTAGACATCTTCGCGTAAATGATGAAATCGTCCCTCTTCAAGCATCCAAGATCCTCACTATCTTCACTTGGTATGTCTCTTGCAAACACAGCGATTTTGTTCTTGATATCTCGCTCACTTTACCTTACTTTATTTAGCTCTGCTCCATCACCATCATTAGTTGATCTTTCTCCCTACTTCAACTGGGTGGCTAAACAACTACAGAGCGAGGATATGCGAATTGTAGACTTGGCAGTACAAGAATTGGAATCCGTTCTGAGAGTTCGCGAGTACCGAATTCCATTCTGGAACACACCAAAGGCTACTGAAGCGTAAGTTGCTGTTTGATTTTGTGATTTTGCATGGTATGATTTAGTTGACTCGTCTCCTAAATTGATTATACCCTGTTTGACAGGCTAATCCACATCCTCCGGCGGTCGAGCCCAGGTCCACAAATACAATACCAGGTTATCTTCTGCATATGGTTGTTGACATTTGACGCTCAAATAGCTGGCACAATCAACAGGTAGGCACATTGAAATTGTTTGTTTTACAAGTGTAGCGTAACTTTTACTAACTATACACTAATAGACAATACGATATCATCCCATTGCTTATTGATATTGCCAAATCAGCTATCAAGGAGAAGGTTATTAGAGTTGTCATTGCTAGTTTCCGCGTAAGTTGCGATCTGGCCAATGTTGGATGCCAATAATGTATTATGCTAACCAACCATGCATGGGAAAGAACCTCGTTGAAAAGCAACCGGAAGCTAACTTGGCAGCTATGCTTGTCGCCAAGTTATTGCCATTCACAGAAAACCTCAGCACCAGAAAGTGGTCTGACACGGATATTGTAGAAGATATTGAATATTTGAAGACGGAGCTGGAAGAGAATTTCCATAGCCTTAGGTATAGTTAAGATTGTGTTTAGTTCTGGCATTTTAGGGTTTAGTTCTAATACCTTTCCAGCACTTTTGAAGAATACTCTTCTGAGGTTGAGACAGGAAAACTAAATTGGTCACCTCCACACAAATCGGAAATGTTCTGGAAAGATAATGCCCATCGACTTAACGAGCAAGATTACCGTCTTCTTAGAATCCTGGCGCGATTGCTCAGCACATCACAAAACCCGCTTGTTCTTTCTGTTGCTGCACATGATATTGGTCAATATGTCAAGTATTCTTCCAAGGACGCCAAAAAGTAAGTTGGAAAAGGTTATTTCCAATGCTTCAAGATTGCTTTACAGCTAACGTTTCTGGTTCTATAACTTTTTAGAATTGTCCAAGAAATTGGAGCTAAACAACGAATCATGGAGCTGATGACACATGAAGACCAGGATGTACGATATCAAGCACTGTCGGCAGTGCAGAAATACATGACTAACGCATGGGAGTTTTAAGCAAGCAACAGTTGGGTTGGAGTCTTGACGCGATAGATTGCACATTTCATACGCACATAAAAATAAAAGAAGGATCCCAGCAGCCTTGTTTCTGTTAGCACTGACTCCGTTTTCCCTGTCAGTTCTCTATTATCTATGATAAATGCATTTGGCCTGAATTCGTTTGGGCAGACCATACCGTCAAATTACACACCAAATGCCGAGCGTACGCTGCCAGCGGATATAAGCCGGATACTATATTGTACATGGGAATCGACATTTGGTACCAATTGTGAGCGAGCATTTCCAGCTCAACAGGCATTGTAGTTTGACATCTAATAACCGCGTAATATAGATAAAGGCGATTTGGTAGTTTGGGGATACGACTTTCAGACTGGCTCATTGACCTCAGGGTTAGTGCCGTTCAAACACGTTGGAGGAAAAGACGTTGTCAAAATATACGGCGATCCAAACTCTACCATTGGTATCCTGGACTCGGACGGCAACATTTACCATTACAATGTAGCTGGACTTGCAGAGCCTGTCTTAGTGGCCACTGATTGCAAAGACGTAGGCTGCATGGCCAGCTCTCAGAATGTCTTTTTGGTCAAGTACGATAACTCAATGATTTTAACACATTGATCCTATGTTCTGTCAGCTATCGTAAGCTTATTCACACACGCTGTTAGGAACGACGGACAAGTGTACCATACTATATTAAGCAGCCGAGAAATACCCGCCAAGATTGAAATGCCATCAGTTCAAGGTGTTGAAGCGTCCTTCTACCATGCCATCTTTTACTGCAAAGATCCCTTTGCTGTGTATGGCACGGGTTCCAATCGGTTTGGTCAGCTTGGCACCCCAGAGTCTCCAGAGGCACACCAACCGATACCCATTGCATTTTTTGATGGTCTAGCTCCAGCTCAGTTCCAAGTCAGTTGTGGAACATTTCAGACTTCATTTGTTCTTGACGGCGACTTATATACCTGTGGTCTAGGAACACACCATTCACAACCAAACGAAGATGATGGCCAAGGATATCTCAATTTGGCAGAATTCCGAAATGATGAAGGAAAGGAGTGTGAAGTGAATGTCGTGAAAGCCGTTTGTGGAGGTAAACACATCATTGCAATCGATGGTAGGTGTTTCAGAAAATGTAAAGGCATTTAAATTTTGAGTTAACGTCAAATTAGATCAAGGTAACGCGTGGGGTATTGGTAATGGCAAGTATGGACAATTGCCGAGAGGTGATAGCCAAAGGAGCCTATCAACAGACCAAAACCAGTTTTTCCAACGTTTAGAATTGAACGGCAACGCGTATGTTGTAGAGTGCTGGGCAGGCCCACAGAACTCATTTCTTCAAATGAAATAAAGTCCATTTTGTGCTCAATGTCTAGGCATTGTGTGATTTATAATGTTTTTGGCAGTATAACTTCTATAAAATCTTATTTTTTGGGGGAATTCGGTGCTATGGCAAACAACGAATACATGACTACAATTACAGTGGGATGATGGTTTCGGTTAGAGGGAAGAAGGAAGAAGCGAACCCCGATCATTATTTCTTTTCATTGCTAGGCAGTTCAGGCTCTTCGTCCTTGGGGTGAGACTTCTGCATCAAAGTCAAAATTCTAGTCATGAGCATTGGATGTGTTGAGCCCAAAGGTTTCTTTGCAGATAATGAGTCGGCGGCCTTCAAGTTGTTAGCCCTGGCAGACTGCTTAGCATTTGGAGTGGGGGTGGTCTTGAACATATCTTGAAGAGCAACCTCGCCATCCTCATCACTTTCAGAGTATCCAAGGTATTCCTTCTCCTCCTTGTTAAAGTAAATGGGCTCTTCACCAGGTTTGACGCTGCTGAGGGTAACGTTGGGTCTGCCATCAGGTTCAATGGAAGCGTGGTTGACGTAGAAGGTACGAACTTCCTTGTCGATAGGTGGTCGTCCAGTGTTCTTGACAGGGAGTGATGCAGTGATGCCGGAAACACCAACAACGTATCTCAATCCAGCCTCCATGTTGACAACGCGACCTTCAACAGGATAACCATATTCAACTTGGTGATCAGAGTAGGTAGGGCCGACAACGGTATTTGATCGTTGAGCAGTAGGTGATACAGTGACACCCAAGAATTCGAGAAGCTGGTTCTTTGAGAGTTTTTCATCCTTGACTAATTGAAGGTATTCTTCAGAACGTTTGCCAGATTTCTTCAAAAGTAGTTTGAATTGGTCCTCGGTCATGGAACCGAGATCCTTGAGTACAACCTCAGGCTGAGGCTTGGGGGCCGTCGAATTAGGAAAGTTCTCCTTCCAAACACGAACAAAATTGACTGAAGAGTTGGCAGAATCCCAAGGAGTTTGATGTTCAGCTGTGTCTAAGGCGCCTACGGTGATGAGTTTGGTTCGAATGACCGTGGGCAGACTGCGCTTGAGACCCCAATCACCCTTCTTCTTCCAGCAGTTTTTTGTAGAGTAAACTTGAGGAATAGCAGAGTCAAAAGACGCAAGCTTGGACGTACGCAATAGCTTTGCAAATGATTTTTCCATTCTAGCCCTGCTAAAGGTGGAATCTGACAATGGTCCAAAGCTTTTTTTGTTGTTGACATTGCCCAAAAATCAAAAGCGACCTGAAAGAGCAGTCACACCTGCAATCGAACAACGGCCCATATGCTTAAGCTGGTAAAAGGTCTGCTTTTAAAGTATGCTTCCTTGCCAACTCCAACCTATAGAAACCATTAAATTCAAAAACTATAATATTATGGATAAATTGAATTATTCTTCGATATCACTACTCCTTCCATTACGATATCACTGTACCCTTTCAGTACTCCAAAAAGTCAATGATGTCAATCATCTTCCACAGAGCTCAGTAATATTATTCTCTCTCAATAATATATCTTGACTTATCTTCCAACTTTTATTTATATTCGTTATAACATTGCTGTTATTTTATGTGACTTGTTGAACCACTTGAAAGTTGAATTACATTACTGTGTTTCTCAAAATACCTTGCGGAGACGGCCCTGATTTGTTTACGCTGACCTGAACTTGAATTTCGCACTAGCATTGCTGTATTTTTTGCCCTAGTCGTTTTTCAAGCGAAAATACAAATTTTTAAAAAAAAGAAAATTGAATATTACGCCATACGAACACCTGTATAATGAGCACAACATGGAACACAATAATATTGCTCCTATTGAAGTTGAAAACTTCACCTCCACAGAGTTCAACAAGCCAAATCTGGAAAACCTGACGGAAGAGGTAAGCCAACCAATGGATATTGAGGAGGAAGACGCAGTCGCTGACACTGTTCTGGTGACGTTGAGAATTTTGATGGATATTGATACTACTGTAGTACCGCGACAGGTACCATCAGCAGAAGCTGCTTCACCCACAGTCGTCATTGAATACTCTGCGGAAATGGTACGTACACGAAAACCAAGAGGGCCATACCGACGATACACTGCGCATCAAATTGAACAATTGTTTGATTACGTGATTGAGCAGGGAAGACGCTGCCCTGTTGACTGGTATTAACATTAGGACGGCGCAACACTACATCAAAAAATATAATGATGACGAAGAGCGACGTTTGCCGCTAAGCGGTAGAAAAACTGGAGCTGGACGTAAGGCTAAACTAACAGAGTGTCATTCCCAATTTCTGATAGGCTATGTTGATGAGCACCCGACAGCTGTATTATCAGATATTAGAACAGCTCTCTATGAAGCGTTCCCGGAACTATCGATATCAATATCTGCGCTACATAGACACCTGATTCAGAAATGCAAGTTGACCCTCAAAAAACTAGAGAAGTTGCCTGCTGCAAGAAATAGTGACCGTGTGCTCAAATTGCGAAGGGAAAGAATTGAAGAATGGGAAGCGAATACTGAGCTAGACTATCGTAAGAATTGCGTATTCATCGATGAGGCAGGATTTAATCTTCACACTCAGCGAAATTATGGACGCTCACGAAAAGGAACTCCTGCCAAGGGCATTGTGCCAACAGCCAAAGGTATCACAATAACGATTTTGGGAGCCATATCACAAGCAGGAGTGATAGATATATCTTTGAAGAAACCGCAAGCTGCATCGATATCCAAAAAGAGGAAGGCAAATGGTACAACGGCAATGGTGGTAAATGGTCGGGTTGGAACAAGGACTGAGCATTTTCTCACTTATATATCCAATGTGATGGATGTGTTGGATAGGAACAATATGAAGGGGCATTATCTAGTAATGGGCAATGCTCCTATACACACTCCAGTCAAGGTACGTGAGCTAATCGAGAGTCGAGGCTACCGTTGTTTGTATCTTCCTCCATATTCTCCTTTTCTTGAATTCCATTGAAGAATTTTGGTCAAAAGTAAAGGCTGGTGTAAGGCGAAATTCATTAACTGCTGACGATCGACTGAGTGACCGTATTTGCGAGTCTGTCCAAATGGTTACCCGAGCTGAGTGCAAAGCATGGATTCACCATGCGGCGTCATTCTGTCCAAGGTGCAAGCAGGAAAATATCAACCTGTGAAAACTCAGAAATGTCTATTTCAGAAACGGGATTTATTGGACAGTCTGTTACTGAATATGTGATGCTCAGCTAATACTCATTTCAATGTTTGCACAGAAGGAAAGACTTTGACTCTTTTCATTTGCCAATGGACTAAATGGAAGAGATACATTATCTAGCAATAAAGTACATCAGATGAAAGTGGAGAATGGTTTTATTCATTCACAGAGTATGAAAAAGTGCATCCCACCCAAGGTCAGGTTACTTCGAGGATATATTGGCGCAGGAATACAGATCAGATTGTCAGAATCCTATCAACTACGTAACTTTTGGAAGAATGCCGTACACATCTTATGCAGAAAGACATTTATATCGATCTCAGTGGCCTCCTGGCGAACGCAAAAGTATACAACCGCCCATGAGTTCAGTGTCGCGAGTATCAGTGCTCTTCGTCTAGTCATGTCAGTAATGGAGGTGTTAAGAGAAGCTTTATCTGTACTGTGGCATCAACTTCTACTGAAAAGGAGTGTGGCGAAATAAGTTGTCTAAATTTGGTTCCAATCACTTGAAAGGAAACAATCCCTGAAATTCTAATTCCGAACTATAAAAGATTTGGCTGATATGTCTTCGGGTGTTTCTTTGGTCCACTAGTTCAAAAGCGTTTCGTACTATACCGCAAGGGCCCAAAAAGTACAATGAATCATAGTCAAAATCGATACAGCGACAATCGATACAGCGACGGTAGGCATTCATGTCAACTCATTTGCTTTATGAATTCGTGGCCGCTGACAACAATGCATACATATAGGCGACCCTGGTCCGTCGAGAACGCGAGTACCGCAGGGCGAGGAGGAGGCCCAAAACGATGATTTACCAGGTATATGAGATTCGTGTTTTCAAATTTTCTGCATGTTGTCCTATGGCACTAACTACATACATACTACTTTGGCATCAAACAACTTTGACCAATAACGAAATGCAGATCACTCACATCTATTGCCATTTATACCTACAAATTATTTCTTGAACGCGCCATTGCGCATCTATAATCCGTTTGTGCCATCTTATGGTGAGTATTTGTGGAGTGAATAAGTGAGAAGTATAATGTAGACCGAGTTTTATTGCAGTATCGTTATCAACTTCCAAACAATTAGCACACCAGTACATTCGGCTAATCAGTCTGTATTTTCCTAACAGCATCTACCTCATTTCTGCCATCTATGCCGTCTTCCGATGACGGTATGTAGCCACTTTTGAGGAGCTTTTAAAACGAGTACATGTGCCTTACCATTGTCTTCAATCTCTAGACGGATATATAATTGCACCTTGCACGCCGTCACCGCCACCCTCCGTCACGGTGTTCGAGCCAATTTTGGACCAAGAGGGTACGTATCTTAACGTTTAAAAACCTTCCATAAGAGTATATGAGTCTTATCATTATCCTTATTCTCTAGACAATTATATTCTTGCTCCTTGTACGCCTCCGGAAACAACGTCCGATAATTTTGGCAATTTTGGTCCTAGTATGTTGAAACAATGACAAATTGTTTAACATTTCGGCACGCATATACTCATCATTGTTAAAGCTTTTTCCGCCGGAACAGTGTCTAGGACTCCCATGAAAAGACCGGCAATTTTTGAAGACCTACACCATTCTTTCAAACGAAGGAAGCTATCAGCTTCAAATCTTCAAGAGATGGTAGATCACATCAATATAGACCTGGATGATTATGATATTGAAGATTATGACAGGGGCTTACCTGCCTACATTTATGATCTACGTATGTTAATTAATGCTAATGATCTCACAGGAGTTTCTGTTTCTCACATGCTAATTGATCGTATCACTAGATCTTCCGTTGTCCGAAAGTGTACGCAAGAATATGGAAAAGGCACAGAAAAAGATCGAAGCTAGAAGGAAGAAATCAAAAAGCAAGCGCGAAGCAGTCCAAGAAGAAGCGAGGAGAAAAATCATAGAGAAAAGAAGAAACGATCCGAATGCGAAACCTTGTCCTAGCTGTGGTCAATGGGATCACCAAAGATCTTCCAACAAGCTCTGTCCACAGCGAAAACCTGGTAAAGCTGAAGATACAGGATTAAAACGTCTATCCACTATCAAAACAAGTATCGATACCGCTTGTACTAATGAACTGTTACGGACCATCATTCAAGAGACAGTCTTGAAATGCAGAAATTTGCGATATATTGCATCTCTTTTCGCAAATTTTCTGGCACTAGATCGAATTCAACGTGGTGAGCCATTGCCAAGTTTTGGACAGCCACTTTTCTATAATATCTTTTGCCAGTTGGTAGGTAAGGGCCAAAACGCTGATCAATGGATCAAGGACTTGTTTGGAGAATTTCGCAGTCTGTCACCTGCGGCCAGAACAATACCTTTCTATGCTGATACTGCCATGATTAGCGAGATGGCGAGAGAATATAACGTCATGGCTCGTCAACACGTTGTCTCGAATTTCGAAAAGAGAAGCGTAGATTACTTCTTTCTGAGACTAAATGAGTCATCTGACAGCTGGTTTTTGGAAAACGCAAGCGTTAAGGAGCGTAAGAAGCTGGCAGAATATATGTACAAAAGAGCTGCTAGTCAACAAGCAGAATGGCCAGTGTAGAGGACCATTCGATATCAAGGGCTGCGATGGATGCCCGAGCCATGGCAGAACAACTTGGGCCGACTCCAATAACCGAGGAGTCGCTATCGGCCCATGCGCTTCAGTGCCCCCGCGGGGCTGTACGTTAGCATTAAAAAGAATCGGTTGAGTAACAAAGACGCATATCCGTATCTCGTGAATTGCTATCCTACGCAAACTTGTACCTGCCATGGATGGCCAAAGTTTTAGACTACGTGGAAAGAAGAGTGGTAATACAAGAACCACGTCCACAAAATTTTGTCTCAAAGCAATATGTTCATCGGAACATAAAACAAGTGAGCTGCACAATGGACGATCGTTATTTACTTGCACAGTCGAATTGTATTGCTAAACCAAATGCATTCATAGATTTTGAAGGGTCTAACAGTACCCCAAAAGTCATTCGACAGTCTTGTCTCTCTGGCGCATAACGCCATCGAAAGCAAATCGCATACAAATTTTGCAGCAAAAAAGCTTCGCACCTGTACGCCAATTTTGTCTAGACGACCTCAAATCGAAATTTTTGTTACAACCACCATAGATGACATTAATGCGGGAACCTTTAGACCCGCCAAATATACCGATCCTAAAGGATGTCGTAGATTTACACTATTTCCTGTATGTTCCAAGCAGGCCGCGCATATACAACTAGATCGCTACACGCTGCCGTATTTAACTCGTAGAGCTGGACTCTACACTGGAGGTGCCATGACGGAAGAGCATTTTAGACAAATCTGCTGGCAGAATTTTGATTTTCAAGTTTTGGGAATAGAGTCAATACAAGATTTAAGTCAAGAGCGCATGGAATTTAGGTAAGCACTTCTTTCAATATATGGAGATGCAATATATTATCTGACATGTTTGATTCGCTCAACCTTAGCAATATCCTACGGACAGACGGTGTGGACCTAGAGTTCATTTTTTTGAAGCCCAAACATGAGACTGTAGCCCCAAAGACTCCGGCTCAATATCGAAATTGGCTTCTTCATGGTAATCATCGCTGTACGATTTGGGGCATTGATCCAGGAGTAACAGATCTGTTTGTGGCTGCTGATGGGAGTAGTACCAACTCCCATTGTTTTCGAAGCACGTCGACCAAGGAGTATTACCACTTGTGTGGGTTCAACCGAGCCAAGGAGCTGCGCCAACAACTTAGACAGCAGACATCACAAGAACTTTTGGACATCATAGACAACTTAGAGTCATTGAAGACGGCAAATTTTGATACCTTGCAACATGCGATACAAAATCGCATAGAGAATTTTGACAAAGTTATTTATTTTTACGACATTGATAGACGATATAGAAAACTCAAGTTTAAATCGTACCAAGGCAAGCAAAAAGGCCTTGAAGAAATCGGCCGTCGATTAACTTATGGATCAAAAAAGTATGGCGCACCACCCAAACCTAGACATAGCCATATGATGGAGCCGGAACCTAGAAGGCGTCAATTTTGGATACCGTCGTCAAGTTGCGACAAACCAGAAGAAGATAATAGACAACACTACATTTTTGCTTTTGGCAACGGTGCCTGCGGTGGAATTGCATGGAAACTCCCTGCACCTGTCAAACGACTAAGAAGACATCTATATCAGCTATCTAATCGAAATGTACATACCTCAGTACTCGTCATCGACGAGTACAATACATCAAAAGTGTGTGCAGAATGTCACACGAAAAGCCTCGTTAACCTAGAGGCTTACCCAAAATCTAATTTATTATCTAATGTGTCGAACCAAACACCGCCTAATAATCAAAAACGGACCATCCATGCAATTCTCAAGTGCACCTCTTGTAGAACCGTGTGGAATAGGGACAAGATGGCGGCCAAAAACATTCGATTTGTATTTCAATATATGGCGACACATAATGATGAACGGCCAGCTGCTTTTGCTCGGCCACCAACCAATGCCGAGGATGATGCTGGACCAGGAGAAGAGGTGGTGGTTCAGCATCAACTAGCTAGTCCAGTGTGGACTCACAGTTAGTCAAGAACCTTGACATCACTTACAGATATCTTTCTCTACTATGGATCAAAACAAGAAATTTACAGCTATCATAGTGGGAGACTCTGTCGCTGGTCAAACGTTGGCTCTATGCTTCGAGAAAGCTAACATTGACTGTATGTTGTCCTGGAAGCCCGTGAGGATATGGCTCCACAGCTCGGTGCGTCGGTCGGTCTTTTTCCCAGTGGACGAAGAGTCTTGGACCAACTGGGACTGAACGTGAAATTAGAGCAAGCAACAGAATCATTGGTAACAGGATTTTATCGATCAAGTGATGGAAAGGCCATTTGCCGTTCAAACATATTTCCGGAACTGATCATTCGGTATGTCTTTTGTTGCCTTTTTAAACATGTCTGTGTACTGTTCATTAAATCAACTAGTGTCATCCAAATATTGAAATCGATCACTGTAGACATGGCTACAGTTTTGCTTTCCTAGAGAGACAACAGCTCTTGTCGCTATTGTACGAAGCTCAACCCAACAAATCTAAGCTCTTGACAAACAAGAAAGTTGCAAACATCGAAGAGAATGAACAAGGTGTGAAGGTGACAATCAAGGATGGCTCTGTATATGAAGGTGATATTGTGATTGGTGCTGATGGAATCTGGAGCACGGTACGAGAGCATATGTGGAAAGAAATGGAAAACGATAAAAAACTATCTGATGAGCTAGGTGAGGAGCGAAAACGTATGTACAACATGCCCTGCACAAAATGTGGTTTCACGAGCCTTTTGTACGACGCCTAATGCTTACCTATTTCCTACTTTTAGCTATATATTGTGAATACAGTTGTCTGTTTGGAATATCTGATAAAGTCCAAGGTATGAATATAGGACATGCAAATATTACACATCGAACAAGAAATTCGTTTCTCTCTGCGATAGGAAAAGGCGGTACTGTGTACTGGTTCTTTTTCGAGAAGCTACCAGGAATTTACAGGCCACCAAACATTCCACGGTTTTCAGAGCAAGATGCTATTGAAGCTGGTGAGAAAGCCGCGGATTATTTTCACACAGAAGAGGTTACATTTGGTGATCTCTGGAAAAACCGAATGCATGCTGCCAAAGTATCTATGGAAGAGGGTGTACACAAGAGATGGCATTATGGTCGTTCCGTTATTATAGGCGATGCTGCTCACAAGGTAGGGAAGAAGCCAGACATCAAGTACATGCTTAGCTATTTGTGATCTCTTTGTATTGATGCATCGATGTTTAGTATACCACAAATTTCGGCATGGGAGCCAATGATGCTGCTGGGAGTGCAGCAGTCCTCACCAATGTCATATACGAACATCTCAAAGTGAAGCCGGAAGGATTCAACCGAAATGACATTGAAGAGATATTCACCCAATTTCAATCAAAGCGACTAGAACATGTGGAAAGTGTGCTTAATGCTTCCCATGAAATCACTCGAACGGAAGCCATGGATGGACTAAAGTATTATTTGATGGGAAGATACATCTTTCCTATACTTGGCGAAAACATGAAATTACATTTGATGAAGACAATTTTAGTTCGTGCACCTACTTTGTCCTTTCATAGATAATCCAATACAGCCACATACCGTTCCGTATCTAGACGAAAAGCAATCAAGTGGAGGGTGGTTGTCATGGATAGGATTCTAAACAAAACATTTAGAGTCTTTAATATACAATTTCTGATACTTCATAAGTGAGGCTTTAATGTATCTGTCCGTAATCTCGCTCTATTGCAATTTTCACTTTTGCATGTTGTGGAGCAGAAATCATTACATACTCTTTCTTTATAATTTTATTCATATTCTGTTTATCCTCAACGTTCGTTGCTAATTGTCCATTGAAATGCTGGCTATTGACTGTTCATGAAGCTTTTTTCGAATATTGATCAGAGTTGGCTGAGTACGAGGCTATCTGCGAAACGCTACACATAAAGAAAATTTCGGATGTAACTTAAAAATGGTTGCCGAAATATAAATGAAGTAATAAAATATGCGGATGTCTCAAAAAATATTTTGTCCAATTCTACAGTCTTGATCCCATATCCTATACGTATAGCAACAGAGTGGTGGGTTGATAAAAATATCAATCTTTCCATAATGCTGAAAATCGTCATTAGTGATAAATATTCAAGTTAGGTTAATGTGTAGAGTGCTAAACTTTTTATGTTACAAGTTCTTTCTACGGGCTACCAAGTCACACTGATTGATAGTGATATCCTTGTTGCCGAATGGGTCTTCATAATTCCGGATATTAATAGTCAAATATCAATTATGATTAGAGGACTCTTGTTCCTATGCTATCAGGACAACTTAGCATATGTAAATACCTACCACAGTGGTTAAAACATAATTAATGGAGACCGCAAAATTCAAAGTTATCATCGTAGGGGGAGGCGTAGCTGGTCAGACCTTGGCACTTCCATTCGAAAAAGCCAATATCGACTACACTCTGTTGGAAAAACGTTCTAGTTTTGTACCAGAAGTAGGAGCATCTATCGCCACGCAGCCTAATGATATGCGGGTACTGGATCAACTAGGATTGTCCAAAGAAATCGAAGATAAGACAAAGGTTATCGACATTACATACAGCCGTGATCAATATACTAATGTCTTCGCATACAGAGATATCTACCCAAGTTAATAGATATGTAGGTAAAGGTTACGTTTAGTATGAAGTAATTTAACCGCCTTAAAATATTATATGGTACAAAACTAGGCATGGATATGGCATCAACTTCATGGAGAGAAAAGATTTATTGGCAACCTTGTATAATGCAAAACCAAAAAAATCCAAGTTAGTAAGCGACATGAAAGTAGATCACTTTGAACAAACCGAAAAAGGAGTCAAAGTTACCACATCGGACGGCTCAGTGTACGAAGGTGACATTGTCATTGGAGCTGATGGTGTATGGAGCAAAATTCGACAAGAGATGTGGAATGTTATGGACACTGACAAGAACCTTCCAAAAGATGTAGCCAAGTCCTTGGCCAAAGACAAGAAAAGTAATGTGGCAATATAGCTTTCGGGTGTGCAAGGATACATACATAGGAAAACTTATCAAACTGATATATGTTGTTCTTTGAAGGTCTCACTTGTGAATACAGCTGTATATTCGGCATCTCATACAACTGTGACAAAATGAAAGCTGGTAATATCACTACAATCTTTCGGCCTGGGTCATCATTTTTGATCATAGCAGGAAGAGAAGGCACTGTTTACTGGTTCTATTTTGAAAAGTTGGACAACAAGTATACAGTACCTAATATCCCACGATATACTGCGGAGGATGCTATCAAGTCTGCTGAGAAACAGCTCGATGCTAAGATCACCGAAGATGTGACTTTTGGAGACTTGTGGAAGTGTCGCAAGAGTGCTATCAAGGTCGCATTAGAAGAAGGAATTTTCCGTCGCTGGCACTATGGTCGCTTTGTTGTTATTGGAGATGCTGCTCACAAGGTAAATGTTAAATGAAAGTTACGTATTGGCTGACAGACGTTTATACTAGTGCGAGGGCTATAATTTCTAGATGACTCCCAATATGGGACAAGGCGGTAACTCAGCTATCGAGTCAGTTACTATACTTAGCAATTGCTTGAAACGCACATTGGATAAGTATCCTCAAGGACTGAACTCGCAACAGGTCGATGAATGTTTTAAAGAGTTCCAAGCAGAACGACACAAACGTATAAAAAATGTATTCAATCGTGCTGGTGATGCAACAAGAAGGGAATCTATGGATAGTTTGTCAAAAGTTATGATAGGTCGCTACTTGGTTCCCAAACTTCCAGACAAATTTCTTCTAAAACTGCTAGGCAATTTAATGAAAGACGCTCCGTCACTTGAATTTGTCGACAAGCCCACAAGAGCTCACTCGGTTCTGTACACTGATGAGACTTCAAAGACGAGCTGGCTTTCAAACCTTAGATTTTAGTAACGAAGACACCATATATGTACCCATTATTTTTAACTATTTACCACATAGAATGCCATATTCAATCATTAGGTTTTTATATGCCTTATTTTAAGGTTAGCATGTGTAACATCTGAAGCAAGGAATAATTTTTGCTATTCTATACTGAAGTTTTCATTACTAGCTATCTAATGCTGACAAAGTTACTCAATACACATGCACACGTTGTTCGCACTATTCACAGTTAATGCGGTGTAAAAATAGACATCTTTCGGATCGACCAATATTATAACTATTATATGATGTGCCCTTTTAGGCGTTATGGGCCGTTTATTGATCCCGCTCTATAATGGTATTAGCAATTTTAGTCAAAAGAGGGTTACGATCATTTATTATGCTATAGGGCCACTGCTGTCGTAATTCCACATCATTGTCTAAATATACCCATATGGTACGAAGGTGATAAATACCAACTTCCTGGGCAATCAATCCATAAAACTGGAACATGACCATAGCGAAACAAAGCTTCAGACTATATCGCATTGTAGTTTTATTACTCGAATACATCTAACAAGACAACTGACGACACATCATTAAGCACCATCGGAGGTGGATTATCCAGTGTTGCCATTGGGGAGTGAACATTTTTCGGTCGAATCTTCTCCGCCCATTTGACTCATTTACAGTTGCTCAAAAAAATATTTCGGATCATGCTTTGTCTGTGATAATCTCACCAACGCATTTCTATGTGATAATTGGGATAAAACAACAATAATAAAGTAATTAGCTCAACATAATGTTAACTACACGAAGGCACCAAAATATATAAAAACCATTTAAATTCTTCTTCATCCGTGAAAAGCGATACTGTCGCACTGGGTTTGGAAAAGCTTGACTTAAGAAAATTTTCGGATAAATAGTGCCATCTTTTCCGCAAAATCGAAGGGACTTATATAATCTTCCATTTTGGAATACGGTACCTGATAACTCCTCCTGAGGAACACACTTATCTCTAATACCTAGGACCTACCATTGCCTTTCTTAAATCTAATTAATGGAGAAGACGAAGACGAATTTCAAAGCTATTATAGTAGGAGGAAGTGTTGCTGGTCAGACTTTGGCACTTGCATTCGAAAAAGCCAACATCGACTACGTACTATTGGAAAAGCATTCCACTTTCGCTCCAGAAGTCGGAGCATCTATTGGCATGTTTGCAAATGGAATGCGAGTTCTGGATCAACTAGGATTATCTAAAGAAATTGAAGAGAGGAACGAACCTATCGTACATTCCGACATGCGCGATGAACATGGTCATTCCTTTAAGCATTCAAATTTACTCGCTGAATTTGTAGCGAGGTATGTGTACGAAACGTTATTTGTTATGCTATTTAGCTGTCAGATGTAATTAACGTATTGAACTATAAAGGCACGGATACTGCATCAACTTTATGGAGAGAAAGGATTTATTGGCAGTCATGTATGATGCGCAACCAAACAAATCCAAACTACTAAGCGACAAGAAAGTAGATCATGTTGAACAAACCGAAAAAGGAGTCAAAGTTACCACATCGGACGGCTCAGTGTACGAAGGTGACATTGTCATTGGAGCTGATGGTGTATGGAGCAAAATTCGACAAGAGATGTGGAATGTTATGGACGCTGACAAGAACCTTCCAAAAGATGTAGCCAAGTCCTTGGCCAAAGACAAGAAAAGTAATGTGGCAATATAGCTTTCGGGTGTGCAAGGATACATACATAGGAAAACTTATCAAACTGATATTTGTTGTTCTTTGAAGGTCTCACTTGTGAATACAGCTGTATATTCGGCATCTCATACAACTGTGACAAAATGAAAGCTGGTAATATCACTACAATCTTTCGGCCTGGGTCATCATTTTTGATCATAGCAGGAAGAGAAGGCACTGTTTACTGGTTCTATTTTGAAAAGTTGGACAACAAGTATACAGTACCTAATATCCCACGATATACTGCGGAGGATGCTATCAAGTCTGCTGAGAAACAGCTCGATGCTAAGATCACCGAAGACGTTACTTTTGGAGACTTGTGGAAGTGTCGCAAGAGTGCTATCAAGGTCGCATTAGAAGAAGGAATTTTCCGTCGCTGGCACTATGGTCGCTTTGTTGTTATTGGAGATGCTGCTCACAAGGTAAATGTTCAATGAAAGTTACGTATTGGCTGACAGACGTTTATACTAGTGCGAGGGCTATAATTTCTAGATGACTCCCAATATGGGACAAGGCGGTAACTCAGCTATCGAGTCAGTTACTATACTTAGCAATTGCTTGAAACGCACATTGGATAAGTATCCTCAAGGACTGAACTCGCAACAGGTCGATGAATGTTTTAAAGAGTTCCAAGCAGAACGACGCAAACGTATAAAAAATGTATTCAATCGTGCTGGTGATGCAACAAGAAGGGAAGCTATGGATAGTTGGTCAAACGTTATGATAGGTCGCTACTTGGCTCCCAAACTTCCAGACAAGTTTATACTAAATATGCTAGCCAAATTATTCAAAGAAGCTCCGTCACTTGAATTTGTCGACAAGCCCACAAGAGCTCACTCGGTTCTGTACACTGATGAGACTTCAAAGACGAGCTGGCTTTCAAACCTTAGATTTTAGTAACGAAGACACCATATATGTACCCAGTATTTTTAACTATTTACCACATAGAATGCCATATTCAATCATTAGGTTTTTATATGCCTTATTTTAAGGTTAGCATGTGTAACATCTGAAGCAAGGAATAATTTTTGCTATTCTATACTGAAGTTTTCATTACTAGCTATCTAATGCTGACAAAGTTACTCAATACACATGCACACGTTGTTCGCACTATTCACAGTTAATGCGGTGTAAAAATAGACATCTTTCGGATCGACCAATATTATAACTATTATATGATGTGCCCTTTTAGGCGTTATGGGCCGTTTATTGATCCCGCTCTATAATGGTATTAGCAATTTTAGTCAAAAGAGGGTTACGATCATTTATTATGCTATAGGGCCACTGCTGTCGTAATTCCACATCATTGTCTAAATATACCCATATGGTACGAAGGTGATAAATACCAACTTCCTGGGCAATCAATCCATAAAACTGGAACATGACCATAGCGAAACAAAGCTTCAGACATATCGCATTGTAGTTTTATTACTCGAATACATCTAACAAGACAACTGACGACACATCATTAAGCACCATCGGAGGTGGATTATCCAGTGTTGCTATTGGGGAGTGAACATTTTTCGGTCGAATCTTCTCCGCCCATTTGACTCATTTACAGTTGCTCAAAAAAAATATTTCGGATCATGCTTTGTCTGTGATAATCTCACCAACGCATTTCTATGTGAAAATTGGGATAAAATAAAAATAAATTACGAAGTACTTAGCTCAACATAATATTTACTTCACGGAGGCACCGAAATATATAAAACGATTTTAAATCATCATCCTGATCTCTGAAACGCGATACTCGTGCATTGGGTGTGGAAAATGTTTATGCCAGAAATTTCGGCTAGATAGTCCCATCTTTTCCGGGAGTTGAGTATTATATAATCTTCTTTTGGAATACCATTGATTTATCAATTCCCTCTTAGGAAGAAAATCAACTCTAATACCTATAGCCCCTACCTTTACCATTTTTTTAAAATCTAATTAATGCAGAAGACGAAAAAGAACTTCAAAGCTATTGTAGTAGGAGGAAAGTGTTGCTGGTCAGACTTTGGCACTTGCATTCGAAAAAGCCAACATCGACTACGTACTATTGGAAAAGCATTCCACTTTCGCTCCAGAAGTCGGAGCATCTATTGGCATGTTTGCAAATGGAATGCGAGTTCTGGATCAACTAGGATTATCTAAAGAAATTGAAGAGAGGAACGAACCTATCGTACATTCCGACATGCGCGATGAACATGGTCATTCCTTTAAGCATTCAAATTTACTCGCTGAATTTGTAGCGAGGTATGTGTACGAAACGTTATTTGTTATGCTATTTAGCTGTCAGATGTAATTAACGTATTGAACTATAAAGGCACGGATACTGCATCAACTTTATGGAGAGAAAGGATTTATTGGCAGTCATGTATGATGCGCAACCAAACAAATCCAAACTACTAAGCGACAAGAAAGTAGATCATGTTGAACAAACCGAAAAAGGAGTCAAAGTTACCACATCGGACGGCTCAGTGTACGAAGGTGACATTGTCATTGGAGCTGATGGTGTATGGAGCAAAATTCGACAAGAGATGTGGAATGTTATGGACGCTGACAAGAACCTTCCAAAAGATGTAGCCAAGTCCTTGGCCAAAGACAAGAAAAGTAATGTGGCAATATAGCTTTCGGGTGTGCAAGGATACATACATAGGAAAACTTATCAAACTGATATTTGTTGTTCTTTGAAGGTCTCACTTGTGAATACAGCTGTATATTCGGCATCTCATACAACTGTGACAAAATGAAAGCTGGTAATATCACTACAATCTTTCGGCCTGGGTCATCATTTTTGATCATAGCAGGAAGAGAAGGCACTGTTTACTGGTTCTATTTTGAAAAGTTGGACAACAAGTATACAGTACCTAATATCCCACGATATACTGCGGAGGATGCTATCAAGTCTGCTGAGAAACAGCTCGATGCTAAGATCACCGAAGACGTTACTTTTGGAGACTTGTGGAAGTGTCGCAAGAGTGCTATCAAGGTCGCATTAGAAGAAGGAATTTTCCGTCGCTGGCACTATGGTCGCTTTGTTGTTATTGGAGATGCTGCTCACAAGGTAAATGTTCAATGAAAGTTACGTATTGGCTGACAGACGTTTATACTAGTGCGAGGGCTATAATTTCTAGATGACTCCCAATATGGGACAAGGCGGTAACTCAGCTATCGAGTCAGTTACTATACTTAGCAATTGCTTGAAACGCACATTGGATAAGTATCCTCAAGGACTGAACTCGCAACAGGTCGATGAATGTTTTAAAGAGTTCCAAGCAGAACGACGCAAACGTATAAAAAATGTATTCAATCGTGCTGGTGATGCAACAAGAAGGGAAGCTATGGATAGTTTGTCAAAAGTTATGATAGGTCGCTACGTGATTCCCAGACTTGGAGACAAAGTGCATCTAAAAATGCTAGCAAAGTTAATGAAGGAAGCTCCGTCGCTTGAATTTGTCGATAAGCCTACAAGGGCACACGAAAGTTCCGTACACTGACGAGATTCCAAGGAAGAAGCTATTTTCAATGGTTAGCGTTTAACGGTGACATATAAAGGATACATAACAACGCTGCAGCCACTCTGTAATTAATAGAATAGATATCTGGTTTTCATATATCTTATTTCGATACCCAGCAAGATTCATTATTTAGTTACCAGCGCCCGAGATACTGACGGGACAGTGGCTTGGATTGGATGGCCATGACTGCTTTCCTAGAAATGTTCAATGTCCTCTAAGAAATTTCAATTTTTTTTTTTTAAGCAGTTTGGCAGAATTCAGCATTTCGCGGTCAAGAATACCCATTCGGTCCATTGATATGCCCGCAAATAAACCACAAAGAAAGAAAGTCAAATCAGTTCCCAAGATTTTCCTTGGAGATCGTAGCCAAAAGGATGACACCGAGCGAGATCTGGAAGCATTAGTTTTCGGCGGCAATGTTAACGACATGTGGGATAAAGCTGGTCATGAACTAAGTGACGACGAAGAAGAGGAAATTGAGCAAGACGAAGTCAAGGTATACGACGATAACGATGAAGAGAAGGAAACTGAGAGTCAACAGGTAAGTTGGAATAAAATTTTATAAGCTACTTGTAGCATTGGTCGTTAACTTTTTTCACATCTGTGCAGCTATTCTTTTTTGATTCTGGGCCGTTAACGACACCGTCAGAGACAGTCCAAGAGGATGAAGAAAACGATAAAGAAGAAGTAGATGATAAAGCTGAAGCCGCCAGTGAAGATGATCAGGAAAGAAGCGATGCCGAAACAGATGATACGGACGAGAGTAGTGAAGATGACACCGATAGATTGAAAAGAGTGCAAATTGATGGTTATGGTTACGGACGCAAACCAGCATGGGAAGACCATGATGATTTCTCACTACAAGTTTCACTAGTCGATGCCAACCGAACCAAGAAACTAAGAGAAACCGAAGATGAGGACATAATCAGCGGTGTAGAATATGAACAGAGGCTTCGACGTCAATTCGAAAAGGTTAATCCAGTTCCATCATGGGCTACCCTTCCATCTTTGCGAAAGTCGAAGAAGAGACGCAGCAAAGCTGTTGATGGATCAGATTCAGAGTATTCAGATGAAGAGGAGCAGCATTCTGACTTCGAAGAGGATGTAGATGTCCATCTTATGCGTAGTACAGATGGTATTTTGGACAAGCGACGAGCTTCTAGGAAGTTACCACCGACGGACCTTTCTGTCATTCGTCTGAAGAATGCAAATCAAATGAGCTACTCACAGGTAAGAGAGAGACTACCGGTCAAAAGATGGACACCCTCTTCAAAAGCTGATATCTTCTGTTTTTCAGTCCATTATTTCTACTGTGCAATTCCATCCAAATTCTCAAGTTATGATGACTGCAGGCTTAGACAAGACGTTACGATTGTTCCAGGTTAGTGTGTTAAACTAATTGTTGAGGTTGTGTCCGTACGCTATACACTAAATGATCTGCGCTATAGATCGATGGCAAGGTGAATCACAAGATTCAATCTGTTTATTTTCAAGATATGCCCATCCATCGATCGGAATTCCATCCGGATGGAGATCACATTGTGGCGACAGGTCGCCGCAAACACTTTTACATCTATGATGTTCAAAGTGGTTCGGTTGACAAGAGCAGTGGTATATGGGGTCGTGAAGACAAGTCTTTAGAACAATTCTCCATCAGTCCATGCGGAAAATATATTGCATTCCTTGGTCGGGATGGTTATATCATTTTGATCAGCTTCAAATCCAAGCAATGGATCGCCAATTTGAAGATGAACAGCTCGGTCCATAGTGTCGATTGGTCAGCCGATGGCAAGTACATCTGGGGAGTTGGTATCGATGGCGAAGTATACCAGTGGGATGTAGCGCAACGTACCTGTGTTCACAGATGGATGGACGATGGTGCATTCAAACCTTCCGTAATGGCTGTCAGTCACAATGAAGACTATTACGCCGTTGGGTAAGTTTTATTTCACAGTAACGTTGATTTGGTTTATATTATACAATAGAGCTGTAGTTAAATCTTTTCTTGCTTCTAGTTCCAAATCTGGTGTAGTCAACGTTTATGGAAGAGATGTTTTGCGTACTGATTTGTTCAACCCAACCCCACTCAAGGCATTGGGTAATTTGACTACTCACATCAATGAGATCAAGTTCAATCATGATTCACAGCTGATGGGTATCTCCAGCAACCGCAAGAAAGACCAGTTCCGTCTTGTCCACTTGCCATCACTCACTGTATTCTCAAATTGGCCAACTGCTGCTACCCCATTATCTTACGTCTCTAGCTTCGACTTTTCACCTCGTAGTGGCTATCTTGCCATCGGCAACGATAAGGGCCGCGTTTTACTTTATAGACTTAACCATTACCCTAGCGCATAGAGAAGAAAAAAGGCACAAAGTGGTTGAGCTTACATTGCTGACTTGCTACTTTGCTTTATGTTCATTTTCTCATTCTAGTTCCACTGCCATGTTTTTCACTGTACATTTTGATACATGCCCATTGTTTAAATACACCCGAGTTTCCAAGCTTGGCTACATTAGTTTGGATACTTTGTCTTCACTGTTCGAACGGCCGAACAGGTGCTGCTAATGTTCGTCGAGCTGCACGTAATTTTGCCGATCGACTTCGAGAGTTAGCTTCAACTTCTTCAGGTGGAGCTTGTACCACATGCTTGTTCATCAATTCAAAGGACGGATTCTCTGTGTGTATTCCACTATTGGGATTAGAATATATAAAGCGCTGTTGATCAAAGTCCTCGTCTGCTTGATATTTCCGCCGCCGAGAGTTCTGTCGATGTGCTGCACGCTTTAAATCAAATTGATTTACCGGTCGGTCAGTCGCTGAGGGAGTTGCAAAGTCAGTTATGCACAGTTCTTGAAATGAGAATTCTGCTTATTGGCCATTTATCTATGCCATTGCTCCCTCACCTTCTAAAGCTCTTCGTCCACTACATCTATGTAGGAAATTTTTAACCATCCTATCCTCCAAAGAGTGGAATGTTACTACTACCAAACGACCGTCGGGTTGTAAAAGTTCTTCGGTAGTAGCCAAAGCACTACGTAATTGTTCCAGCTATGGCATTGTTCGCTTAGACTAGTTAATTTTTAGACAATCTGTAATTTGCTGCGATCCTTACCTCGTCATTGATGTGAATGCGTATGGCCTGGAACGTTCTAGCGGCTGAATTACGGACCATATCATCACCACCTCGAGTCCAGCGAGGTTGTGGGCACGCAGCCTGTACAATTTGAGCGAGAGCAAGGGTTGATTTTATCGGTTGGTTCACACGAGCATTGACGATGGCGTCTGCAATTTTACGAGATAGCCGGTCACCGCCATACTGATAGATGATGTCCGCCAGCTGCTGTCTCGAGTAAAAGTTAACTACTTCGTGCGCTGTGATGGATTTTGGGACGTGTGGCTCATGGTCGTCTGAATTTCGTGCAAACATACGCATATCCAGTGGACCATCTGACTTGTACGAGAACCCTCTCTCTGGGTTATCAATCTTTCAGAAAAAAGAATGGTAAATAAACGGTGGTAGTGATCCTACTGATAAGAATCGCAACATACTTGTCCACTAGATACGCCAATGTCGAATACCATGCCATCAAAGCAGGGTGTGCTGTCAAAGATCACCAGTAAGCCAAATAACGTCGCATACCAAATGAGTAGAAACACCATCTTACCTCCAATTCAGTTGTTCTCTCATCAGTCTATCAATTTCACCAAATCTTCCCAGAATAGGGATTAGCCTGCCCCTACAATGGTGGCAACTCGCAAGTTAAGTGGTGTCATACATACTTCGTGCGAGGAGAAAACATAATCACTAGGCATTCGAACTTACTGATACTGTTCCAGGGTAGCTACCTCTTTTGCACGATCATAAGCGATCGGATCTTGATCTATTGCTACAACTTTGCAATCGCAGGAATCTGTGGATGGTAAAATGATTAAGAGACAGTTGTTCAAGCTGATAGACAGTGATCAAACGATGATTACCGAGAATCGCACGCGTATAACCTCCATCACCATAAGTCGCATCGCAATATAAGCCTCCTGACTTTGGTTTTAAGAATTCTAGTACCTGTGGTAGCATTACAGGAATATGAGTGCTAGAGGTTGCAGCAGTGCTAATTGATCTGACCATAGATCGAGCATTTCGCCAAAAGCTTTTTGGAAAGGGCGGCAAGAACATTTGGGAAGTGGTGATTCTGTGTACGACTCAAGAAGAGTTCGGATTTGGTGAACTAGGGTTGCTGCAGTCTTGAATAAAGGGTTCTATGACAGCTATAGATCAAATCTCACAATTATACAAAAAAAAAAAAAAAATTGTAGCCATAAGCTTGCTAGCTGACTAGGGTAAAAATTTGGGTGAATCTTTTTTGACAATGATACCATTTGAGGATTCGAAGGTACTGTAATACAAAAGAAATGAAAATAAAAGAACAAAATGAAAGTATGGGGAAATATCATATACAATCACAATCTACAGTATAGTCTAAACTGTAAAAGTCTCTGATCCTCCTGTGCTATACATAGGTATCTCATCGCATACTTGGAAAGATGCGCGATAATGAAAAAGGTCGAGGCTTTGTAAGGGATGATCGGTTTAGTACTCTAGGACTATGAGTCTTTAATTGGAGCTTGTAGATGGATTGACGGCACACCTTTCAAAGAACAGAATGTCAATTAGTCACTTGGTTCAAATAAAAAGAGTGTAAACAACTAAAAGTCTCAGCAAACACCTACATCCAAATGCGAGTTTTGTATGTTTTGAATAAGTCACGCACAAGTTCTCTAAAGTCAATTCTTCGCTCAGCGACAAAATAAAATGTCAATTTGCGTCGATCCCATTGGAATTCAGCATCAACTACTTCCATGGGTAGACGCTTTTGCCGTGTCTTGGTCTGACAGACCATGACCGCCTTAATTTCATCTTGTCTTTTGGATAGCAGCATGGCGACTTCAGCAGGTACAGCTTTTCGATAAATTTGTTTAGGTCGTAATTCCTTACTATCCTGACCATCTTCCCCTGTTCCATCTTGTTGTTGTTGTTGTTGTTCTTTCTGGATAGCCAGTGATTCTACGTATTCAGGTGTCAAATTTTCCACAATGATTTTACCGAGATCTTTTCCTCGGTCAGCTTCTACAATTACCAAATCTCCATGTTTAACTTGGCATGTACTAGTATCGGCTACATAATACAAGTCAGATCGTCCAGCTTTGAATTCAACCATATACAGAGCCCCTGATGTTGGTACTTGATCCAGAGGGATACCTTTACCCATATCATTGAATATTTGTGTTCTTTGTCTATCGATTTCAAAATATCCATGAATAGTTTCAAGTACATCGTGTGATAGGCCGGTCGTGTTTTGCTCATCTAGGTGTACCTTATCCAATAGATCTGTCAGTTGATATGTATCTGGAGATTGATTTATAGGGAAAAGTGATGGGGTTGTTGCGACAGAGTGGCGGCGGTATGGCGTTGGTGGCATAAATTCACTGGTGGATGATCTGTGAAAGACAAAAAAAGGATCAACCAACTGGATTGTTTAGAAGATTTAGGCAGAAAATATAGTCTTTACCTCTGGTGTTGAATCCATTGATCAGATCGAGGAGGGAGTGTAGCGGATAAGGGAGATTGACTGAGGATTGAGGAAGAACTATTGTACAAAGTGTTGAGGGAAGGTGGAGATCGCGTGGTTGCCATGGGGTGCCAGCCAATTGAAGTGGACGAACGCCTTCTAGGCGGAGTCATGTTCTCGGATTGTCTGCTCCATATAGACTGACCAATAGGATCTAAAGGCGATGAGTCCATAATCATGCCAAATGCAGCGGTTGAAGACTTTGAACGCATACGAGGATGAGACTTCGAGTCCGGTTCATTTTCTTCTTCCTGTGTAGTGGCCAAAACATGCTTTGACCATAACTGATCTTCTGTCAGAAAGTTTGGATGACTAGTCGATTCTGATGAGAAGGAAGGTCGAGGAGTACGAGGAAAGTGATAGTCTGGTGGTGAAAAAGGTGTGGATTCATTCCAGATTGAAGAAGCCGACGTGGAGAAGTTCGACCAAGGTGAAGCCTGAGGAATATCGATACCACCAGCATAGTGAGGGGAAGGAGGTCCCATACGTAATGGGTGAGTGGTGGGCGAAGGTGATGAGCGTTCCGAGTGGTCTGCCAAAGCATGGGTGCTTGCTGGAGGTGAAGGGGGCATCTAATAGTGTTCCTGAGTGAGTTCAAACATCTTCCAGCGGGAATTGATATGTTTCTTTTTTTTCAAATTTTACCGTAGGATTCCAAGGAGCTGCAGAAACGTTTAGCTCCTTCAAAGTATGGATCTAAAGTCGAGCAAAAGGACGAACAAGTGTTCTGTTTTGATAAACCGAAGCTACGTCATGAATGTGTGGATAGAGTTCTTTACCTGATCGTGCTGAGCCATGCAAAGAAGTAGAGTAGACGAACAAAAGCAAAAGGATACGCCAGTGAGGCGATGGGAAAAAATGGCCACAAGGGAAAAAATCAAGTCAAATTGAGTAAGGGCGTAACACAAATTTGCCTGGACCTGATGTGGGGAACACACATTGTTGCTTCCCATATTTGCGTTTCTCCTTGCACTTCTGCCCCCCCACACTCTCACACACACACACAATTTAAACAAGCATAACATGGGGTTTTCTACACAAATCCACACAAATCCACACACAATGTACCACACGATAAACAAATATATATATTTTATACTTTATTTTATTATATCCACAGTGTTTATAGAAAAAATATCAAAATCTACAAGACACGAATAGCAAGCTATAGAGAAAGCTTCAGTGAGAAAGGCAGAGAAGGGAGAACATTTTATATACATGACTTTGTATCCAGTCAATGGGCAGCTATCGTCAAGGCTGGAAGAAAATGGGTTAGAAGCAGTCCAAAGTGGCGTGAGGTCATCTGAGCTCCGTGAAACATGGAATAAAACTGGAATGGCAGAACTTACAGTTGGAAGAAGTGTAATCATTGGAAGCCTGCCGATGCTTCTTCTTTTGTTTTTTTGATTTGGAGCTCTTAGTTTTACTCGTTTCTCCAATACTACCAGCCTTATCGCCTACCTCCTTGGTGGGCGACTTTTTTAAACAACTTTTGATACATGTAGCTGAAGGGGCGGGAGGTGTTTCGCCATCATGACATGTACATGCTCTTAAGTCCTGTTCTATTTCGTCTACAATATGTTCATCGAGAATTGCTTGATTGGTTGCCTGATTTTCCTGTTCAGCCTTTTCTCGCATTTGAATCATGTGCTTTATCTGTTTCATAGAAGGCAAGATATGGACCGTGTTGTGAGCCAAATCGAATGAGACTCTCCGCTGTCTCTCTGTAGTCTACAGTGAGAAAAGGTAAAACAAAGTATAAGCTAATGCTAGCATCATTGGGTTAGGCCAATGGCTGGCTACTTCGATGTCAACACTTTCCTGAGGTGAACTAGATATATCGTGTGATTGATGCTGTAGTTGCAAACAAAGTTCAAATATTAGTTCATGGTACCATATGGTGCAGTTCACACAAAACACTAGACTCTATCGACTAAGCACACATACTCTTTGATGACGTTTAGCATTGCGCATGGTTTGTTAATGGAATAAGTTGGAACCGACGAGATGCCGGAGACTTTGCGATAGTTGTCAAATTTCCAATTGGGACTGCGAATTTCCGGCTTCGCGCGAGACATGATTTGTTCGCCAACATTAAATGTTTTGGGTATCATCAAATAAGCTGGGCATGCTGTCTTAATGGCCATCAGGTACCGATTGTTTTGCTGAGTAGAAGATACCTTCACATTAAAACACTTCTCCTACGTCTACGAAGTCAATCCCGAATTCCAACCCAACCCATCTACACTTATACCATATGTATAGTCGAAGGGGCCGGGGGACGGAGGTTTCTGTCCCTAATTTATTCTTTTAACCGGGAGAATTAAAGGATTTTTTATTTTCGTACGTCCTGTCCTTGGCTCAACCCTGTCACTCTCTCTAGCTGCCTCCCTTTCCCGCCCCAGCACCAGCCAGCGTTTGATCCCAGTTAGCTTGCTGCTCTCCTTCCTCTTTTCTTTTTTTTTTTTCTTCTTCTCTTATAGCCTTTTCCCCCTAATGGCTACCGATGAACTGGAATCCTATATTCCAGCCCCTCCCCAGTCTTATATATCACCTCAAATGCCTTCAAGGTTTAAAAGTTTATTTAAGACTGGCTTAAAACCACCCGAACCAACACATACATTCACTATTCCCAATGACTTTGACCTGCCACCGACTTTAGCCGACAATAAATCTTTCAAGAGCAACAGTTGGTTCTCTTCCACGGCCTCAGATGCGAATGACCCTAAAGCTATTCGACGCGTAGCATCCGCTCCAAATGCCAAGATGTTATTAATTCCAACACGAAAGCAAAAGGACCATTCATTAAACGAACAGCCTATGAATATAAAACTTGGCGGTACAACTCAACTGGACCACCCCTATACCCAAAAAAACCCTGCTTCTGCTTCTGTTCCATCTTTCAATGGCTCTACCATCACCCAAAAGCGCTTGAAACCGGTCCGACGAACTTATTCTACTGCTAGTATCAAGGTTAAAAATGTTCAAGTTGGTCCTTCCAGCTTTACCAAAGTAAGAATGCTAGGTAAAGGAGACGTCGGCAAGGTTTACCTCGTTAGACAGAAATCAACGGACAAACTGTATGCTATGAAGGGTATGTCCAAACCATTGACTTCAGTTAATGAATTCAGCTGTATTATTGTCATGATATTAAGCATTCACACCCTTTTCTGTTCATCAATTAGTTTTATCCAAGAAGGAGATGATCAAACGGAACAAGATAAAACGAGCGCTGGCTGAGCAAGAAATTCTAGCTACCTCCAATCACCCTTTCATTGTGACGCTCTATCATAGCTTTCAAAGTCAAGATTATCTATACTTTGTGATGGAATACTGTATGGGAGGCGAATTTTTTAGAGGTAATAACAAACATGACAAAAAAAATCCACACCCTAATCAGCCTCGCACTATTTCTCCTCTCCCCCCCAAAAAAAATCAGTGCAATTCACCCCCCTACCCTCATGACACTAACAGCCTGCTTATAGCACTTCAACTTCGTCCAGGAAAATGCCTAAATGAAGAAGGCGCTAGATTTTACGCTGCAGAGGTAGTAGCAGCTTTAGAGTACTTGCACCTTATGGGCTTTATCTATCGAGATTTGAAGCCAGAAAGTAAGTTTATGACGCTGAGTAAATTTGTCAGCCATCGCTAACACAAGAAAAGCCGTGTCCTAATAATAATCATCCTGGTACTTAGATATTCTATTGCACCAAAGTGGACATATCATGCTGACAGACTTTGACTTGAGCAAAGGATCTCACCCTCCAGGAAATCCAAGCGTTGTCAAATCTAATTCACCAAATGTGGTTGGTACCTGGATTTATTCGAATTTTTTATTCTGAGCTTTTTTTAATTAATTCAACCGACAATTATCATTACGCTAGCCGCCAGCCATCGATACCCGTAATTGCGTTACCAATCTACGAACAAACAGTTTTGTAGGTACCGAAGGTACAATGCCCCAGCTTTCTAACCTCGGCTTCCGATCTTCTGGCATTAACCAAAAATTGCATTAACTCGTCTACTTCTTCTTAGAATATATTGCCCCAGAAGTCATCAAGGGTTGTGGCCATACCAGTGCTGTCGACTGGTGGACTTTAGGGATCTTAATTTATGAAATGATGGTTCGTTGCCCCCCAAAAAACTCTGTAATGCATCTTGTTACCGTTTCAAAATTATGCTCACTATTCTGCGCTTCTTCCCCAATTCCTAATCGGCATGCTTCCTTCAAACCAGTATGGAACTACCCCATTTAAAGGTTCAAATCGAAACGAAACTTTTTCCAAGATCTTAAAGCTTGTTGTCGAATTTCCCCCTTGTCCACCACCTCATCACAATCAGCCTGTCTCCAATGCATGCCGAAGCCTAGTCAGAAAGTTATTGCATAAAGACGAAAACAAACGATTAGGATCACGAGCAGGAGCAGCAGATGTTAAACAACAGCCTTGGTTTAGGTCTATCAACTGGGCGCTACTCCGTCATTGCGAGCCACCTATTATTCCTACTATCAAACAGCCAAATGGCATTGATGCCGTCAATTTCCGCAAGATGGCTGAGAGTATGAGCTTTGACCTGGACAAGGATAATGCGATCAAAACTGATCCGATACCCATCAACATTATCGATTCCGAAAAGAATCCTTTTGAAAAGTTTAGCTCAGGTAAATAGAACTCCTAGAACTCAGTCTTGTTAGCTTTTGTGTCTATCTGCCTGTACTAACTATAACTTTATATCATCACTCTAGTTACATTGTATCATGAAGGCGATTCTGATAGCGAGAGCGATACCGAAACAATCGCTTTGTGACAACATACCCTTCTGGATCGTCGCCTACCCTGCCCACAGTAGAACCACATATATACACACTCAAACCTTCGCACAACAAGAAAACTTCAACAAAGAAAAATCACAAAAAAAAAACCAAAAAAACATTGAAAGAAACGAAATATTCCACAATTTATCTTACACGGTAGACTCTCTGCAATATAGCAAGCGAACTATCACTAATCATACCACTTTTTTTCAGTTTAGTTTTTTACTTTAAATGTTAGCGTTTTGTTTTTATCTCTTTTCATTTCTATCAGTTTTGAGTGATTCCGCCCACAATGTCACCTTACAAGTTCTTTTTCGGCTGGTTACCATGTTACCCACCAATGTATTTATTGCCGTTGTTTTTGCTTTATACTCTTTCAAAATGAAAATTCGCTCAATCTTTAAACCATGAAAGCCTTGCCCCTTGGATCAATGACATGTACACTAACCATGCGCGTGTATTGTAAAAATCGTTTATTTGTGCATCACTTCACCCCTGGACAAGCGACGGAGTGTTCTCGGTGATCGGACGGATATAAGACATGGTTTTGTATATAAGGGGGAAACTACAACAAAAAAAAAACATTGGATATTATACAGGAGTCAGGGGATAATGCAGAAATATTGATTATGACCGAGACGCGAGGGGGGTATCAGTTGGAAACAGGTTTGCTGGTATCTGGGATATCACTTGCAGCAGAAAGGGCGGGCAACGAGATAGATTTAGGTGGTAAGGGATCGTTTTGCTTTCCAACGTGCTTGATAATCCATGGATGCTGTTGTACTTGATCTAGAGATAACCGATCATCTGGATTGTATTTAAGCAGCTAATTTGGCAAGCCAGTTGGATTAGTAACCAACCACAGATATCACATTTAACCCCACCCGCCCCACCGGCCGACTAAAAAAACACCGTTACCTCTCGAATTAAGTCAGCCGCTTCGGGACTGACATGCTTTGGAATCTTGAGATCTACACGAGCAATACGCAAATACGTTGCTCTATACCCAGCCATATCTTCAAATGGGGGGTTACCACACAGGAACTCATACATTAGCACTCCCAACGACCATATGTCAATTTTGTCGCTATGCTCCTTAGCCTCCACCATTTCCGGAGCAAGATAATCCAATGTACCACACAAAGTCTGCCTTCTTGTGCTGGTAATGGATCATGGCCAAAGTCAGCATCAAATTTCAATATTCATTCAATTATTCAGTCTAACCTCATCTACTTTACCTATTTCCAGCAGTATGTACCGACCAGCCAAAGTCGCCAATCTTCAGTTCTCCTCGTAACCCTAACATCAAATTTTCTGGTTTGATATCTCGATGTATGACATGCTTTCGATGCAAATAGGCGAGAGCATTAGCTAATTGTAAAATATACTGTGTGAACAAAGAGGTCAGGTTAGAGAATAATTGAGGCTTGTTAGCATTGTATACTAGACTAACCTTTGCTGCTATACGTTCAGGGAATTTGCCATATTTCTGAAGTTGCTTATACAATTCACCTTTTGCTGCAAATTCTAGAATGAGGAACACTCGAGTTTCATCGTGAAAGTAGCCGTATAGTCGTAAGATATTAGGGTGCCTGGATAATGATGATGGTACAACGTCAAGGGCAGGGTGAGATCAGTGCATGCAGGGAATGGATGTGCGTAAAACCATCAACGATTAGGGTAATGGGACTTACCGAAGGTTGCCTTGGATTTCGACTTCTCTTCGTAGCTGGCGCTCAATGTTACTATTAGCTAGTTCAGTCTTGTATAAGACTTTCAGGGCGATGATATAACCACTCTTCTTTTCACGCGCTAGATAGACATGACCAAACTTTCCCTTTCCAAGTGCTTTTCCAATCTCAAAGTCATCCAATGTCCATACTTTACGATTGCCTTCCGGTCTACGCATGCAGAAAAAGTTTAGTAATGTGTAATTACCAAAGTGAGAACAAGAACCAAAACAATGCCATAATATGCTATGCACCGTACTTGTTCAAAGTGGAGCGAGAACTACTTGGATGGCCACGTTGTTTGGGTTGAGATCGTCCAATGTCTGTTTTGACAGTTGCCGGTTGGCGCTGATTGATCAACGGCATCAGAACAATGGAAGCAACGCTTGGAATTGACGAGACGAAAAGGGGTAAGTGCTGTGACCGTGGTCAGCAAAATTGCGGTCGGTCTTTTTAGCCCATTAGTCTCGATTGTCTCATAATTTTTTACTGTTTCTTTGATTGACTTTAATGCCTCAACATCGTAAGGTCACAATTATTGGCTCTGGTCCTTCTGGTAAGATATATACTTCTTCTCAACCAACCTTATCAACCAGTATATCTAACCTTGCAATCACTAGGCCACACTGCCGCCGTCTATCTTGCTCGTGCTAATCTTGAGCCTATCTTGTTCGAAGGCATGATGGCCAATGGATTTGCCCCTGGAGGTCAGCTCACTACCACCACCGATGTCGAAAACTACCCTGGATTCCCGGAAGGTGTTCTTGGTAGTGAATTGATGGACAAGCTCCGTGCTCAATCTGAACGTTTTGGAACAGAAATCGTCACCGAAACCATCACTAAGCTCGATCTTTCATCTCGACCTTTCAAGATCTGGCGTGAGGGTGCTGAAGGTGAATCAGAGCCTACCGATACTACTGATGCTGTTATTATCGCCACTGGCGCCTCCGCTAGACGTATGAACCTGCCTGGTGAGGAGATCTACTGGCAAAACGGTATCTCTGCTTGTGCTGTTTGCGACGGTGCTGTCCCTATTTTCCGCAACAAGCCTTTGGCCGTTATCGGTGGTGGTGATTCTGCTGCTGAAGAAGCCATCTACCTTACAAAGTGTAAGTATGAAAAGAAAAAAGAATTATATGTGGAGGATTCACTACCTTGTGAATTACAAGATTTCATACTAGAGTCTAGGCAGTATTACTAAACAAAATTTTGTACTTTACATTTTAGATGCTTCTCAAGTTTATGTCTTGGTTCGTCGTGATAAGCTTCGCGCTTCCAAGGTTATGGCTGCTCGCCTCTTGAAGCATCCCAAGGTTACTGTCATGTTCAACACCTCTGCTACTGCCACCAATGGTGATGGATCTTTGTTGAGAGAACTCACTATCAAGAATAACGCCACCAACGAAGAATCCAAGTTAGCTGTCAATGGTTTGTTCTATGCTATCGGTCACGATCCTGCTACTTCCCTCGTTAAGGGCCAAGTAGACCTTGATGATGAAGGTTATATCATCACTGTGCCTGGAAGCACGGAAACCAACATTCCAGGTGTCTTTGCTGCCGGTGATGTCCAAGATAAGAGGTATAGACAGGCCATTACCAGTGCTGGAACTGGCTGCATGGCTGCTTTGGATGCTGAAAGATATATCACTGAACATATTGAAGAGGCTGCTACCGCTCATGAACCTACTACCAACGGCAATGATGCTCAGAAATAAGTGTATGACTATTACAACCAAGACAATCGAAGAAAACGAGTATAACAAACTCTCTGTAAACATACTACTACCCCCACTCTTTAGATCTCAATAAATGTTATATTTTCGTTAGAAAGAGTAGACATTGTGTCTATCTTTTTCGATCATATACCTTTATAATCAAAGTCTCTGACAGTGACAGACACCTGATATGATATTTCCTTACCTGCTGTGTACCGCCGAAGACTAACCCGTCACATATATGCGAGATACCCGGATATGCAGGTTGCGTTCCAATCTTTCTTTATTATAATCAATACCTCTAATTTAAAAGGAAATAGAGTACAAAATAAATAGATATATCATGTTTTGGAGTACTTAAGAGGTAGAGGATGGATGATAAGGGCCTTCACAACTTGCACCGACAGCCAATTCAAAGTACTAGTGGAATGGAAGCACTAGGCCTCCCTCAGGGGCGCGCAATACAATAACCTGAAGTGTACGCCACACTCTGTAATTGCAATCAAGCAAGCCAGACTTGAGCCGCCGCCCAGGAAATTCCATTTTCACTGACACCATAATATCGTTTTCACCTGAATATCATATTTGCAAGTGATGTCAAAGTGTTGAACATAATATCACAAGGTATTCACAATCAAAAAATAATGATATAGACGTAATAATGACATAGCAAGGCGAAAGGTTCGTGTTATTCGTTTCACTCCAACTATAACTTTAACGCGAGTGTGGGTATTTGATGATAATTCGCTGAAATATTACCAAACGGAGAAACGCTAGGTTGAGGATGAGCGCGACATCGAAGATGCTAGCGAATGTAATCAATGACTCGAAAGCTTGCAACTTACAAAAGACGAATTTAGTGGAGCACGTTGATGTTATGATGCGGCGGGGTTCTAGTGCTTATCGACAACTGTCAGTACTGAACGATGAAAAGAATAAGATGCTTTGGATGATGGTCAATTGAACGTTGAGGCACTCTCAGTCCTAACAATGTGGAGCAAGAGTAATGGGGCCAGCGTTAATTAAAAGCTTTAATTCATACTTGAACTTAACCGGAATAAATGCTATGACGCTTTGATTGGATACAGACTACCGTATTTTCATTGATTTTCATAATTTACGTTTTTCAAATATACATTTAGAAATGACAGACAAAGGCAAAACGATTATGGAGTGGGGAGATTTGTATCATGAGTTATAAATTTAAGTGCGCAAGTTCACCTTGAGGGTTACAATTTCGAACGGTTTGATTTCAATGAGAGCTCCTTCAGCTTGCGCTTGAGATTGAGCTTTTTGTTGCATTTCAACAACGTCATCGTCCAATACCCGAAGATTGGTGCTAAATGAGCTTACTCCGCGACGTCCATTGGTTGCTACTGCTTCGGTAGGCACTTCATTTACATAGATGGGGTCACCTATTTCATCCTCCAAGATATTGCATCGATGAATGGATTTGATGGGTAAAGCACTAATGAATACGATTATGAATATTGATATGAGAATCAGTTGGCAATAACCGTAATCAATCTTTATAATAGATATACTTACGTGATCAAACGGGCAGTAGCGTGACCACCATATGCTTCGTAAAGTCGCAAAATGACATCGTCCGAGTCTTCAGCTCGCTTAACAGTATCCAATACAATATTAGAAGCTCCTTCAACGCGGAAATGAGAGATTGGGTCGGAGAGTGCTGCAGCCTTGGCAGTCGACACAACCCGACTAAGGAGAGGAACATTGAACTTGAATCCTTCAGCGACGACATCTGATTGCAAAAAGTGTCCTTCGTGAGGATAAACTGCATATTTGAAAACGTGATGGCCTAAAAAAAATCCGTTGAAGATGGACGATCAGATATTATGCTAATGATATCACAGGAAAAACTCTGAAATATGAACCATACCAATATCACAGTTCGGATCCGGTGCCTTCGGTGAACGAATGAGTGAGAGTCGTACAACGTTGTCATGGGCGGCATAGCCGTACTTGCAGTCGTTCAACAAGGCCACACCATAACCATATTCCGACATATCAGCGAATTTGTGGCCTACAACTTCGAACTTTGCACTCTCCCATGAAGTATTGTAGTGAGTTGGTCTTTGAATATTTCCATATTGAGTTTCGTATGTGACCTGATCAGTCAAGATGTTCCAAGCAAACTCGACTTTCTACAAACCAAGCAACGACTATTAGAGACATGATACAGCATATTTGCGAATTAAACTTGTTTGAGGCCACTGGACTTACCAAAAATTGACGGTTTTCATTCCAATCCAATTCTGTCTCAAAGTCGATTCGCTTCGAAATAGCCGTAATAACCACAATCTGCCTCAAGCGACTGGTCTCGGAAATCGTCTTTTCGATCAACAATGACACTCTCAAAGGACCCTGCTCTAAGATTTGAACAGAGCCTTTCTCAACTTGTCTTCCTTTCTCCAAATGGTAAATTTCGGTATCCCTAGGTGGATATGAAAATTAGCATATTGCTTATCTATGTAATCAGGTTGAACTTGAAAAAATGAAATTCTTACCATGCATCCCAGAACAGAGGCACATCTTCAAACATGGTGAAAACATTTCCTCGCTCTCCTGGTTTGATGAGCTCGCGACCGTTACCGCCTTTATCGCGTAACCCAACCAAGTGGCCAGATTTGTCGAACGTTGCTTTGATATAAGCGTTGTCGATGATGATATTGTTATTTCGATCTGTTTCAAAAGTTACAGGTGTGAAGGCTGGTGTTTCTTGCAGCAAGTATCCTCGACTTCCGAGGGCAGGAACATCTTTGACTAGAGAAAGGACAGAAATATGAGCAACAATTCTTTTCATCTCATTTGGCCAATGTTCAAAGTTTCTTGATAAATATCGACTTACCTAAAGCATATCCAGTTCGCCCAAATGCAGAGTACTGCTTCATAGTGGGCAATCCTTCAACAAGTGAAATTTCAATGATCTCAGTACGTGGCCAGCACAAAGAGTTGAACACCGCCAGGCCTATTAACGAAGGTAAATAAAAAATAATAAAAAATAAAAAAGGGTATGTGAATCTAGGTACCCAGCCAAATTGACAAACCTTTTTTGCCTTCAGAGATGTTGGGATCGAGTTGGAGGACAGTGTCAAGTAGTTCATCTCGCATCACTGTACCCAAGGTATCGACTTCTGTATGCATCTGTTGCGGGAGGTGCAGAGGGTTCATTAGATGTTCTGGCTCCGTTACAAGCGGATAAACTAAATTAGGATGACCTACTCTTAACACATCGTCATATACCATCTCAATAGCAGAGCCTGGCAAGACATCATGGAATTGTACCAGACACACCATTTTCCAGAAACGCTCAACCTCTGACTTTGGATAGCTGCGGATATAGAACGGTTGCTGTTAGTATATGAAGAAAACATCAATATTAGTTCATTGCAGGTGTATACGTACACAAACGAATATGGGTCTGCATTCATGGCGAGCGTAGCCAAAATCTCCAGTTCGCGTAACAAAAACTCGCAGGATCGATTATAGCGTTTGGTGATAGCATGGGCAGTGTACGTTCCACGATGCAACTCAAAGTACTGTACAGAAAGACTCGAATGAGCTGAGATGGAAATGACCATGTCTGATTATGCTTTTGATCACCTACCAATTCTCCTTTCCAAGACGATAACTCTGCTCCAGATTTTTCAATACTTTCATAAAACTCGTTGGCACTGCCCATTTTCACCTTGGCTAAACCATCTACATTCTCCATACGTTTTAATCGTTCGATCATACCAGCCAAAGGGCCACCACCTCCGTCGCCGTTGCCATAAACCAACAAGCTCGAATTTGTGTACTCCTTATCTCGGTGATTGCGTACACTAATAAGGGTAGGTAAGTATATGGGTTCAGCAATGAAAAAGGGAAATATAAAAAGCCCAAGTCCAAGAGCTTACGTTCGTATCAATTCTTCCGGAGTACATTGTGCATTATATGTCTCTGAAGGAGCCATATGAGTTATCACTCGAGACCCATCCAAAGCTGTCCACCAGAATGTTGTAAAAGGGAACTAATAAGAAACGTGTTAGAACATGTGCTCAATAATTAGAAGATTATCGCGCCTATTTACCTTATTTACGTTGTTCCAAGAAAGCTTTTGTGTGAAAAAGTACTTCATATCAGCTTGTAAAATTAATTGTGGTATCTGCGGTGAATAACCGAACGTGTCTGGAAGCCAGAAAACTGTGCATCGCTTGCCAAACTGTTCCTCAAAAAATCTTTGTCTAGAGGAAGAAATTAGAAAGGTTGTCAGCTGGCGTGGCAACTTGATGAGCTGACATGAGGTGTCGCTACTTACCCTAAAAGGAATTGCCGAACTAACGACTCTCCGCTTGGGATGTTACAATCCATCTCGACCCAGGTCTTTTTTTTTTTTTGAATAGCAGGTCATTGGTTAAAACCTCATCGGATACCAGCAACAATGATAAAGCTGAGCTGAACTTACCCCTCCAATTGGATTGAATTGCCCAACCGCCACCTTTTCGCGAATTCTATCCCATAATTTGGGATAGTTATCTTTAACCCATTCATACTGCTGAGCTTGAGAACAAATGAAAGTGTAATCAGGGTATCGATCCATCAAGTCGATCTGTGTAGACCAACTACGACCAGCCTTTCTAATAGTTTCATCGAACGGCCACAACCATGCGGTATCTAGAGAGATAGTAAATTTCAATTTGATTAGATTATAACTTGATAGATTCGGGTCACGATTTCGGTAAGACTAGCCAAGTATAACCCACCAATGTGACAGTGGCCCAATGCAGTGATTTCATGTTGCGAATCCCCATTTTTAGCGCCTAAAAATTCTGCTGCTATTCGAATTCCTTCTTCCAGCGTACGGTCGTCACCAGCTCTAAACACATTGACAATTCTGTTGGCGGTGTGAAGCGCCTGTGCTGCTCGAAGTGACTCTTGAGGAAGATCCCTGCTCATACCTAAGATGATTTGGAAATCGTAGAGTAACTTCCACGCAAGTTTGTTCGGCACAGCAAGATCCTAAATAGAAAATGTTAGCTGGAATATAATTTGAGCAGGATGTTAACAGTATATTTCTTACCAATTCATTCAAATTGAAAAAGCGATTCGGGTCAGGGGGGCCAATGAGACCATTTCCAGCGCCAAACATGCCGTTACAAGCCATTTCTATGTAAAACTGGATAGGGTCGCCACCTCGAGCACTTGTAGTCAACACATACTCGTGACGAGCATCACTTCCAGCTTATTTGACCAAAATATCGGATTGTTAGATTGCCCATTTTCTATATTGAAACATTGTCATGAGGACTCTGAGTTCCGTTAGTTCTTACCTCCACCAGTAAATCCTTGAATTGGAGTCCCATCCATGCTCCAGACTAATGCCTCATTATCAGCATTCCATATAAAATGAACTTCTTCGCCAGCGAACTCGTTGGGAATGCGGACTTGGACATGAAACCAATGTGTTGCCTAACATGATATTAAGTAACGTTAGTTGACAATTAATTGTTAATGAATCTATAAAGTAGCATTACACACCCATGAAGGACCAAACCACTCTCCAAGGCGAGTAGGTCTGAATTCTTGTTGAATAGCTTCTTCAAAGGATATACGTTTGAGGTCAGGGACACTAAATACCAGAAGGGATATGAATTCCTCTATAATGGCAATAGTGTTAGTAACTTGACAATGCCATAGATCGCTTTCAGAATAGATATATTGCAAGCATTACCTGAACTAGTCCGAGCTTTGTATAGCTGAGAAAGTAGGTTAATGTCGTTTCCATTTGCGCCACCACTTGTGAAATTACTGCATCGGTCAATAGTAATGCTGCGAATCAGCCTTGGGGTAGCCAATGGTTTTGCAGCCTTAGAGGTTGGTTGCATTGGACCCATAATAGTTTTGTTCGAAAAGTGATGATGTGTTGTAGAATCCGTAAGTTATGAATAAAATAAAAAATATGGGTGTTCTACAGAAAATGCCAGCGTTTCCGAGGAAATCGTTTTTAAAGCCTTTTTCCCCGCTTTTTTTTTTTTTTTACCTCTGCTTGTTTTCGGGCATACGCTGACTGTCCTTTTTTTTCAATCTCAGGATGTAATAAAATTTCACACTGCACGACAGCCTCGCTTCCATATGAAACGCCACACTGACTGTATTGATGCAATGGACTCAGTGACAACATAACGACAATGCTGAGCCTCAACACATCATTACCTATTGGACCATCGTCTAATAATCAATGGTAGACAAGCCTTTGCCACCATATTCTGTTTAACCAGTGAGGATTAGGATCTTTTCAGCTGGCGTAGAGCAGCTTGTGTAGAACTGAAAGCTTTAAAAATGTTTTATTACATCACCGTTAGTTAGATGAAAAATGCTACACATTGACATCTCACAGCCCCTCGGTCGATACGTAACTTTAATGTGGATGGATGGCCATTAGAAGATTTTATCACGTAACGAACAAACGACGGTTTGGGATACACAAGAATGATATCTCACGGAAGAACCTTCTCAAATAACGTAAATACAACTGTGGCAAATATACCCTTATATGAAAGAAAATTTACAAATGAATGTTCAAATTCATTTTTTTTGGTTAAGGACTACAACTTGATCTGGGACTACAACTGGACTGGGCTGAAAGGTGACTCAAATGGTTGCTGATAACCATTAAATGAGAATGCTCAACATGGTATTTGAGACCGTTGAGATTTTTGTAACGTTTGTTGCACGAGCCAATGGTGCATTCGAATGGCCGCTGAAGTTTCTTTTCCGTGTCACTTTCATTGTTCCCATGGTGGCCGTGCAAGTTATGATACTTGAGACCGTTAGGGTTTTTATAAGCCTTATCACAACCAGGAACTGAGCATTTGAATGGTTTGTTTGCATTGGCTATGAGAAAATAAGTTAGATATGGATAGGTAAATGGCTGGGATACCCCGATTAACTGTAATGATCCACGGTTTCACACACAGCCGCTGCGATATTCAGTCAGCCACCACAGTAAATTAACCAAAAAAAAAGATCCATACCATCTTGGGCAACGAACGACGCCAATGTAGAATTAGCATCTACTAAACCAGCATGAGCTAGGAAGTCTTCCCCTAAGGATGTAGGTGTAGTGACAGCCGAGAAAGAGGTAGGCAAGTTAAATGTGTCAATGCTGAGGTGATTTCGAGGACTCTCAGGTGGTACACTGCGTTGACGCTTATGAACTCGCATGTCAGTATTGGAGATGGCACTGAGGCATACGGGGGTAGGTTCTTCCTTGTCTGAAAGGTTGGCTCGTTTCATACCAAGTAGTGATGGCACCGGCACCTGAGTTACATCCAAATCATCACTAACCAGTACATCATCAACAGAAGCGTCTTCTGTCAATTCCATGGCTGTAGGCTCTTCTTCTTCAAATCGTACATGGCATTCTTCATAATGTTCTAGCAGGTCATGTAAGTCTCCTAATGTCTGGCCACAGCATTCAAAATCTCGACAAAAGTCGTATTCTAAGTTTCGTATATCAGCCAAGGATGGTCGATGTGGGAAATGAGCAACGTCTGTCAACCTAAGATGATCGGAAGATGCAACAATGATTAAACGCCTGGTTGCAATGAGTTTTATAAACGTATGTAGGAACCATCTATTATACTTTACCATGAATGGCGTTCGCTGTTGTTATTGCTTGGGATGCGTGGCGTATCAACAGAGGCAGGCATGTTAACTCATCAAAAGTAGTTTAAATAAATAAATAAGATGAAGAAAAGGATAATAAAACTATCGTTTTTCTTTCGTCAGTAGGTTTTTGACGAAATGGAACAGAAGAAGGTTAAGAAGATAAGAAAAAGTGGAACCTATTTCAATGTGAATTTTTTTGTTAATGCACTTAACCTCAGTGCAGGATCTTTCGCCCACCGATCTTATACAGTTGGCGTTGCAAAGCCTTCATCCTCACATAGCGTCAGACGGTGTGACAGAGCTAATGATACTAGTTACATACTTTATTCTACAATGACGAACACTATTCCAATTAATTATTTGGTTCCTTCGAATTACCCAAAGCTACATATACTATCACCCGGTTTTAGCAGATATCCTTTTTGGCAGAAACATGCATGTCTCTTGTTTCACTCAGAATCACATGACCAAGGCTATCTTGATTGGCGGCAATTTCAGTGGGTGGATTATCTTACACTGGAGATATCGAAGGCTTCAGTCTTCGAACAAAGTCGAACAAGGTACGGAACAGAAAACAATCAAACCTCCCTGATCCAGACGTTTACCGATTGCGGCTCAGATGCCCTATACTCCAATTATAGGCATGTCGTAGCATAACTATGTCTTGTATGAAATCTAACATGGGATTTATTAACATACACATAAATTAATAATGGCAGATAACTTGCAATGGTAATACCTTCATTGTATACACCCTCTAATTGACTCACGCACGCATGAACAGATATTGCATTAAAATTACGGATGTTTTGTCGCAAAAAAATAAACTATACTTTTCAAGTACTTTCTAAGTTGGTCTTACAAATCTTTTGCACCAATTGACTGAATCACATTTTCACTCACTATTATAATTGAAATTGGGAATGAATGGCATATTTTAAGTTCGTTCAAGTACTGAGTGAACGGAGCTTATTTGAATATAAAACTCCTTAGTAAAGAGCTAGTTTCTTTGGATACATTATTGACAGATTTCATATTGGGAACTGAAGGTGTGTGGTGACTCTGTTTTCCAATCCATGGTTCAATTTCATTCTCTATTTGCTGATCCTGCTTCATAATCAGACATGAAAGTACCAGAAGCATATCTAGATGCTCGCGATATGCTGTTTACAGCCATTTAGGTCTACCACTCAGGATATGGATTGGGAAATGTTAGAATACATTAATTTTTGGTTCTTCAGGTGTAGGCGTCAAATGGACTGATGCTGCTTCCCAAAAGCTTGGTGGCCTAGTATTGTTTATGTTCATTATGACTGCACCAAGGTAGGCACAGAGCAGTGCTCTCTAAACGTTATATAGGTCAATGGATCGAAAACGATCTTGGTTCTCCATTATTCAGAATACAAAATGTCGAGCTCAGCTAGCTTAACAGTGTACACGAACAACTTCAGGCTCCCTTTTTGCTCGTGAGAAATGTCATTGTTTTTTCAAGTCCGATTTTGAGTCATGTCGGGGAGAGTCGATGCAAGCTCTACACGACGCTACCGTATTGTCTTCAGCTCGCCTGACACCAGTCTACGGTAGTTCAAGTCAAACATTCTAGAATGATATTCCATCTTTTGATGACCCTGCTGGAAGGAGGAAGACTACTAATCATATACCAAACTTTTTTGATTGTTAAATGAAATGCAAGCATAAGCCACAATTTCCAGAGCTTTCTCGCACATTTTTTTTTGTTGTGGAAATTTTTTGAAGGGCGCTTGCCAACTTCCGGGGTGCACCGTTTCTTTCTTACATTCGTTCTCAACAATGCATCGCTTGGCAACAAAGGCTGCTAAACCCGTTGCTCGTCTCAGCTCAAAGTCCACCACCGGTGTCTTGAACCGTCTTTATTCCACTCACAAGGAAATCAAGTTTGGTGTTGATGGTCGCGCCGGTCTCCTCAAGGGTGTTGACATCCTTGCTAAGGCTGTTGCCGTCACCCTCGGTCCCAAGGGTCGCAATGTTTTGATTGAACAACCCTATGGCTCTCCCAAGATTACTAAGGATGGTGTTACCGTTGCAAAGAGCATTGTTCTTGAAGATAAGTTTGAAAACCTTGGTGCTAGGTAAGACTTCACGTCCTGATAATGTACTCACGTGAAAGAGGGTCGAATGAAATAGACTAATTCATTAACTCTATCATAGATTGGTTCAAGATGTCGCCAACAAGACCAACGAAGTCGCTGGTGATGGTACTACTACCGCTACTGTCCTTGCTCGTGCCATTTTCACCGAAGGTGTCAAGAATGTCGCAGCTGGCTGTAACCCTATGGACCTTCGTCGTGGTGCTCAAATGGCTGTCGATGAAGTCGTCAAGTTCTTGAAGGCCCATTCTCGTGTCATTACTACCTCTGAGGAGATTGCTCAAGTAGGTTTATTCTCCTGTTTTTACCTACCTAGAACCCTCATATTGTTTTGATATAGCAATTTACTCATAATTATATTACAGGTTGCTACCATCTCCGCAAATGGTGACCAGCACGTTGGTGGTGCTATTGCTCAAGCCATGGAAAAGGTTGGCAAGGAAGGTGTCATCACTGTCAAGGCCGGAAAGACCATTGAAGATGAACTTGAAATCACTGAGGGAATGCGCTTCGATCGTGGTTACATTTCCCCTTACTTCATTACCGATCCCAAGACTCAAAAGGTCGAATTCGAGAAGCCCTTGATTTTGCTCTCTGAGAAGAAGATCTCTCTTCTCCAGGATATCCTTCCCGCTCTCGAAGCTGCTGCTACCCAGCGTCGCCCTCTTTTGGTTGTTGCTGAAGATTTGGATGGTGAAGCTCTTGCTGCCTGTATCCTTAACAAACTCCGTGGTCAACTCCAAGTTGCTGCTGTCAAGGCTCCTGGCTTCGGTGATAACCGCAAGTCCATCCTTGGCGATCTTGCTATTTTGACTGGCGGTACTGTCTTCACTGATGAACTCGATATCAAGCTCGAGAAGGCTAATCCCGAACTCTTTGGTACTACTGGATCCGTCACTATCACCAAGGAAGACACCATTTTATTGAACGGAGCTGGTTCCAAGGATCTTTTGACTCAACGATGCGAACAGATCCGTGGTGCTATGAGCGATCCCTCTGTTTCTGACTATGAAAAGGAGAAGCTCCAAGAACGTCTTGCTAAGCTCTCTGGTGGTGTTGCCGTCATTAAGGTCGGTGGTGCCTCCGAAGTTGAGGTTGGTGAAAAGAAGGATCGTTTCGATGATGCCCTTTGTGCCACACGTGCTGCTGTTGAAGAAGGTATTGTCCCTGGGGGTGGTACCGCCCTTCTTAAGGCTTCCAAGGCTCTTGATAGCCTCAAGGCTGCCAACTTTGATCAACAATTGGGTATCAACATCATCCGCCAAGCTATCCAACGCCCATGCAGAACTATTGTTGATAACGCTGGTGGTGAAGGATCCGTTGTTGCTGGTAAGCTTTTGGAGGAACACGTTGAGAACTTCAACTATGGTTATGACGCTTCCAAGAACGAATATGTCGATATGATCAAGGAAGGTATTCTTGACCCCACCAAGGTTGTCCGAACTGCCCTTGTTGATGCTTCTGGTGTTGCTTCTCTCCTCACCACCACTGAGTGCATGATTGTCGATGCTCCTCAAGACAAGGCTGCTGCTCCTATGGGTGGCATGGGTGGTATGGGAGGCATGGGCGGCATGGGAGGTATGATGTAAAACTCTAAAACAAAATGAAAACCCAAAAGAGTATATGTCGTCGTCCCATCCACAGAAAAGGACAAACAAAAAAAAAATTAGGAAACTCTATCCTGCAGTTTTTCTGTTTTCATACAAACTTGCTCTTTAAAATTGTCGCTTATTCTCCATTTTCCAAAACACCACAGAAATGACATTTGATGTATTTCCATTTTGCTTGAAGATTTCTGTTTTTGCAATTATGCATTTTTTTCTCTCCATAGAACAACCAGCCACCTTCCTTCCAAATCAAACAGCTGAATAAGCAACTGGTTTTAAAAAAAAAAAAAAAAAAAACACACATTTCATAACGCATAATTAGAAGGTAGAGAGTCCTTATTGATCATTTCACTCATGTTGCTGAGATAAAGTGCCAATTGTACGCATACGCATCTTCAATCACAGATAAACCTTGGTTGCCTGATGGAGAATTATCACCTCCTCCGCCCAGGGACCATGTGTCGTAGTGAGTGGGGTTAAAACGGCGATGACGCTGGAAAGAACGGATTATTGTAACCATAATACATATTGACACGCAAGGAAACGTGTCCATTAATCATAATCCAGATATGGAATTTAACGGAACTCAGCTTGTGATTCGTCCTATTACCCTAATCAGTTTGATACATCAACCAGCCCCATGATGAAACTATGTGTGATAAAGTTGCCGAAAAGGTGACTCCTTTTCCTTTACCCGATGAACCAATAATATAACATACCTGAAGAAACAAATTTGAGTCTCCGTCAACCACCGATAAATCAGCCATGGTCAGTCGTGGTTGAATCAAAGCATAAACGATATGATAGTATGTATAGATAGAAAATAAACATAAAAAAATAATATTAAAAATGTTTCATTTCAAATAGCAACAGCCACTTGACACATTAAGTTCGAGCAATCCGAGTGAGCGGGGAGTGCAAATATGGGTCCGTTAAACCGCTGTTGTTTGTAACCAAAGAGCAATGATCTCAGGTCCGAAAAGCGATCCAAGCGCTAGGCGACTTTCTTTGACCAGAGTAGCTTTCCGTTCCCCCCTCATCTCTCATCTTGAACATTGGACATTCATTCCAACATAGTCATGTACCCAGAAGCCACCTTTCACGGTTACGTTGCTTCAACGCAAGACGTATTACTTATCTTTGAAGCCTGTCGGCGTGGTATGCTACCGAAAATACATCGTCGGTTACAGGAAAAAGAACGTGGTTTGATACAAAGTGGGGCCATCTTTGTATTTGATGAACATGATTCAGGTTAGTAAACTAAATAGTTAAAGGAGACAAAAAGCCTCGATTATGTTTGCCACTCGAAAATGGTGAACAATAAATTAGAACCCTGTGATTAATTTTAAATATGAACCTAACTGTAACTTTTTTTCTGATGCAGGTATTAAGCGTTGGACAGATGGTTACAACTGGAGTCCATCACGGATTTTAGGCAACTTCTTGATATACAGAGAAGTCCACAAGAAGCCAACGACAAGTCGTAAGTCATCCAGTGGAAGTATAACTGATGTCAGAGATGACATGACAGAATATACTCCGGTCAAGAGAATATCAAAACGAAAAGGCGAAAGACGACTAGTTGGCAGCTTGTCAGAGTCATATGGATACAAGGACGATGGACTTATTAAAAAGTCTATGAGCATAAAACTCAATGGCATTTCGCAACATCTTATTTCATATTACTATCCAGATGAGGTTAAAAATGGCCGTTTGCGGACTCCATCCAGTGTACCTGAATTGGCTGAGCTTGAGATATCTTCCGACCTGTTACGAGAGGAAAACTTTCGAGTTCCTCCCATGATCGAACCCTCTTCCGATCAACATGATTTGGCTATGATGCCTTCTTCACCTCCATTCATGGACAAGCCATACATGATAGAAGATATGCGATCACATGGTTATCCAGTTGAACACCACCATCCACAGCAACAGCAGCGGCAGGATAATCTTCATCCAGCTCAGCATCATCAACATCAACATCAACATCAACATCAACATCAACACCAACACCAACATATTGATGCTGACCAACGAAGCCTCCCGCCTTTCCGAAGTATGTCCCACGGGTATATCTATCCTGAATCTAATGCCATCAATCCAAAATACTCTATAGAAGCCACCACTTCTTACTCATCTAATCCAAACCGTTTCCAAGAGGATAAGAGAAATATCAAGTCCGAATATGAGCATTTCACCCTCCCCAATGTTTTTCCCCAAACCCATCTAAACCCTTACCTTCCATCTCCGAATGCGATACCTGGTACAGTAGATCAATTTTAGAGAGTAGAGAATACGAGTTCATTTACTTAAAGATGAGCATTTTTAGTATCAAACAACGAACAGGTTATTGAAGGTGTCAACTCAAGAAGATATACACAATTACCAAAATAAATTAAATGCTATGAACAATTATTGATCCTAAAGGCATTGTCCGATCCGGTTGAGAGGTCTTGTCTAACTGGCTGGTTTTTCCTCGAGTCTACGAACACAAGTAATAAGTCATACCTAATTTATCCTTGATAATATCTTTGGACTTTGATTTCTGAACAAATTCATGAATGCGTTCATAGACAATTCACATATACAGATTTCTTCTAGTCGCAACATTTTTAATTTTGAAAAAAAAAAAGAACAAATCCTTACATTGAAGAAATGACAGAGTATGTCAATAGATAAAGGATGTTCACTTTCGCTAACGATCATATACTTGTAGAGACCTGGGTTATTGGTTGGATCTGATAAATCCACTACTGATAGTATTCTCATTATTGGGCTATTCAACTTCAGCCTTTTTTTCTCGCTATAGCGCCAATTCAAAATTCAGCACATCAGCGTTCCTCACCTGACCGTAATATCCACAGACGGCGGAGAATTATCAGGGCCAAGCTTTCATGGCTCCACAAGGTGTGGTCTCTTCACCGCCGAAGCTCTCTCTCTGTTTTCGGATAGACCAAACCACTTATGTCCAAGAATCCAAGTTATCTATCGAACAGATTTAGATGAATTTCTCGCCTTGATTATAAAGTCATAAAGTCAAATGTGTAAAATATATGTTCTCACATAAATATAGCTATCACCTAACGATAGAAACAATTTTGGTAGTGAAGACATGGCAGAGCGGCTTACGGTTCGCCATTGGTCACATGCAAATAGGCTTGAAAAGTCAATCATGCTCCAGTGACCACTAAAGGTCGGAGAACTAGAGTGAAGAAAGTGAATAGATTATTGTAGGTTCTTTGAGAGCTATTTGAAAGGTTTGCTATATGCAAAGTGTAGTTTAGTATTGTTGGTGAGCGATTATACACTTCTGTTATCGGATGCCAAGTATACCGTTTTCAGTGTCACATATATGGGTACATTTGAAAATAGCGGATTTTGATTGGTTAGAAATGGTACTTTTGAGTCAGGACTGCCAGATTGGCTAATGGGTGGGTGTGTGGCCATCCGTGAGAGTGGAACTGAGGTTACTCGTTGAACTCACGCACATAATTTTTTTCTCTCCTCTCCCACTTTCTCCGTCTCTCTCTACCTTTCTCACTTTGACCTCCCTCCAATGGCTGCGCTGGCAAAGTCACCAGAGCAGCAAGCAACATTATTTCAACCGCAAGCTGAAGATATATTATCAGATGATGAATTATTAGAATTATTTCGAGTTGTCAAGCAAATATTTCGCAAAAAGCCAACTACCGACCGTATCTCCAAAGTTTTCTTTTGCTTTTGTTATGCGTTAGGCGACGAAGTCAAATTCTATAAACCTCAGGCAGATCGCATTTCATTCAAGGAGGATGGTGCAAATCAGTATAACACAGTTAAAGTACCTGGGTCGCCCGATCCTACCAGTGCGACAATCGATAAACCCACCATGAGATTTAACGACTCTCCTGGTGAAGAGCAGCGACGTTCATATCCAGTATCATACATAGCGCAGAACAAAGATTTTGGTTCCAAAGCAACATCTACATCGCCCCATTCGCCTTCATTACCATCATTCTCATCCCACTTTGGCCAAGACCGGATGCCGTCTCCAAAAGCCTCGGGTTCAACTACGCATTCACCTTTCCTTGACCATCCTTCGAGTAATGCAAGGGCTAATGGCACTGGATTCAGACCACCAGCAAAGCAATACCCATCCATCCAACCAACCGAAGTCAAGCCTGATCATCTGTATCAATCACCATCGGCATCTCCGCAATCACAATCCTCCATACTCACAAACAATCCTGCCGCCGCCATTACTCGTCGAGGCTTTTACTATCAGCCAGGGAGAATTAACAATGAGGATGTATTGGTACAACGATATGCTGAGCAAGGACTCCTAGTACACGGCCCATTAATCAAGAAGAAACGACGAGCTATGTTTTCAGACGATAATCATCCCGATATTAATGATGTTCTTGCCTTTCCACCTCGACCTATTGGTGAAGGACCTGCCAAGAAACCGAAAATACCACATCGTCATGGTGAATTTGAGGCGCGTCGTAAGTGTGGTTTTTGGTTTCTTTATTCTGGACATAAGGCGATGTAATAAGCTTATATCGACCTTTTTTTTCTTCTTGCAGGAGATGATATCATTCAACGACTACGAGCTATCACCGTTAGTGATCTGGAACAAAAGGCAGCCAAAATCAGTCGTCACTTTACATTAGCTATTGAAAAACCAAAGCCCCCAGCAAGACAAACGGCAGAAGAAGTTATTCGGCCTGCATTACTAATACTGGCCAAACACTCTAATATGAAACCGCACCTGGACAATGGAATGAACCAAAATGGCATTTACTACAATTGGGACTATTACCGATTGTTTTTAGCATTTGATCAGTTCCAACAAGCTTATGCACAATTCTATCCAGTGGCCGGATCGGCTTGCTCATGTACAAAGGAAGAGCATGATCGACATGGAGGATGTATGAAGAGCAGTCTGGCTGATAGAGAAAAGGAAAAGAATGCCAACATGAAGTCATATCGACCTTGGATAGAGCCTTTACTCAAGGAAACAAATTGGGCAGCTTTCCGACGAAATATTGTGGTTGGCGAACGCATGATGCAGTTGACCAAGGCAGTCGGTTTAGGCGTACTATTGATGACCAAGGAGCTTAGTGGTAGCAAAATTCATCTCACATTTACCAATAATGAATGGCATGAGTTCCTGACTGGTCTCATATCTGGCAAATGGGATTCCGTCGTCACCCACTTGACGTCCGAAGTCGATGAGAATAGCTCCAAACTAGTGCAAGAATTGTGCAAAAAATTCGATTCTCCGCGATGGTTCGAACGTAAGACTCATACTTCCGATAACGATGAACCTGACTCTCGTTCTTCATCCAACCTTTCGTCTCCAAAAGAATTGGATGCCGACCAACGAAGAAGTGTTATGTCCATCACCGAGATGAAGAACACTACTGCTGTTAGTTAATGTACATGTGGATGTAATGCTTTTGTTTACACCATCATCCAATATGTTTTTCTATACATTTTTGTTCATTCTTTCTCCTGGATATCATCCCCTCCTCCCCCCATACATTTCTCAGTTTATACATACTTACTATATACATCCCCACATCTGTACCATTACAAATCGCTCTTCACCCTCCCTCCCCCTGACCGACATACAGTATTACAGTCATAGTAACAAAGGTTATTTGATTCTTTCTTAAAGAAAAAAAAAACTCCAATTTCAGCTGTTGTGTGATTCCGGATTGACATATTTGTTACGTGTTATCATGTCCCCTCCCCGCCCTCGCAGTGTGGTTTCACTTATGCCGGCGTCGCTATGATAACCCTAAGTATATTAAGATTTGCCTATCTGCAAATTGACGACGATGTATCCTTATTTGTGGCTGAACGGTACTACTGATCTACTTGTTCTATGTAGTTTCAGGAGATATGGCCAAGACGTAGAATATGTGCATTAGCGGTGTTCCAACCGAATAGTGTTCGATGCCAAAACCGGCAAACCGTGAATGGAACAAACGTAGATGCAAGCCGACGGACAGTGCTGCTGTATGCTGCTTTAGCGTCAGCAAGTATTGCAAACGTTCATAACATCGGTTCGTGGTATTAATGTGGCCAGAAATAACACTTTTGGGGATGAAATACAAGTACCATGAATCAAGCTTGTTAGAATGCCGGAACTACTTGCTAAGGAATGTATTCACAACGCATTCCACCTTTTCTTATCCTCACCCCACTTAGCTGAAAGGTTACTTTCGATTGAAACATACTCAGTGTGGAGGAGCGTGTGGTTTCCCGGATCATTTATGACCGAGGTGGCAGTGCTGGTCATTACTAATAAAGGTAAAACGTCCATGGTTAGAGAAATGGCATGGATGGCGGTATTCGTGGAACAACAAAATGCACTCTCGAATATTTCATTTGTGTGTTTGTTCATTACCCATTATGCAATCATAAGAGATGACCTTCGCAATCGGGTTTACCCCTGGTAGTGAGAAACGATATAACCATTGTCAAATGGGGGAAGGTCATAAGCAATTTCTATCAAAGGAGTGTGATGTGCATATGATTACACTGTGCCTATTGACAAAGTTTCCTGAGCCCGTTGTCAATGATGATCATAGCTCTTACCATACCCAAAAGGGTATTTGCAGGTAAACTGATATGCAATGAAGATTGAACAAGTTTTTTTTTTTTGTGTTTTTGCAGCATTGGGCCAGGAGATCAGATACCAATTGTTAGTGTAAGGAATGTTCTGTTTTGCAGCTCCCATATGCATCATCACAGATTAGAAGATACTAAAGTGGTGAAAGTTAGGGATGTAATCAAATTTTAAGTGAATCTCTTTTGTGCAGTAAAAGGTCCAGTGTGAGAACAGTCTATTTTAGTTCAATGGGCGATTCAATGGGCGAGGCGACTGGTGTTGTACACCGGGGTTGCGTAGTAAGACGCGTGTCAATATCCAATAACCATTGCTGTATTATGCTTGATATAATAGTTCCCTCCTTGTGAATCAAAAATTTACGGTTGATGTCGTCTGTCTTCATTTAATACACCTGAACGAGCGATTTTTACGTTCTGCATAAGATTTCAAGGTCAAGTTGATATTAGCATACCGTGTCGTCCGTAATGAAATCTAAGTAATACATATATGTAGTTTACAACAGTCCTAACCAAGTAGCTACTGACACTTTACTAATGATTCTGTGGTTCACTCATAGCATGAATACACGGATACATCTGTAGAAGCCGATATGAGTCAAAACATAATATATAGCAGGCTCCGTGATAGTAGAGCTCAATTCGCCATTGGTAGAGCTGCAGATGAAATCGTGAATCTTATATTTGACATTTATTCTCAATCTGTATTTTGTAGATGTAAAATTGACCACAGAGTTATCCTGTTGATCCATATGTATGACGCTTATGTTCTATAAAAATATTCAAGACAAGTCAGCGAACTTATGTAGCAACGATGTAAGGTAATATTGCTGTAAATTGAAGAATGGAGTATACAGTACCTATATTATCTATGCTTGTAATATATATGAGTTCTATATATCGTTAATGAAAGATCTGATAATATTTCGTAAGGTGAATTCCCAAGCTTTGAATACTGTCCGGTTATGAGTCAAAAATTAGGACATGCCAAGGAAACGAGGGCTCAGTTTTGCCATTGGCTTGGCAAGCGGGCCGAACCAATGCATATAAAAACGGATGCATGAAACAGCATAATATTTCATTCGCCATATAGAAAGGATGAGCAACATGTCAAAATCACTTCCCAAGTCATTTGGAGTCCTTCTCTTCCCTGGTTTCGCTCTGCTCGATGCATGTGGCCCGATGGAAATGTTGAACGGCTTGTCGTCTGCCGTTCCTCTGGAGCTCTCCATGATTGCCGTAGATTCACTGGAGCCCGTGTCAACCACCGTTCCAATTGAATCAATCCCAGAAGAAATGAGAGCTAGCTTTGAAAATTACATTCCTAGTATTTCGCAAAAGATTGTACCTACTCACACGCTAGAAACTTGCCCTCCCTTGGACGTGTTGATCATTCCTGGTGGCTTCGGAGTCCCTGGTGCAACCGCAGACCCTAGAGTACGTAAATTCGTAGCTGAATCGAAAGCACAGACCATTATCACCATATGCAATGGTGCTGCTATTCTGGCCGCTACTGGTCTTTTGGACGGCAGGAAGGCTACCACTAATAAGTGGTGGTATAAGGATGTGACAAGCGTTCGACCCCAAGTTCACTGGGTGCATAAAGCCAGATGGGTGCACGACGAAAGATTCTGGTCATCTTCAGGTATCTCTGCAGGCTTGGATGTTATAGCTGCATTTATGCGTGAGACCTACGGTCCACAAATCGGCCAGCTCGTCCCTGATATTTTGGAGTATACTCCGGAGTTGAACTCCGACAATGATCCATTTGTTGATACTTGGAAGAAGTATATTCCCTCTCAGCAAAATGAATAATCGATAGCCAACATGGCACGTTCCAAATGATAATAGAGAGTGCTTAAATATGAATGGAAGAAAAACGATGTGTATTTCTGAAGTGTCGATTTGTTTTCTTGTTTTTTTTTTGGGTATTTATTTAATGGCGTCTAACCGATGGTAAGCATCCATCCAGATCACTTCTATCAATTTAATGTAAGCGTTGTTAAGATGGTTTCGTAATTACATATCTACAGGTTAACGAAAAAACAAAGAGTATATACACGATGTACAAGAAAAAGATCCAGAAAACAAAAAAAATGCCGCACATCAGCAAACTAATATTACACTTTGGGAGTCGCTCCAGTCCTGTTACTCTAAAGTAATGGCAGTCTTTCGATTCAGCCAGTTGTACATCACATACTGCATATAAATCGTCAAGTCAAACAATAGCGTGCCAGCGCTTCCAAGGATATAGGGTATCGCTTCAATCAAACTCTCGCGAGTACTGTGGGGGTTTGTAAATATGCTGAGTGTATAGGTGAGATTACCGAATGCAGCGAACAAGAACAATGCGATGGAGAGCCCTTGTACGGATCGTCGCTTGTAGTTTTTGAGGATTTGCGGAATGCGACTGGAAAGGTATAAACAGGTACAAAGCCAAGCAAAAAATCGCCCCATCCAAATAGTAGAGTCATTTGATGTCGAAGGTGACGATAATATGACAGTGTCGGAAGTGAGTTTGGAGGAAGGAGTTTGCATAGCAAGAAAGAAAAGGGCAAAGAGAGCAACTGAAGTCTTGTCCTTAGTTGCTGGAGTGAGTGTATACCATTTGCTCGGGGAAGCTGATTGGGAATATGGAATAAGACCTGATGTTTCAGAAAGTGAGGAAGATGGTCTTGGAACATCAATGACCATTGGCTCATGAGGCTCATCCAAATCCTTGATATCAGACTCAGCAGTAGCCGGTAAGGGTATACCTTTGCCGAGCTGAACATACCATATCCACTGAAGACACAGGACAGTATCAACCAAGATAAAGTAAATAGAGAGATATATTTGGAATGGTAGTTGATCCAAGACAATGCAACCAATGAGATTAGCAAAGTCACCTACAAAAAGGAAATTTTTATCGCGTTAGATTACGAACCTACCCAGCCAAAAATTTATAATTTCCTGGGGATTGTAACTGCAACTTTACCTGTAAGCCATACTGCTAGAAATGAGAAGCTCAGAGACTCAGCCGACCGCAGTTTGTAGTTTTCAATAACCTGACTATTTGTTGTTGAGTGATAGTGAGGTTAGCGTGGCTAATATAATACATAGCAAGTGAGCAAGCGAATACAGAAACATACGGCATTTGAGCGTTGAGCCAGCATAATATTGATAGATAACCGAGTAAAACACTGATAGATTCTTGCCAACCATATACGCAGTCGCCAAATACCACCTATGAAAGAAAAAGTGGGTGGTCAAGTCAATAAATGCGATGTTGTATCAAGGACGGCCATGAATTATAACACGGGAACAATTTTTTACATGTATCCATCGTACGTATGGTACACCGTCGACATATGGTTCGCAGTACATTCGATTATGGATATTTGGACGAGAAGTAATAAAGAAGAAAAGAGTTGAAACTGATAGAATTATAAAACTGTGATCAAAGGTTTTAAAAACGGTCATTGGATCTATTACGGAGTTTTAATCCTCAAATACCATCTCTATCGACATGCCTTATTGGGACAGTAGAAAGAGATCCTTTTCAATCTAGAGCGCTGTAGAGGGCTTTTACTTTGGATGGGACGACTGAAATTATCTTAAATCGCAACATGAGCCTTTATAACCCATATCAACTTTCTTGGGTCCGTTGATAACAGCAGGCGTCAGATGACGCGAGCACACGGTGTCACGGGCCCCTATCAATCTACTTCTTCTCTAAGTACGGAAGATATTCCGTGTGACATGGTTTTGGTCTACAAAGTGACGCTGTTGTACATTCTTCATAAGACATTGGATCTAGGTGTCTCTCCTAGGACTTGAATGCATTATCTGAATCTAGTTGCTTCACTACATTTGCTATATGCCTGAAGCAGGTTGTTTTAGGTCAGGTCGACGCCAGGGTGAGGCTAGGTACGCATGTTTCAAATTATGGATGAGGTCTTTGTCCATTTAGTTTGTAATCTAATAATAAATGTAACATGCACGGTCAAATGATATGAACGTAAGAAGGTACTTGGTAGCAAGATAACTACAATGAAACAATCATCCTTTTGCGTATGGGCTAAAGCTCGGCATCCGGAAGCCATGATACAAAATTATGTGTATTCTGTTTGACTTTTGTATAAGGGGAGATCGTTGAGTGGCTGAAAAGTTATATCCAATTCACAGAATGCTGGCTCTTTCTAGGTAGACTAGTAATGTATACGAATACCATGCATACAGTTGATTCCATAAGCATTGATGACTTGCCTTACCATTCAGACCATTTTACTGCTTGCACCACTAAAAGCTGTAGGGGGCTGTGGACCTAGTAAAAGGCAGTGGCTAGAGCCATGGTGCTGCATCAGGTTTGTTTTCAAATGGCAATCCCGCTTTTAAAAATTTTACGCCAATTCCGACTGGAGAGGACAGTTTAAACCTTGCTAGCTGAGATGAAGTCCAGTAGACAAAGAGTTTAGTCGCATAAAGTCCCATCGGTTCCCAAGCTCCGATAGATACTAGAGACGACGAGGGATCAACACAATTCCGGTGAATATTGCTTCGGCTCCAAACAGGAAAGGCAATCCAACTCTGTAAAATAGTTCCTTATTTTAGGGACGGGCAAATGTAGAACGGGCGGCGGGAGAAACCACGTTTTTTAAATCTATCCTTTTCAATCTTACAGAGTCCGTTTTTTCCTCCTCTTTTTCTGAAGCAATAAATCCTTACAGCAAATTAGATAGTGTATCGGCTCTCTCCAAGCCTTTAGTATATTAGTGTTTTATGAAATGAGGAAGTCAACTGACTCACCCGGCCATCTATACAGTTTAGAGTTCTTCCATAGTTCGTATATCTTGGATTCTGTAGGCTAATGTAAGCACGTTTTATTTGCTTCTGCATCGAATACGCCAATAGTCGATCCGATGCCGCTCGAAAATCTTTTTTCATCAATGAATAAAAAAAATTTTTGTTTTCGGAACAATTGAGTTTCATGAGTCTCTTAATACATCTCAGAAGGTGCCTCAAGGTTACTACTCATCTCATAACATCTGAGCAATTGATGTTACAATGCCTCTAGAGAGTCTAGCCTTGAGCTTCTAGCATCCGCCCTTGGGCCGCATACTCGGACTGACCCGTGAGAAAAATGTGACGGTTACAGGGTATCGGTCCTGTAATTGTCACCCAGCCAGCCAGCCAAGCTTATCAATTTTTTTTTAAAAAAAAAAAAATGACACTCCGTATCACCGACCATTATAAATTCACCATGGTTGTCCGCCTCGTACTGGTTCGTGGTCTCAGTACATACTCTCGTTCAAACATGGGCTATCTAAAGGGAAAGTTTATTTACGATATGGTCAGCGATACCGCTACCAAGCCCACAGACCAAATGTTTGAGATCATGAAACAAGCTACACGAGAAGACGATGTCTATCATGTAAGTTATCATGGATATGCATAAATGTAAAAAAATGTGAACAGAGAAATGCCGGTATTGCTATTATGCCTTTCGTTCTGACCAATTTTACTTCCTTTAGGAAGACGATAGTGTCAAGGCCCTGGAACGTTATGTTAGCGAGCTCACAGGTCATGAAGATGGTCTGTTCTGTGCATCAGGCACCATGACCAACCAACTTTGTCTTCGCGCACACTTGACACAACCTCCTCATTCCGTCCTCTTGGATGCTCGGTCGCATGTCTTCATTCATGAATGCGGAGGTCTTGCTTATCACTCTCAGGCGAACGTTACCCCTGTCCATGCCAAGAATGGTATCTACATGACAGCCGAAGAAGTGGCCCTCAATATTGTGGGAGAAGATGTCCATAATTCACCCACTCGAGTTATTTCAATTGAAAATACCCTTAATGGTCTCATTATGCCTATTGATGAAATCGCGAAGATAAGCACCCTTGCTCGCAGCCGCGGGATCAAGATGCACGTGGATGGAGCAAGACTGTGGAACGCTTCGCAGGAAACTGGGGTCACTCTCAAAGAATATGGAAAGCACTTTGATTCCATGTCTCTTTGTTTGTCAAAGGGAATTGGTGCTCCTATTGGATCCATTCTGGTAGGCTCGCGTGCATTTGTTGCAAAGTGCCGTCATTTGCGTAAACTCTTTGGAGGTGGCTGGCGTCAAGCTGGTTCACTCGCTGCCGTCGCGCAATGGTGTATTGAGAACGTCATGTCAACCATGCCCCATACCCACCAACAGGCAAAGCGTTTGGCTATGTCTTTGCAATCTTTAGGCTGCTTTCTCGTCTATCCTTGTATGACAAACCAAGTTTGGATCGATACCACCGCCACTGGTGTCACTACCAATTTACTCGCTGAAGCACTGGCCAAACATGGCATCAAAATGAGTCCTGGAAACGGCACTTCCTCCCGTATAGTCCTTCATCATCAAATCACTGATGAAGCTATCAACCAATTCATTGATACCGCTACCGCCTTGTTCAAAGAATACGAAGGTTCCAAGCCTCTTGCTATCACAGCTCCTCCAACCGTCCTGGCTTATTCAACTAGCGTTCAATAGATGACCTACCGGTTTGTAGTTTACCTGTCTGTTCAGTCATTTTCTGTTCAATTCTCTCTGTATGTAGATATATTCCTCCTCCTTTCTTGGAGAGACTAGTTTCTCACCATTCTTCAATCCGCACCTTTTCTCTTCGTATTGAACCCATATCCACCATAGACCTTTTCGTTTTTGTTACAGCAATTCATAAAATACGTCGTTTCATACCAATGATTCAATCACATTTCTCAATTCATATTCATGTACGTTGGTTGTTTATAATGCAAGATGTCGAGGGTGGGGTAAAGATAACAGATGTATATACATAACACGGGGAAAGGTGTGTCTAGAATGCCGAAAAGCAGTGTAGATCCCTGAGCAATACCAAAAAAAAAAAAAAAAAAAAAACTAAAAAAAAATTGTACACGCAAGCTGCCTAGGTCTAATCTTAGGCAACTATTTCAACGTTCCTCGTCTAGAGACTCGCAATCAAAGGAAGACAGACTTTCCCCTGAATGAGCTGTTGGAGTCGTGTCTCTTCCCTTCTTTGCCTTTTCTCGAAGTAATCCGTTCAAATCGTTATCTGCCATCACAGTTGGTGCATTCACGTTCACTTCAGATAGGCCAAGGGAAGCAGAGGACTTGGAGCGTATGCGATTAGCAGTCGTACTGGATGAAGATGGGAGTTGTAATGATTCAATGTCATCCGTACGTTTCTCGGTGAAGGATAAAGGAGGGGAGTTGAGTGAAAGTGAAAGAGAAGACGAGAACACTCCACCGCCATAGACACTACCCATTTGCTCATCAGATTCGCTTCCTCCGCTGCGAACACTTGAACTGTACCCTTGAAAGCGATATGAGGAAGAGCTGGATTGTAGTGAATCGGGTGTAGTTGAAAGTATGTCAGTTTTCAGCATCCTATCGGAATGCCGATTGGGTATAGCAATGCCATTAATGCTATTTTGTTGCTGGGAATACGCCGGGTCCTCGATTTCGTTCCCTAAGGCAGGGGGGGAGATTTTTCGTCGAGCAGTCAAAAATGATCCAGCAAAACCAATCAAGGTTGATTGTCGAAGTGGTGACGTTGAGACAGGTATACTTGGTTCAGAAACAGTGGGGCTGATGATAGGTTTATCCTTACCACTAAACCATCGACGGGTTGTAGCGGAGGACGATCGAGCTGGTTTTGCAGATGTCGTACGGCTAGAGTCTATAGTTGAGTTGGCCGTCAACTCATATTGAGTATGCATATCTGGCGCTGCCGCCGCAATGAGATCAGGCATGGAGTGCGAAGAGGGTGAGACTGTAGACTCTGCTAAATACGTATTTTCAAGAGTGTTGTTGATTGAGTTTGTTGTTGTGGAGGCCGTATTCACTATAATGTCATCCACTTTCTTGTCTTGAGGACGAGTGGGAGGCGTTGTTGCAGGAGAGTCAGATCGGCTGGTACTTGGTTCATCGATTTCAGGGCCAAAAATACCACCAGCACTATTAGTAGGAAAGAAAGGAAAGTCATCCATGTTAGGTAGCACCATATTCTCCATAACAAGCTCTTTGAGTTTTCCTTCTATGGTTTTGATGATGAGTGAATAGCCGACACGCTTGTCCCAGACCACAGGTTCGATCAGCCACTCCATATCTGGTGGTTCATAGAATCCAAACCACAATCTATTCGTAGGTGGCTCCTTGATCTTGAACAATACCTTACCCTTCATTTTGTTTAATGTTAGAGATAAGACAATATTGAGATTGAGTGGTCGAAGACGATCTGAGTATTTCCATTTGACCAGTGTGTCAATCTCTAACTTGAAGCCTCCAGCATAATTGATATTGCATTCTCCAGTCAACTCTCCCGATGGGCCCATCCCTAAGAGCCTAGGTTGTGTAAAGTATGGAAGAGCCTGGCCAACATGAACTGATCGAACTCTGATGTCACCTAAAAAAGGCGGTGTCTTTTCATTCATCTTGTTGACTTTGGTGACGACCTTTTGATATAAGAATTGCTTTACTACATTGGTTTTGTAGACAGCAAAGAAGACTCGACCAAGTAAAGCATTTAACCATTGTGTGTGGAAATGATGTTCGTCACTATGAATGGTTGCAATCAGTTGATTCATGGCTGCTTGATCGAAATGAGTTGACTCCTGGATTTTCTCAAGATGTTCAGTCGGCTTGTTAGCAGGCAATTTGCTAGCTCTTCTAAGGGCGAAATACCAGTCCTCCTTTTCGATACACCTTTCGCAATTTAAAAAATATGAACTATTCTCCAAGCTGTCATCGTCCATAAGAGGATTATTGTCTTGATCAGACGGAACTGAATAAGCCTTCTTCTCCAACTTGATACAACTAGGTCTCGAGAATACTTCATGCTCCTGCAAGTTATTCGGATATAGCCGGACATTGTGATTACTGAGTATGATAACGCCTCTGCAGTCTAGTTGTTTTTCTGAATCATATAGGAACAAAGTTGTATATCGAAGCACTGCAAAGTAGGAATCGGCTGCAGGCTTCCGTCTGCTATTGGTCTTGCTGGCGAGAAACGACATCACCATATCGCCAAGAGAAGGTTCTGGCAAGCGAATATTATTTTCGCGAGTGACCTTTAGCCAACCGACTTTGTATAGCTGCTGTCCTAGATCATAATGTGTTGGTGTTATGTTTTCCTTGGCGGCCGTACCAGCTGAGACTCTGTGAACATGAATTTTCCTTGTCCGAAAGGTACTCAGTCCAAGTGTCCATAGTGAGGAATCGCAAAGTAAGGAGGAGAGATGGGTTGCAAATACAATGATTAGGGCGACTAGTGGAAATAAGGTAAATCCTCCAGCAATATATGCGATCAAGAGTGATGACCACATAAGTTGGAGGAACGATTACAGTTGTGAAATGAGTCCTAGGATCAGAGTAAAGTCACAAGCAGCAGAAAGAAATGAAGGGGGGGCTCATTGGACTTTTTTGTTTTGGCCCAGCCCATTAATCGTGAGTCTGCTGACAGGGTTGGGGAGCTGTGACAGAGACATGCCATCATCACTCACACAACTAAAAAATTTTCCTGAAGGATTTACTTTCGTATTTCATAATTTTTTTTTTTCCTTTAAGATTTGTGTACAATGATAGGGCAACATGGGAGAATTGCTATGCGAACTTGGGATCATACACGGTATGGATACGATTTGAATATAAACCGCAACATACAAAAATAAAAAAGAACAATGGGGTGATTTGTGGTTGGTCTTCGAAAATGGAGAAGACCAAAAAAAATATAAGAGACAGCGATTGAGAAGTTTACAGATCGATGAAAGCAGAAGCAAAAGAAAAATTCCGGGAAGGAAAGTAAAGAGCTCAAGTAAACGAGGGAGGGACTGGAGTTTTAAGCTGGGAGTAGGTATTCCGGGCTAAAAAAAAAAAACCTTTTCTTGTCATGGGTCTCCCATTTCACTCAATATTGCAATATCATCTTATATCTGCTATCATCTTGCAGTCTGAATTTGATGTGCATAGGTTGCTCTTCCGGTATATCGGTCGATACAAAGGCATCATCAACATGGACTTCTATAGGGCGATTATTCAGACTTCGCACTACTTGACCAACTTGCTTTCGTTCGACGTGGTTTACTTTGGAGCATATTTTTGATACCAAGTCCTGCAGGGTGAATGATTCCAAATAAATAGCTCGATATGGGTCGCCTGGGTTGAAACAAACAAAAAAGCTCAACACTGCGTCGGACAAAACGGAAGGGAAACGCGTAAGTTTCTTGGGGGTGAGGTATGGTATGGAAAAGCAAAAACAAACATTCCGTTTACCGACCTGCTTTACGTTTTCTGGGTTGTGGTACATAAGACTTGTCAATGTCCAGAGCATTAGAAAAGTCTGGGTTAATATATTCATCGAAACGCCGCTTGAGTTCGGCCGATGACGGCGCCGTCGGTGCAGTAGGTTGTTGTAAACACCAGGGGTTAGGATCTTCTTGAGGAAGGCTCTCAAGAGAGCACTGCGTATCCATCAAAGGAATTTCAAATTCCGGTTCTTCCAATGGTGATGGCATTATTTCAGGGCTTGAAGGAGTTTCAGAAAACATAGTATAGGTTTGGGATGGCATGTAGACCAGCCATAGAGGATTACTATCACCTCCCTTGTCTTGGCAATTCGCTGGATGTTAGGAGATATGGTAAATACATAATGCGAAAGTCTATAAAAATGAGGATATTCTTACTGCGAAGCTTCTCCAATTGTCTTTCAATATGTTTTGCATCGTCCTTGTTTTTACGTTCTGCTCCCTATATGAGAGATAAGGGTGTTAGGAGGGTTTTCATTGCTAAGATGAAAGGCTGAGAAATAATATCGTACCTTATCCCGAAACAACTTAATCTTACAAAAGGCCTTTTCTATTTGGTGTTCATTATCGATAACATGTGTTTCAGCTGCTATTCGAAGCGGGATGCCTTTGACACCTTTAATTCGTGAGAAGTCGGTAGAGAGACAGTTAAATTTGATGAGCACTTTGGCTCCTTGTCGACCATTCCATGTGAAGGTTACTCGGTCAAATGTATCGCACTGTGGATCAACGATACCGTTGCTACCAGCTATGTCTGTCGATAGGATGAGTTTGAATAAAGGAGAAGGGGTTGAATGAGATATGTATTCCACCTACCAATATCAAGGGCTCGCGCAGCTTGAGTTTCGCCTTGCTGACATATCCAGTATTTCCAAAAGTTGGAAGCAATTTGCCTATGTGGATGTTCATGGAAGGCAATACTGATAGTTGTTTTAAAATCACAATCTCGACAGAGTGTGTCACTAATAGAGACTGGATAAAATTGGCCCTTGTTGAGATAAGTCAGTGAGAACTGATCCTGTTTCTGTGCGCTTGCAGTTGGTGCTGAAATGCAAAGAAAGTGTGTGAGCCCATATCATGTTATCAAACTGTGGATACATATGCGTACGTATGTGGCTTACCTTCTAAAATAATCTCGTGGCGAAGACTACAGCGATAAAAAAGAATGAGAATATTGATTAGCTATGTGAACTGATCAGGAAGTCCATATTAAGAAATTTCCGATCGGATGATAGAAGTTTTGCCTTGTGGTGACACACACACGCAAGATGAACGGCTCACGGTTCCGGGTTACCCGAAACGAGCATCATATAGTAAAAAAAAGTAACATGGGAAACAAGCTTTTTGGGGGAGGAAAAAGGGGGGAGGGTGGAGAAAGGAAGGAAACACCAACGCATGGAGAACTGTGTAATGCTTTCTCTCGATAACCAAACTTTTTTTTTTAGAGTTTCTCACCTTGACGTCTCTGCTGCGGAGGATGGACTGGTGGAGGATGGTGTAGGTGATGGACTGAGATGAAAAATGGAGGAGGATCCATGAAGGTGGGCGGCGGATGAATGTGGGTTTGCCACCGTTGCTGGATGAACAAGGCTATAGGCATGTTGTGACATTGTAGTTGCGTCCATTGAAAATGGTGAATTTATAGCTAAAGGTTGCGAGCGTGGAGGTGAATAAGTTGCAAATGCTTCACATGTTATGACTGGTTCCATGTAATGTTCGACCAGTGTTTCTGTTTTGAATGTAGAGCTATAGTATAAACATATGTATGTCATTTGAAGAAAATGTTAACATAACTGAGACATTTTGCAAATCCGTACACAGAAACTAGCAAAATTTACCCATTCGAGAGCCGGTGTCGAGGAGGTGAACGACGATAGCGTAACGTTGGATCCATTTCTGCGCTTGAGATCATATTAACTCCAGTGGATATGATGTATTTTTGTTAACGTTTTTCTGGGTTGTTGTCTCTTTTGGTGAACGAATTTTTGGTCGTGTTGTCAAATAACTTTGGAGGTACCGGGATCTACTCTTAGGATATGGAAATATAATTTTTTTTTCGAAAAAAAAAAAAAAAAAATTAAATATGTGCGTAGCTGGCGTAGCGGAATACGATCCGAGCAAAATGCTTACGAAGATGAGACGATCGTAATTTCAGGAGAGAAAGAAATCAGCAGAGGAGTAAATTAAGAAGACGTTTTGCAAATGATTCAAAATCTCAAAAAAATAAAAGAGAAAGAGAAATAGGAGGTATAAGAGGAGAAGACGGAGAGATTAGACACATATATTTTTATGATGTCAGTTAGGCTATGTGTATATATGTGTGGTGTGTGTATGTGTATGTGTATGTGAGTACGAGTGTGTGTGGTCCAAACAAAAGTAAAAAGAGTAACACACCTTGCCAAACCGTAAAAAAAAAAAGAGAGGTAAGCAAGTGAAGGGATCAGATACAACAAGTAACTAAATATCACTTTTCCGAAATGGCTAAGCAGCGTGGACGATATGTCCCACGAAAAACCAAGGTGCCCTAATAGTATATTCCTTGGAACCGCATGTGGAAGCTTTGATCATTTCTCTTTTAGGTTCATAACATTGCACAAATATCAATAGCAACAGGAGTTTGAGATCCTTCATCCCCATGGCATTCATTTATTTGATACTAATTTTACATTCGGTCTATCCGCTCCCGTCATACTGTCTCTATACACCTCTTGGTACATTCGGATGAATACTGGGAGTGTATATATGCATAGTCTAGTTCCAACCTCCACCGTCAAATCCAACAAAACCCTACCATGTCGAGAAAAGTTAGTAAAGAGAGTCATTCAGCTATTCTAACCTGACGATTATGATCATACCGTTAGAAGGAAGACCGTGAAGAACGGCTTTTGCTCAATTTGTGAGCACCCTGTCAGCAGTTTCATTTAGGTAAATGATATTTAGTTTTTCCATATGGCTACACAAATGTGTGGAACGGAAATGGTATGTTTACTCACAATTCCACGCTGAGGTTAGTCTTCCGTCGATACAACTGCCGGCGTCATAGAAGTTATCTGCTCCAGACCCATCGAAAGCACCTCGGAAAAAGTTGACTGCCAAATATTACAGTAAGGTTAGTATTTTTGAAAGGTGGAAAGAAAAAAATGGGACAAGATAAGTGGGATATTCCATTCCAGTAGGTATCGTAGTCGATCTCTTCCAAATATGTCGATCAAGAGATTCTCTCTGCCCAACTAAGCACCCACACCGAAATACATATCCACACAGCCTATATTGTTCTAAATGTTGACAAATAGCATATTGTTGTGCTAGAGCTGAGATAGAGAGAAAAATAAGGAGGCTTACGCAAAATTTCCTTCTTGCACTTGTCCACTCCCCCAAAAGTGTTTTGGACGTATCTGTTGATACCGTCGTTCTTGCACAACTCATCCATGTGATCCAACGTAAGGATAATAGGATTTAAAATCTTTGCAACTTGGTTGTACTATGAGATATTGGTTTTTGGGGGAGGATAAAGCCATTAGCTAAGTGGCATCTAGAACGGTCTTCCCGCGAGTAAACCCCATGGTCTATTACTGACTCAGCTTACCTTGTCGATAAACATGAGTGCATTTGGCACGTTCTTATCCCCAAGATGGATAACGCTACTGCCTATCCATGTATTCGCCTTTTTCTGTGCTTTGTACAAAGTGCGATGCATTTCTCGACCAATAGCTGGGCAAGGTTGCATGCGCTGAACGCCTTGACCAGTATCCATTAGCTTGTAAACATTGTGGCTATTCAGGAGATCTTGATCAGCCAAACTCCAGAGCATAAACATCTCATGCAAAATTTCCCTCCAAAGCATCAATGTCTGATTCACATATGTATATTGTGTTGAATGATCATGACTGAGTCGATGACCAGATCTACCAGCCGAGATTGACAACGAATAGCCCGGTTCAAACGCATCTGGTTTGAAATAGGTTTGCAGATATGAAAGCATTTTCTCACACGGATGTCTACCATGCGTAGTAATCCGAAGATTACAAAAAAAAAAAATTATATTAAGTATAGAGTCATACCATGAGTTTGCAAATATTTTTCTTACGCGAAAGAGCTAGAACCTTAATTTGCCCCACTCATATCGGCAGATGATCGTGAAGGTACCACGATTTCTTTTTTGTCTTTAGCAGAATAAATTACTTACCGATTTGCCCGAAGATATGCGTTATTATCGCCAATACTGTAAAGGCAATGTCGGATCTCATCTGCCGATAGTTTAGGGTTGCTGTATTTTCGACTTAGCTGTTCAATAGATCTTTCTTTGCGTTTGATTTCAGTTTGAATCTGCATTCTAGTTTTGCCAGTAGGAACAATCTCCATAGTAGCCAATAGGATGATTTCGTTGGTCAATACGTCTAGACCATTGCGCTCCTTAAGGAAGCTATAGACTGTCTTAATAGGTATAACACAAGAAAACCCTAGCATCTCTTCAACCTCTGGGATCGCCGAGTCCTATGTAAGTCATTCCCAGATGTATCAGTTACTTGGATGAGATATCGTAATCATGGGATGAACTGTTTACTTGTCAATAAATTTTTTCCCCCAACTCACCATTAGCATGTACATTAACTTGCCATAAGCGGATCTCATCTTTTCCGGGTTCATGATTTTGTGTCTATAGGATCAACACGTTAGTACTCAAGTGAAAGTAATGAATATTTCAATCATTTTGAGTTTGTATTCACCTTCTTCCAATTTCGAAGATCTTTTGGAAAAAATCCTCATTTTGCTCGAATGTTCTGTCGGCGAAAAGCTCTTGTCCTCTTCTATAGTCACACGCTGTCACTAACCCTGAAAGAACAGCACAAATGTCCTTGATCTGAGCTACTATACGCTTTGCCCTACTTTTATGGGCAAATCCGTCGACTCGATCTGCATAGTACAACAGTTATTGTCATTTTTTGTTCGGAACGCGGCTGGACTACGAACATCCCGAATTCCGAGCTTACCAGTGTATTCGGACACATTTAACGCCGCTTCCAGACTATATCCAATTGCGCGAGTCAATCATCAAAATACATTCATTCAGATTGGGCTTCAATTTCGTCCACTTACAGTCGTAGATATTTTCTTTCATCTAAACTGAGTCGCAAAGGTATATATTTTGCCCTATTCAACATGCAGGATCGGTTAAAAAATGTGACCAGAGTAAGAATACCGAAATTAATAGAACAAGAAGGTTATTCATAGTTACTTGTGGATCATGATCTCTTCAAAGGTTAAGCCAGCTGCTTTCTTTGGCTCATTCATTGTCAAATTATTCTCTAGAGTAGTTTCTTCACCATCCTAATAGCATCATGTAATGTAAGCAAACACAGCCGATAGCACATGCCTTAACACACCACATTGATATTATTATTACCTCAGTAATGGATTCAGAAGTGGACTGACGTCTTCCATTCTCCTCTTTACCGTTGGAAACCATAATTGATGCAGCCATGTGTAAAGCTCTCTTTCCCGTGCGATGTATCATGCCTAGTAAAGGTAGGTGAAATAAACTATGAGGACAGGTTGAGTTGTTGCCACTTTCCACTTTAAGAATACTGACCATAGCAAACTTCGCAGAATGATTCGTTACATTGTGGACAATGCATAGATGCCTTGTACATCATTTGATTAGACACCAGCTCCCTTATTTCTATTCGCAGGATTAAAATCCTTACCCGTTGATCCATGCATTCGACGCAAAACCCTGGTTTAGCTTCTTCTACAATTTCCGTTTCGTCATCATCGATCCGATGATCTCCTACGGATTCAACCGCAAAAATCTTGTCAGACAAAATGTCCTCCAACTCTGGTCGATGCTGAGCAGGCATTAAATATGGAAAGTGTATACGTAGTAGGGTGAAGCTGACGCTTTTGTCGCAACAAAAAAAAAACGGTCGTCACAACCTCCGCCATCCATTCGTTCGCTGACTGGCTCCCTTGCTTCACCAGCTGCAATTTCCCAATAAAATCCCTCTCATTGTTCATGGTGATCCATGCAGATGTTTATTTGATAGAACCCATGTGTCTATAGCTTATTTTGATTGGATCCATGTCAATGCTACATTCTTGCCGAACGATAAGGTTATCACTACTAAATTGACGCTTGGATGCTGCGGGGATTACTTTGTCAGGCAGGTTTTGCTCCCAACTAGTACAGACAAATTCATCTAAAACCCTTTCAAACTTTGCCAATGTTTATCATAAGGAAACGAAAATAAGAGCATTGACACTGTTCACAAAAAACACTAACATGTCAATTCTTGCATGGTATTAGAACAAAGTTCAAAGAAGCTACCATTTAATATCATAACAAGCTTTCAAGCGTCACAATCAATGATGAGTTCGCGAATTCCTAACTTTCTTCTTGGCACTACGGTTGGTACGGAATAGGTTGTATATCTCTATTCTTTACCGAGATCGCAATCAAATATTTTAGATACATTTCCACATAATATAAACATCTGAATAACCATTAGTAGCCTTTTCCTCCTCGTTGAAATTTTTGTTTCCAACGTTGAGGGTTCCACTTGACAAACTAATGGATCGGTAATTTGTTACTCCGGACAAGTCGTCAAACCCCCACTTCCGGTAAATCTTTACCGAGGTCACTTTCTAACTGAGTCTTGTTTGCATCTTTTGGACTGATCAAGTACTTTCTTTCACTCCACTCGTCCAACCAACTCAGATCCCTACTGGATCTTGATTGCCCATTTTAGACTCGTAATGAGATGGATCTGACTGACTTTATTCAGACAATGCCGCCAACTTCCGGAGCGAAAATAGCTTCGTCCGAACCGTCACATACCGAGTTTGAATTTGATGACACTTTTGGAGATTTCAACGAGTTCGAGGAAGGAGACGTGGATTTTGTTGATTTCGTTGCTGGTACAGCTACTTCTTCCCAGCCCTTCGATGACTTTGGAACATATCATCACGATGTCAATACAAAGCTAGACTTTCATGCAACCGAACAAGATGAGGATATTGCTTCCCCACCATACGATGACACCAGACAAACGGCCCATAACGATAAAGAAGGTGACATATATATATATACTGTGTTGAATACTTTGAATGATATAAGTTTAACTCTGATTGACTGATCTCATCTAGTTTCACCAACTTTGGAAACACAATTGACCAATGATGAAACTGTCCGAGAGAATCATGATTATCAGGATGATGTTCCAGATTCTGTCAATGTCGATAATGTATCTGGAGAAGTTGAAAGCGATCATGTTCACAACTCTGACACAACCAATCAGGCGAGCCCATTGGAGCAACGGTATGTGGAAGCTAAAACTGCTGTGACTGAGTCGGACCTAGGCACCATGCCTGCTGTATCTTCGCCTGCTACGAATGCTGAGGAACAAGATTTCGGCAAGGTTAATGCTGGTTCTCAATCAACTTCTGATATTAAGACAGAAACCGTTTCACCTGTGATACGCGATGTGATTGTGATGTCGATCGATAATGAAGACCTGTCTTCTGGCCAAAGCAAAGGTTTGGGCTTCTCTGATACTGTTGAAGACCGAGCCTCCATAGAAGATGGGAACATGGATGAAACGAACAGCAAGGAAAATGTCAGTTTCAGAGTGCTCGATGAAACCGACGACCAAGGCAAAGTCGACACGTTCGGATCACCTAATGCAACTAGTGGCAACGAAGACGTTACTGAATTCGGATCCTTCGATGCTACTGGGGATCAGGACAAAGTTGATGATTTTGGATCGCCCTCGCCCGACACTACAATCGATCAAAACAAAGCTGCCGATTTCGGATGGTCTGATGATGAAAACGAAAATAAAGAATTTGCTGGATTCGCCAAGAACAATTACCAAGACAAAGATGACGAGTTTGGATCTCTCAATACTACTGAAGACGAAGATCAGACTGATGAATTCGGTAATGGTGAACAAATTGATGCTGATGAGTTTGAAGGATTCGACGAAACTGATGAATTTGGCGATGCAGATGAGTTTGGAACATTTAATGACAACGCCGCTGATAATGATGACTTTGGTGAATTTGGCGAATTTGATACCACAACTATGGAAGACGCACCAGCTTCCCCACCTAGTGACAATGACCAACATACAAATCAACCAGTTGTTGCAACTGTTCAAGAGATACCAGCTAATATTAGAGATGCTATTGTAAGTACACAGTATAGAGATGTGCATTTTCAAATATGATATTAATGCATTGTGTCATCAATTTAATCAGATCATGAGTGATTTTGGTGATCCAGACGGAGCCTCTGCAGCATGGGATGCAGTTCTTGCACATATAATTCCAAACGCAAGTGATTACAATTGCCTGAACGCAACACAAGATATGCAAACCGTTAAGGACATTGTAATGGATGCTCATGAGTGAGTCTCTAAACCAGACTGCATTCTGGTGCTTCCCAATTCTCACTCCTTTCCAAACTAGATCATTATTGCCAACCATCACGTGGCATGCTCTAACTGTGAATACAGACGATGACAATGGAATACCAAAAGTACAATGGAGGAATTCTCGTATCGAAAAAATGTATCTTGATGCGCTGAAGTGTTGGAGAGGACAAGTAATTAATGTATTAATGCTGTATGCTTGACCCACGTGCTGTCTTTCTCATCTCATCACAAACTTAGACAATTACTTCACCTACCTTTGCAAGTCCCAAGTCATTTTCACGAATGGAAAAGTCACCGCCAACCACATTTCCCAAGTCAGTAGCTAGTAAGGCTGCAAGCTCTGACGCAATTACTTCGCCGACTATTACTATGTCCAAGGTCGACATACCCAAGGCACAGTCGTTTACTGTATCACCCAATATGGTTGTCGAATCCAAATCCGATTCGCCGGTAAGCATGCGAAGAAATAGACTGACATTAGATGTGATGTATGTAATATATAATCCTCCACAATCTGTCAGGTGTCAGTTAGAGCTAATAACAGCAAATCACCGTCCACAAAATTGGACGAACCCTTATCACCTACACTGGAAAAAAGTCCAAGTCTTCCGAAAATTGCCACTAGTAAGCTGCCATCATCGGATTCTGCACCTACTTCCGCAGCTAGTGTCCGATCGTTCGATATGCCAACTATTTCACAAGTCGTCAATCAAACTGATATCAGTACTCGTCAATTGTCGCAACAGACGCAAGCTCCTATTATACCTCGACAATCAGAATCTCCAGACCACCTATCAACTGGTGACTCTTCAAGTCGTCCATCCACACCTACACAGTCTCCCAAACTTACGAAAAAGCGACCATCACTTGGAGATGCACGTGAGCGATCTCCATCACCAACGCAAGCACCCAATACATTTAGATCGATAGCGTCAACACGACCTCTGACGCCAACAAGATTCAATCCACAATCACAGGTATCTTCACCGGGATCAACAGCTACACCATCAACACCTATCGAATCATCTCCTAATTTAAATCAGTCGCGAGTGGATATGTCTACTGAGATACTTGCCAGTTCGTCAGCTGAACCCAGTGTCATACCAGAAGCCCAACCCGTAATATCGCAACCTATAGACATTGTCAACTCGCCTCCTTCCATAGAACATCCACAGACAGCCTTACCACCTGTTACTTCCCCACCGGTATCCATGTCAGAAACAACAGATTCATGGTTGTCGTCAAACGATATGTGCTTTTTGGATGCGTTGGGTGGTACGATGGCAACTACCAAATCCACTCTCAGATCGGCAGCCATAGTATCGGAATCTCCAAAATATAACTCGATGGACATGTTTGCAGAGTTTGAGCAACCAATTGGGAATGTGCCAGTAAAACCTCTTGTCAAATCATCAACCATGCCCGACATACTACAAAGACCAAATTCCAGCTTATCTCAATCATCTCTTCAATCATATGGGAGCCAATCTTCCAGTACCACTCCATCAACACCGGCTGTTGGGAAGCAAAAGCTACAGAATATTGACATAGTAGATAAGCCTTTAGCTTCACCTAGCAAATCAGCTTCGATGCCACCAGTGTCACCAAGTGCATTTACCAATTCGTCTGCGTATCCACATAACAGTTTGTCCCCAAGTACAGTGCCGTCTGGACTGGCAGCACCAGAGAAGCGAGATTCATGGCTGTCAGCAAACGACATTTCATTCTTAGATTCCTTTGGAAGCTCTTTCCCAGTCCCAGCGAAGAATGATGGAGGAGAATCCAATATAGAGTTTTCTGACTTTGTATCGCAATCACCAATGGCTATTCCAACCGAACAGCCAAAAGTCCAAGCAGTACAGACTCAACCGTCAACACACCTTGCTCCCAAAATGCAACCAAACAGGCTATCACAAGCCAGTTTGTCACCTGTCACATCTCCATCAGCACCTGCGACTGAGAAGAGGGATTCGTGGCTATCATCGAATGATATTTCCTTCTTGGATACTTTGGGAGGAGTAGGAGGTAATATGACTAGTAAGCCGAACAGCAAGCCCAAACAGATCGGTCTTGGCATTATGGATCTCGACATGTTTGAGGCAAACAGCACCGTACAAAGTGGGCCAAAATCCCGTCCTACCCAAACAGCTAAGGTGACTGCAAAGGACATTAAGCAAACCAAGCAAGGCCCATCACATTATGAAATGCCTGGAGCAATATTAAGCTCCCGTTCACCGACGTCCATAAGCCCTCCATCATGGCCTAGCAATAACACGTTCTCGCGGCAGAATCAGCCATTATCGGCTCTCCAGAGTAAGCGCCATACCGCCACGCCGTCGTCCGGAAAAAAGAATTTGTTCGATGGCCTCAATGACTTTGGGGACTTTACTGGCTCAAACACCACAACGCAGACCATTCTCTCAGCTGCTCGTTCTTCATCGCCTGAAGATGCCAAATGGGATATATTTAGATCGGCGTCCATGTCTGGTAGTCTTTCAGAGTGGTCGTCATCGCTTCGATCGCCACCAATCTCCAATGCAGACAAAATACAACAACCTGAATTGAATGCAATGCAGTCTCCCGTAAACAACGCCTTGCAGCCATTCAATTTGGCTCCGCCTGTCTCGTCGGCGCCTCCTGCGTTTGACGATTTTGGCGACTTCACTACAGCGACTGCAGATGAAGGGGATGAATTTGGAGACTTTGGTTCACCTGATACCACATGGAATAACGATCAATCATTTTCTTCATCTAACGGTTGGTTGTAAGTGACGTGAGCTACCCCTAAAAATTTTTGAGATGTACCATATAACTTGTTTTCCTCGTGTATCAAAAAATAAAACGAATATATTTTGTGTTCTTTATTACTACTACAGTGCTATAGTTATCCAATACAGAAGATAAGCACAAATGACAGAGCAAGAGTCGTTCTTTTGTGGCTGTAAAATATGTGAAGATGGTGGTAAAGAATTAGAAAATGGCAGTGCAGTGCAGTGCCTAAAATGCCCAATGAAAAAGAGGCTGAAACGGTCGGCTGTGTGGTATGCAATGGAGTAAGTCGTAAGGAGCTCTGGTTGGAAGAGTACAAAGATAGTGGGGGGGGGGGTAAATGAGAAATTTTTATCTGTTTTACAAGAACAGGTAGGAAACAAAGAAGGTAACCAAGGCGACTGGAAGAAGCACAATGGTGTGGCGGGAAGAGTCAGATGAATTGCTGGAATTGGCACCCTTTGCAGATGCAGTGGCAGTAGGAGAAGACGTCTGGTTGATTATTTGTTTGCTATCAGGAGCCCAAAGCGTGACAGCGTAGTTGCAGTTGTTGGTGTTGCAGGTATGGTAACAGTCATCATCTGGCCAGTTGGGACGAGCACTGGCGTTAGGTTGAGTCCATCCGAGATCCAAGGTACAATCAGAGAACGGTTGGAAGTTGGTTTTGCCATACCAATCAATCAAGCCAGCTAGCAAACCAATGATACCACAGGAAGAGTCCTGAGTTGCCTCACTATATTGATAAAGCTGGTGATCATCTTGGTAGTGATCGGTATTGTCGGGTCCAGACACAATAGCACCATAAGGTATTCTACGATTGTTGGTTAGGCCGTTCAAAAAGTCATTCTCAATGGTGATCAGAGTCTGATTGTACAACGGGCTGTCGTCATATGGATTATAAGAGCTGATATGGTTGACACGAAGTGGATAAGTTTTACCCATGCCGACCATGAATGAGTAGCCTTTCTCACCAAAAACATAGTTGACTTGCTGAGTACAAAAGTTGAACATTTCTAATGAGTATGGGTCTGAATACCCAATAACTTTGGCCATGGTCACCATCGACATACAGGCATTCATGTCCAATGCAATAGTGCCCCAGTACCTTGGTACAACGTGAACATAAAAGGGATAATGAAAGGAAGTTTAGTTGCCTCATATGTATATGGAGCACGGTATTTAATAGTTACTCACTCTGGAAAAGCCAAACCCAATGGAGTCTGTTTGAATGTCTGTGTAGTACCAGGCAAGTATTGAGCAGCAAAGGTTTTAAAATTGGTCATATACTGTTGGTCTTTGGTAATGTTGTACAGCAGTACATGCAAATGACCTCCTTGAGAATCCCAAGACTGTTCGCCCCAAGCATTTTGACAGTCAGTAGTCTGGTAATAGGTGATAGAGTCATTCAAGTAGCTAGATTGGTTTGTGCTGAGATACAAGAGCGCGCCAGCGAGAGCGATGTCATCTGCAGCAAATGAAATTATTACCAACCACACACACACACACACTAACACTAATTGTCGTCACTAAACTCTAAGAAACCGGAAAAATAATAAAAATTTACCTGACACGGTCGACGAAGGGTACCAACCAGCCGCGGCATACCAAGATCCATTGACTATAAATAAAATGGTAAGTAAATAAAGAAACAAAGGTGAGAGCTGTGTATGCAAACATGCATTACCATTTGCGGTATTGTTTGGAGTATTGTAGCTTTGTGGGTACTGCTTTGCAAAAGTATACATTGATTCGGCATGTTGAAGGCAAAGGTCTGCGTATGTAGAGTTGTATTCTCGGAAAATGATGGAGCCAGCTGCCAATGCTGCAGCCGACTCCGCAACAATATCACCACATGGTGCTTGAGGCGTACAGTACAAGGCTGGATGCCAATACTGAGATGGCATACGTATTTCATACGTTTCCTATGATTCAAAAGAGGTAGTTAGTTCCTGAACATTAGACATATGACCGTATTTGTTGTTTGAAAATCGCATAACAACTTACCGGCGCTAAGCTGGAAAGCGAGACCGATTGAAGAAAGGATATTAGTATAGTATAACCCGGGTAATACGATTTCGATTCCAGACTTAGATCGGCCCTGGGGATTATAAAAAAAAATGGAAACTCAAAACGTACTAGTAAGCAAAATCAATATCATCATTGTCACCAATACCAGAGATACCAAGTTGACCAACATAAGTTGTGTCATTGATATGGGCGTTTATCAGATAATCAGTGCCCCATTTGACGGTTGTTAAAGCTTGGTTCTAAAAGAAAAAAATATAATTTATAAAAATGTGGGTAACATCGGTCAGGAGTTTATCCAGTAGGTGTAGTCATCATTTGCATGTAATGTAACACACAACTTACCAGCTCATTTCCAGCTGCCAGGATGTCTTTGTACCATATCACGTTGTAGGCCAATTGGGTTACTGTCCATGCCAAAGCTGTTTAGACGAGTGCAGGGTTAGTCTAAAAGTAGTCCGGCATGTTCTATTTCCTGCCCATCTAGGTAAAAACTGTATGCTTACGAAGACCCCATTTCATAGTGTTAGCTGCTTCATACCAAGCCCCTGAGAGGTCTGCTCCGTTTTCAGCTTGGCAGACTTTACAAGAATCACTACGCCATGCCAATCGCTGGGTGGGAATAGGTCCACTACGTTGAATCTCATACCTGGAAAATTTGTGTTCAGCGGGTAAAGATTGTGATGTGTTACAAAATGGACAAAGGAATAAAACTTTTGTTCAGCATGACACTGAGCTTCCTTACCACAGGTATGCTTTATGAATACCCTCGTAATAGTTAGCATATGGAGGATGTGGTGCTTGGTAGTAAGGTGAAGCAGTTGGCGCGGGAGCTCCGGTTTGTGTAATGATAGGATCGCCTGGGACTGGTTTATTCAGAGGAGGAGCTTGGTTACCAGTCAAGCTACTGCCAGCACGCTTATTCAACTTATGAGCTAACGGATGTCGTCGTTCAGGAAGTGCTGACACAAAACTGGTAGCGAACAGACCTGCCACTGCTAATTTCAGGGCAAGGAGGTTTACCATGGTAATTTAAGAAAGGGATAAGAACAGGCTTTGGACGGATAAATTGGAGAAAAGACGATGGAAGATATCAACACAAAAAAAAAGAGAGATCCAGGTATTGATGTAATGAGAGTCTGAAAAAAATGGGGAGTTTTATACTTTTGACTTTTATTTCTGGCGCGCTGTGTACCCGATTTCACCAAAGGCAAGAAGCTGACACAAAAAGTTATCTTGGTTAGATTGTCGGTAAGCTACCAGATTGTTTGGTCTGACAATGAATAACTGGCTGGTTGCCTACCTATCCAGATACAAGAAATAAGCCAATCATACAATTACTGATTATTTTGTAACTTCAGTTAGGAGACATGGGTGAGGCGAGTTATGTTGTGCTATTTTACCCAATTTTTTTTTTTTGTCCCTTTTTCCTTTTTCTTCATATTATGAGTAGGGTGGCGTTTGCGTGAGCTGCTGATCTCCCATTCACATCGTATGCGTCTTATTGCACGCTTTGGTTTCATTTGAAGCCTCAGGCCCCGAGTATTCTTGCGCGTCATTAAGCTGCTCGCTGGTGACCTTCAGTTACATTTACTTTAGGCAAATACCAAAAAATGAAGCTCTCTAATAGCTTTGACTGTGTGGAACCACATACCGGTGAATGTCATGGTTAAGATGGGCTATTTTAGGACTGGTTTGAACTTTGTGTGTTTGACATTCTAAACTACGTTGGATAGCAACGGGACTTTGAGCTTTGTTTTACGAATGACAAACTCACCAGAGGGATAGTATAGTCATTTGTTACATGGGCTAATGAACATGAAATTTCAGTACTTGGCATTGAACATCCGCTGTATTCAGGTTCAATATGTCTCATCGCACAGTCTCCGATCCTCCGTACCTTAAGACTTAATTCAGCAAGAACGGCCCGTGTTTACGGTTTGGATGAGATCAAATGACTTGCCTTGTCTTCTTAAAAAAAAATTCGGCCACAGCAACGATGAAGTAATATTAAGGTGGTTGCTCTTTACGATAAAAGGCACCTGTTTACTCTCAGCCGTCGTTGGCTGGCTACCGCAATTGGAAAATCTTTTAAAGCATCTCATCATGGGCTGTTCTATATTTCTTTCACCGCATACCGACAACAACAGGTTTCTGAGTAACATTCAGCATTTCTAATATTTTTGGGGTCTTCTTTGAACTCCAAAATCCGTACTGTGAGCATTGCTACACCTCATTACCGATTATTTCAGTACCTAACCATCCTGGCATAGTATTAAGAGAAGAAGGTTTGGTTTGGTTTGGTATGCGACTTCTTTAGAGTAAGATAGAAGGATCGTTTATAACATTTGAAACTGCAGTTTGGTTCATAAGGCAGGTGTCCTACCCTCCAGAGTCAATCCGTGCGTCGGTCGTCTAAGTTGACACAGCCACTTCCACCTCCAAATAGAAGTGTTGAAAACAAAACCTGTATTAGTCTAAAAATACAAAGAACTTTTAGGGTAATTTTTATTTGCGTGCCTGCGTAATAGATCGCGTCGAGTACCATGCAGAGTGCACGACCAGGGAATTAAGTACTAACGTGACCACCACGTCAACTGTGCGCCTTGTTGCCAAGACGTACAAGCAATGAATTATTTAGGTCTCTAAAGTAATCCTCACGAAATCCCTCCTATGTAGATATTGCCACGGTTCTGCCCTCACATTATAAACAAAATGTATGTCTTATAAAGTACCTGGAAGCAACACTTTTTTGAGTCAACATTGGTGTCTACAGTTTCACTCAAAACCACAAGTAATAAGGTAGTATCAAACTCTCTTCCTACACCACAGAATCATTGGATGCAAACTGGAATAGTATTACCCAAAAGCTCAATATAGTTATGTATCTACCAATCATCTTTGTATTCAGCAGAAAATTCATCCAGTTGGTTAGCTCAAACTAGTTCATCGCTGTCAAAACTCTTTGAGTCAATTTGCCTTTGTTTGCAATAAAAGTAAATAGATTCCGTTCTGCCTGCCAGGTGCTACTACCCCAGGAACGTCGATCGCGCCAAGACTAAAGAATCAATAAAACATGAGAGTTAAATTAGTGGTGGCATTTATGCATGCTGATCGCCATGGCTTGGAATGGCGGGAGTGTCAAAAAGCAAACTATTGATTTTTATTGTCAAAGTCTTGGCTGGAACACAATGCTTTGAACACGATCGAAGGAAAAGAAATAATAAAAAATACAAAAGTAATAAGACAAAAAATAACCCAAAATTGATCATTTATGATCTTTTCTTTGTTTGAAACCGAAAATGCTCCATTACATATACATAAACAGCTTTTGTCAGCCAAGAGTGCCGAGCGTGCAAAATTAACAACCATACAACCAAAAGGTTGCCCAACATGTACAATGCGTGAGTGAACTTCACACCATAGAGGAAACCATAAACTATAACTGCGCAAAAGATAATATTGGTTGCCCACCTCAATTTGCTACGCCACATAAACATACAGATATTAGCATGATATTCTCCACCGTAATAATCTGGAAAAAAACAATATGTACTCACAAGTCTTGAGATCTGGGAAGCATCCTAGTTCCAGTCATCATTTCAACATAGATCATGAAAGGCGCGATGGCAAGGACACTATGATCAGACGAAAATGGTACAAACCAATGCACAGAGAGATTTCGTATCCACACCATCAATACAGGAACATTGAGTGGCAATAGGGTGAACAGTAGTATGAGAATCGATTGAAGATAGTGATATCGGTTCCAGTACCTCCGTTGACGAACCGGGTCAGACTTGGTATTTGAATAAATAGATGGTTACTTCACATTGCCTTTACAAAAACCTTGGAATAATCCCATAAATAATTAAATGTTTTCTGAGATAACTTACGGTAAAGGTAGCCTTGACAATGGCACGGGAGCAAGTAACAAGTTGAACCAAGAAACCCACGACAAATGCAAATTGGTAAGGGATGAACGTTGCGACCAACACGAATAATACAATGGTGGTGATGACTCTGCGATGCAAACGTCTCAAGTCGGGTTCGGCTGAAGCAGTAGGCGGCTTTCGACGCTTGACTTGTGTGGCAATTGTACTTGAAGTTCGAAGTACTAAAATCAAGATACCCCATACTACAACAACCGTACCAACGCTGACGACGAAGAAAACCATCGGCACCCACCAAAAGAATGGATCATGGCTGCCTAGAATGACCTCATCCCAGTCAAATGTTGCTCGTGCTATCCGCTCTGGTACCCTTTGGGAAGTTGCTGGGCCTAACTGTAATATTTCGCTGATGGTATATGTCGTTGATGTTGCGATGGTTTGATAAATGCTGCATGCACTTGCGAGAATAAGAAACATTGGAAAGGCGTTTCGCAAACAATACACTAGCCCTTGACCAAAATGTGGGAAGATGCCTACAAAAAGATGGGGTTCAACTTATTACGGTATGTAACAAGCGAGCACAAAAAGTTCGAATGAACTATTTACCTGTCTTGTTATAACACTGGATTTGAGCTAGGACAACCATGACCACGATAATGAATGGGAACACGCCAAGGATTACGCCGTTTCGGAAAGCTAGACGTCCTATGCTACCATACCAATCGATATCCAGCTTCACCTCCATAGGTTCTGAACAAGTAGGATCCATCCAGAATTGTAATAGAAGGCCCCTGTGGTCATTGCCGCTTTGGGATGCTGGATTGGTAGTAAAAGCCGCTTGTCCGTGAAATGTAATATCGGTCACATCAGTACCGCTTTCGCCACCTAAATTCACATAGAACTTGGACTCGTACATACTTGATATCGACTGTCGTAAGAATGGAGCAAATAGATTCTGTGACGCTATGCATTTGGGCCGTGACACGCGTAAATGGTAAGCGAGCATAGCACTCTCCATCGCAGGTATTTGTACAGATGATAACATTGTGTTGGATTTTGCAGGTGTTGAGAATGATATTCCATGCAAGGCAATATCTAACAAACAAACAAGTAACATTAGCATTCACATCCACAACCTTGTTCATTTTCTATCTTCCTCTTTGCCCAAAATACATTTACTACTTACCAGTCATAGACACATCAATGACTTGCCGTGTAGCCAACTCGTCGTAGAATTCAGCAAACACAAACCCAGCAGGACCACCTCGATCGACAATCATAACGTATTCGTATCCAACCATTTCCAAGACATGCATTTTCAAATAGTAAAACTTGTTACCATCAAAAGGGTATCGGTCATTGATGGAAGATGCCGGAACAGGAACTGCAACACCTGATGCATCGACACAGGTCATTGTATGATTGTTCCTGGTCACGCTGATGGGTCTATATGTATTATCCAAAGGATTGCACAGCAGCATACTGAATCGTTGAGGTTCGCCCAGAGGTATATCCGTCAATAATGCAAATTGCGTCAAGGTTGTATCCAACTGGAAAGGGATGCGAATCATTCGATAGGAGTCGGTGGTTGATCCGTGAATGGCTATCCGATACCCATCTTGGGTGAAATCTTGACGTTCCCCAGGGAGTTTAACAACTGGCGATGGTATAAAAGGAATATCACTGGTACGTCGATCTTGTTCTAATCCGCTTAAAAAGGCTTTCCTGAACACTTGCATCCTGGCATCCAAAGGTTTTGTTTGGCCGCCTCTTCGGGTATCTACAATGTCTAATAATGATTTGGCCAAAACGCCAACAATTTGATTGCACCACAGTATAGCAGGATGGTCACTGCCAGTCCATACATTGGGAATGGCGGTAGTGAACACTGTGAATCCATGAGTTGAAGGTACGATTGCTCCGATGTTGGCTGAATCGGAGCATACTATGCTGTCCAGATTTCCTCCAGCAATGGATATAAGTGCAACGTCCCGTAATGAGCGTTCCCGGTCATTGACAGCAGTCGAGTAGCCATCGATCCAAAATTGATGAATGTCCTTGTATATTTTAGATATCATCCAGTCAAACGGAACAGGTGGTGAAATATGAGGTGTTGATAAAGTAATTATGGTGTTGATATGTCCAGGTTGATAATTGTCAATGGTAAGCATGGCACGGGCAACCACACCACCCATGGAATGGCCAATAATAATGACAGATTGAGGGTCGGGTAATGAAGGATTAAACCGACCATCATTTTTTCGAGTTTGTGGATATAATTTAAGAATGTAATCTATTGCATCGTTGAGGTATTCGGCCTGCTCTAGTATAGATTGACCATGTAATGCCGAAAACTCCTCATTAAAGTCGACTATCAGGGAATGATTGTGTTAGTTGCTCGATAGTTACAAAAACGTTGAATCAAGTTGTTTGGATAGAACATCATACCGGTGAAAATATCCAAATTCTCTCGCCCACGATCCCGATCTACGCGCTGTCGGCCATTCTGGCCATAAAAAAGGTAAGCTGCTTCTGCAGCTATAGATCGACATTGCTTGTAGCTTCCAGCATGTCCAGGGATGAACAAAACAGGTACACCTACAGGCTACAATTTGCAAGTAAAGGTTAGCTCATGAAAAAAGTTCAAATGGCACGAAATAAAACTCTCCCTAATTTTTACCTGGTCATTATTGTCGACACCTTTTTCTCTATAGAGGTATAAGGTATATTTACCAGCGAACTTTGTCATTTCGCTATCAAAATTAACTTGCTTTACAAAAGATGGTCTCATATAGGATACTTGACATCCCTTTGGATCCCGTTGATAGTTGACAAACGAATCAAGCAAGGCGAGAAGAGTGCCAAAGGTAAATAATACAATAAAAGCAATGAATGCGATATATGGTCCAGTCATAACAAATCCGGAAGGAAGTTCTCGTTTCGATCGAGCAGAAGCTTTGGGAGACGTGATTAATGTAGGTGATGGGGGACGAGAGGAGGAGGAAGATAAACGTGGGGAGGCAATGGGTGATGACGGGTTAGAGGGAGATATAGCAGTAGAGTTTACGGATTTCATATCATGATCTTTGATAGTTGAAGGCGTACTTGGCCTCGACCTGGATGGAGGTCGATATATTGCACTCGCATGCTGAAGAAACGCTGTGGATTCCTCTCCCGAACTGGACTCTATTTCGTCTGAATCGTCAAACGTAGCTGTTGGCGATGCATGGAAATATGAGTTGGAGGCGGCACGGTCTGTCATCAGATGAAGTATTTAATGAAATATTAGGAGCATGTGAGGAAGTGATTGTAGGTAAGGAAAGCTGGGGTAGTGAAACGGAATGAAAGTCGTAGATGAACAAGTTCGATACAATTGTCTCTTTATAAAAAAAAAAAAAAGCAGCGTTGGAAAAAGGAAGCACACTAGACACCGCCTTAGAAAGTCACGTGCGAAGTTGATAGCCAAAGTTGGAAATGAAACCTGACATCGTATTTGCCTTTTGCCTCACCTTGGCATTTGAGTAAACGTACGCAAACTGCCATAAGATCAAATAGGTCTATTTTCAGCACGTCGCTCTATCAATAAAAGCTGTTATTTATGGATCGTAGGCGAAGCCCTGAATAAAATTGAAACTCTTTAGAGTTAAAATGCAGAAATGGTAAAGTGGTATCATAAACCTTTTCGGGAAAGCGGAATTTAGTCTTGGTGGAATTCATCATAGAGCTTTCGTTATGTTGGAGATATTCATGGACTGAGCTCAATTGGTTTCCGACGAAGAGGCTTAATTCCATTCTCTCATGTGCTCAAGCCCGCTCCCACTCACCAACGCATAAAGGTTTTATGTCCTGTTTGTAGAATTTCTCCGAGACTTGGTGTTAAGAGCTTTTAAGTATACTGCTAGACCCATAGTTAATACAAGTTTCCAATACATTAAATGACTTAACGATAAAGATCATTTCCAGTTGTCCTGAAAATGTGAAAAGATTTTTCTATAACTCACTTGTGATGCCATATACACATTTTCAGGCATCTTGTCACTTTAACAAGAAGGGGCTAGAAAAGGAGCCAAAGTCGTTACAACACTGTAAACAAATATCATCTCTTATGCCAGTTTACTTTCAGATCCTTCTATTGACGAAACTTGATTATTGTATGACTATAAGCACCAATCCCCATGTATCATCCTTCAATTCTATTTTACATCCCGCTGCCAGGTTTATAGAGACAACTTTTTTTCGACACATCCAATCTTTTCCTACAACGAATTAAAGATGGCTGTCAAGCAAGCGATGTCGCTTGATGATTGGCCAGAATAGATTACTCCCTGTCTTAAAGGCGGGCTGACCGAGGCTCCACAGACTTACATCTCAATTGTACTTTGCTTCATTTAATCTTGATATAACAATATGGTCAACGCTGCTGATACTCAGGTTGCTACTACCTCAACTGCTCCAGAGCATGTCCATGGTCCTGATTGTCAGCATGATCACCAACACGGTAACGAGAGCGGTGAATACCAGGATCGCTTTTTAGATGGCAGCAACCGCATCATCGCGTACGATCTTTTGCAAGCCCGTAACAAATTACAAGACACCACTGACCCTGATGCTCAGCGCTACTTCGAGGCTAAGGAACTTTTCCGCAAAGGTTACGATATTGCCATGACTGTCCCCCCTGTCCTTGATGCAGAAACTTTGGACAAGCATGAAGAGAGTATCAAAGACGCTGCTGAAAATATGGTAGCCGCTTGGGTTATGGACGACAAAGCTGCCCCCATGTCGGAACGTGTCCTTATTTTGGGTCAGCAATATGAAAAGGTCTTATTGAAGAATATTCCTGAAGATCAACAAGAAGGTTTCTTTGTTAAGGATAGTCTTTTGTTTTCTGCGTGGATTCTGCTTGTTGGTAAGCAGTATGAACACTGGTAAGTAATTCGTGGATAAATGTGTGTTGCAATCATTTGATTTTATTGACACATATTCTGGATATAGCATCACCACTTTGACTTTGGGTCTAGAGACTTACCCTGAATTACCTGCACGCATGTATTTTATTCGTGCCACGTGCCACCTGTCTAACGGTGACCTCAAGTAAGTTATAATCAAACAACTTGGGGTTTTTCATTGTACGAATTGGCCAAATGCTTACATTATCGTTAGGGCTGGTATGGAAGATTTGAATACTTGTTTAGAAAAGGACCCTTCATATCCCTTCCCTTACAGTGTATTGGGCTCCATTTACATCAGCACTAAGAATAAGGAAGAAGCTATCAAGAACTTCAAGCTCTACCTTGAACACGGCCACCCTGATACCGCTGATTACACCAACTCTCTTTTCGCTCTTGCCTTTCTCACATATGACAAGAACGACAAGTCACAAGCTGCCGATTATTATGAAAAGGCTAAGAAGAACGAAGAACGCTTCAAGGAATTGTACGGCAGTGTTCCTGGCATGAATGATATCAAGCGCCAGGCTGTTTTGGCTCATGAGCCTGCTGATGTTGCTAAGAAAATGATTGCCGCGGCCATGCCCCCTGTTCAACCTAATGCTAAGATTGAAAAATTGATTGAGGCTGGTATCCTCGGTCGCCCCAAGTCATATCCTCCCAACCCCAAACAATGCTCAGAATGTGGAGCTAATCACCGCCAGGGTGAGCCTGAAAAGTCCCTGCTCAGCTGCGGTGCGTGCAGAAGCATTTGGTACTGTAGCCGAGACTGCCAGAAACTCAACTACCGCAAGGGACACAAAGCTGAATGTGCCAACATGACGAAGAAGACAGTAATATCGTAAATCAGAGTTTTTTTTTTTTACTCAAACTCTCTTTTTGTGTTCAAAAAAGTATAAAAAATCAAATACATATACACAGTGTCGACGTTTCTTTGTTTGTAAATGAACGATAGCTGATATTTTTTATTATGTTGGAGTATTATTTTTGGGAGGATGAGGGTTCCTGCGGAATTGGCACGCGAAGTACGAAAGATTTATTACCTCCAATGACGCTATAAAAGCGCCGATTGGCTAGCGGGAGTTTCTTTTTGCAACTTGGCCCTTCCGTTGTACCTTTTAATCGCTCTTGTAACCACAGTTATCCGTTTTTACTCTTTCTTCTTTTCTTCTTATATTACTCGTGTGGCTCCGTAACTATGCCGTCGGTTTCCACTCCAACGCCTGCGGTTGAACGGATTGCTGCCGCCCAACCCATACAGCAGGGCCACCCGGATTATTTTGATAAAATCATGTCGAGGTTCGGTCACCACTTGAGTCATCAGCAGCAATCCACGCTCACACAGAACCTTGTACCGGTACTACAGACATCTCGTCAAGGTGGAATAGACAACAACAAACCTGTGGAAGATCTCTCCCGAACAGGAGGAACGTCTATCCCATCATCAACCTTTACAGATAGCGAAGAGGAGAAACGAAAAAATGCCCAAGAACTTCAACGACGACAACTCGCAGCAGCAGCCATGGCAGCAGCAGCAAATGGAGATACCACTGCCAAATAATCTTCTCCACACCTCTCATCATAGACATTCTTTCTCTTTTCATGTACTTTTAATTGGAACAACCCACCATTGAGATAAAAATTTTGTTGGCCATCTACAGCTCCCGAGTATTTTTTTACTTTTTGTTTTTTTCCGATGGGAGTACAGAAAAGTCCTCTGATATATCGATAACGTGGCTGTTATGTGGCGAGTGCTACTTCAACCGCTTAGATGACATAAGCCATCCGCTAATTTTCTTAAGAGTTGAATTTTAATTCGTGCTCATGAGAAAATACCACGCTAAGATATGTATTGGAAACGCGCGCGGCGAGAAACAGTCCGAATTTTATTGCTATTGTTAAGAAAGAGTACTGTCAAAAATTAGCAAATGCCTAATTGAATGAGTTAGGGTTATAGCACATAGTGAAAGTTGGTTATACCCCACTTTATTGCGAATGAGGGGAAAAAGAAAGTTCAAAGGCAGCTCATTAGAGCAAGCAGCGTGACTATAGTGACTGGGAGATACCACAGCCAAGAATTGATTAATTGGGCTGTGAACTTGCTGTTTTGAGTGGAGAACCATGGTCAGGTGTTTAGTAGGCCATAACATGGTATAAAAGGAGGGGTAAGCTGAGAAAGGGGTAAAAAAGCATTCAACCCTTTTTTTCTTTTCCTTCTCTGCTTTCTCTTCTCTTCCTTGTCATATTATATATACTATGGGCGTAATCTCTTTCGTTGCTAGAAACCCCGCACTGGCTCCTCTCTTCGTTATTGCCGGCACTGGCTGTGTTGCCGCCGTTAGGTAAGCTATACCAAGATTTCCTCTAGGTGTGGGGAAACCAATATACCCCCGACCGGCATTTGCCTCCGCCCACATAGTGGGATAGCAGGCGTCATTGTGTGTGACCTGACTGGCTGAGCAGTGGCCAGGGAAACCTGTGTGGTGGTGGTGGTGGTGTTATTTGCAAACGTAACAACTTACATTTTCATCCTTTCCAACCTCTTATTTGCTTCAAAATGGTTATATAATAGCTTCCCAGGTAAGCTCCAATAATGCCTGCTTCTCTAAACAATGTCTGTCAATTGCACCCCACTAACTCTTCTCATAGCCTGGATGCTGATGAAGCACCCTGATATCACTGTTAACCGCGCTAATGGACACCCATGGGAAAAAGTACAGCAAGACCAAAGCACTAAAATGATCAATATGCACAAGGAATTCTTTGAAAATCGCCGTAACATGCAGAGACCAAAATTTTAGTTTCTTTTCGGATTATGGGAATCTGCCACCAATAAAGAGCTAAAAATTTATGAACCGGTTGAGTGTTGAAGTGTGGGTAGAATTTGATGCGAGCCAATAAAACCGTAACGTGACTCGTGTGGGTACAGAAATGTAGAGCATAAACCTCCTCTGTGCTTCTTAGGCCCCTTCCATATTAATCCCCTGTTCCCATGCGTATCAGACGGTTAGAGAGTGCGACAGTCTCCAAAGCAGTTGATAGAGCTGAAGACCACATTCATCGTGACGGAGTTTCGACTGGGGTGGCACAAACACGGTATCCTGCACCTTCGCTTGCTGAAGTCACTCTACTCCTTGGGTCAGCTTCCATTAATTTTTAATTTACCATGCCTAGATTTCCCCGTAAAGCTGCGCCTGTGGATTTGAGGTTGATCAAACGTCCTTTAAAACAAACTACAGAAGACACTCCATCTAAGCGAAGGCGTGTCGATGAAGCCAATGCCGCATCTCCGCAAGCTAGTCGTCGTAACAAAGCATCGCCAAAGGATCAGCTTCCAGTACGGCCCAGAGGTCGACCACGAGGTTCGAAAAACAAAAAGACCATTATAAAAGAACAGGAAGCTCTACTGTTGGAGAGAGATAGCAGAAACACCGCGCGACCGGTCCGATTACAAACAAAGCAGCCCGATACTTACAAACGACCAACTCCTCCAGCGAAACCCAAAAACAAAGTTGGAAGAAAGAAGAAGATACCAGACCCATCTCTTTCACCTTCCACTGCACCGATTGTGGAAGATCACCTTCACACTTTTGGAAATCGTCTAACTATTGAAGAGGCTGAAACAGAAAGAGCCGCTCCGACAGCAAAGAGTAAAGACCGCTACGAAAGAGCCAAAGAAATAGCAGAGGTAAGCAATGTATAGTAATAGGAAAGAACCCCAATGATTGGAAAATCCAATCAACCAACATGCTAAAAGCCAATATCAATGTGGATCATTTTCTGCCCAATGCCATGAGCACGTTTGCTCACGCGACTTTTCCCCCATTTCAATATAGGACATAGAAAGGGCAAACAATGTCAAAATAGCTACTCGTACCAAAAAGTTATCTAGAAAGAACAAACCTTTATCCTCATCATCACATCGACCGCATCACCAAAGTGACCATGTAGAACAGAAGATTCATCAAATTCGGATAGGCGACTATTTAATTGACACTTGGTATAATGCACCGTATCCTGAAGAATATAGCAAACGCCCCATACTGTACATTTGTGAATATTGCCTCAAATACATCAAGAGCGAATACACAGCAAACCGGCATAAGGTATGGAAAGCAATAGTGATGTGTGATCTGCATATTTTTAATACCAACGCCATTGAATTTGACACAATACATTGGGACATTTACTATCTAGTTAAAGTGTATGGTCAAGCATCCACCAGGAGACGAAATCTATCGGGATGGAATTGTATCAATATTCGAGGTAGACGGCCGAAAGAATAAGGTAGACTATCAGCATTTCTTTTCACATATACATACTTTGGCCTTTCCCATTTCCAAGCTAACATGCGTTCCTCAGATATATTGCCAGAACCTGTGTTTACTCGCTAAAATGTTCCTTGACCACAAAACTCTCTATTATGATGTCGAGCCATTCTTATTCTATATTATGACAGAAGTGGACTCGGAGGGTTGTCATTTCGTTGGTTACTTTTCTAAGGTAAGATTTGTCAAGTTTATTGTGAAGATCATTCATATGTGAGAAGGATCTGGCATAGCATTGACACGTTGTCTATCTGGATTTAGGAAAAGCGATCACTGTTGGATTATAATTTATCATGTATTATGACACTACCCTCCCATCAACGAAAAGGCTATGGCAATTTGCTCGTGGATATAAGTGAGTAGCGACGGCTGTGATTCTGTGTGCTGGTGTATTGATTCCTTGTCACTCATCTACCCCAACTTGCATACTAGGTTACCTCTTGTCTCGAAAAGAAGGAAAACCAGGCTCTCCAGAGAAACCGCTTTCGGATTTGGGAATGCTTAGCTACAGGGCATACTGGAAAACGTGTATTTTCCGCCAGTTGATTCAGGTGAAGGATTCTATTAGTATTCAAGGTATGATGACGTTTGATCTCTGTATGTGAATGTACTGGTTCCATTTTTACCGATGAAATTCTCTAGAATTGAGCAGTAAAACTGGTATGACTTTCGACGACGTTATTGCAACCCTCCAGCTGAATCATCTTCTGAAAAAGGACGAGCACGGTCAGTATTTCCTTGACACGAATGAGACTTTGATCAAAACACATCTGGATCGAGTGGTTGCCAAGGGATACCCATACGCGCAGGCTGATAAATTGACGTGGGCGCCATTCCTTATTGCCAAGACGGCTTTAGGTATGCTGAATGTTGTAAGAGACGGCTCATCGCCAACCACTGCCACAGCACAGAAAGAAAACGAAGCACCAGAACAGCATAAGAAAAAGTCACCACGCCGAAAATGAACATATCATTAGTATCATTCTCCATCCATCAAATTATACTATAACACCAGTACATAGTTTTTTTCTTCTTCTTCTTCTTCTTCTTCTTCTACTTCTCTGACGTCGTAAAATATATGGTTCTCTGCTTACTAGTTCATTCCTCTATTCCCGTACAACCGTGCACAGCCAGTTACGTCTTGGAGATTCGGAGTTAAATCTAGCTCTCTTTCGGCCCTTTTCCCTGTGCCCCAAACGAAATTTATTGCCCTGTCTGCACGTGTGACAATAACCCATTTTTTCCTTCACTTATAAAAAGACTCGCCTTACTACTTTTCTGCCAAAAAAATTACAAAAAAAAAAAAGTTACACACTCGAATGACTGTTCCTGTTGTTAACAACGTTCCTCGTACTTTGCGCGCATTCGTTTTGGGATCTGTTTCCTGTGGAGTGAAGGATGCTCTTGCTGCTACTGGTATACAGGTACGATTAGAGTAAAACCCCAATTTTGGGATAGTGATCACACCTCGTGTATTCACGTTGTTCATAATTTCATTTCAGCTAGTTGAATCCCAATATTCTCGAATGCAAGACATAGTCCTCGCCAGTCTAACCTGCCAAATCTTGTTGATCAATAAGCAGAATACTTTAAGCCATGTCTCTGGCCTTACATCGTTGGGTCATTGGATTGCCATTGCATATATGGATAGAGATGGCTTAGAGGACATCAAACATTGTACAAATATACCTGTATTTCTTCCTAAACCTGCACCTTCCAGAGTTACAGCTCGTAGTGCTGCGGAATTCGTTATAGGACGAATATTTCATCTTGCTCGCCAAATATCGTCCGCGCACACGTTTGAAGTTCGTAACAAAACACTTGGTATTATTGGTTATGGCAGTGTTGGCATCCAAATCTCATCCATGGCCGAAGCCCTAGGTATGCGAGTCTTGTTCTATGACACGATAGATATCATGAGCTATGGTCGTGCCAAATCTACCCCAACCGTCTCTGCATTACTCCAGCAATCTGACATTGTAACCATTCATGTTCCGGCCAATACTGAACTCATGCTTGCTGAAAGAGAAATATCTCAAATCATGCCAAAAGGAAGCTGCCTCATTGACATATCACATAGCTCGGCTGTTGATCACCAGGCGCTAGCAACTGCTCTGAAAGACGGTCATATTTTTGGCGCGGCAGTAGATCTTCCGTTTGGACCATCCCGCAATGCTCTATGTGGTATTTCAAACGTGCTATTAACATACAATGCCCGACATGCTACACAAGAAGTTGCAGATGCAGTGGCGAAGAATGTCTTAATGGACTTGTCACTCTATCTGGACCAATTGAATGTCCCCATCAAAAATGCAATCAATGAAGACCATGACTTGGAGCATATGATTCTTCAACCAACATTTGCAAAATAGACAACATAGAGAAGCCTGTATCTAACTTATACCCATCCAGGTGCTGCATCACCTCACTGGCCGACATGACAGACGGATACATAAAAGTCCCGCCGTGCCTTTATCCTTCAAACCATTCGAAACCAACCATGAAAATGAATAAAATGTAACTTCCCTTTAATTGAGGATCAGATGTCTTTTATATTTTAACTGCATATTGCTTGCCATTTTCTATATCTAGATCTAGGATGTAAATATCTAAGGTGAATTTGTTTTTTAGTGTAGACTTATCTGACCTGTGTACCAGCAGAGCAATTTCTACTGTTTTGGCCAGATATTAAAACCAAAGAAGAAATTGGCTATATGATGCTGTCTTGATCTACATATGAATTATGTACATTGTTTAATTACTGTAGTGGTTCATGGTCGCTGTCCAGGAACGACGTTTTTTGCGTACTTTGCATTGAATAGAGTGTAGCTGAGGGTAATGGTGTTGACGTCTTTCATGTAGGGGTCATCATTAAAGTCGGGGTCAATGAAGAAGAAGACAGGCATGTCGACTTCCTCACCAGCACGAAGCATTTGCTCTTCGAAACAGAAGCATTGAATTTTGTTAAAGTACTGACCAGCACGGTACGGAGTGACGTTGTAGGTTGCAATGCCGACGATATCTTCCTTAGCATTGTTCTTAGCTCTATAGAAGGTCAACGCTGTTTCTCCTGGCACCACTCGAACCTCTCTAAGTTCCGGCTTGAAAGACCACTGTAGAGCGTCTGATGTATTGGATTCAAAAGTAATTTTGATTCTTCGGCTTTCAGCATCAGGAACCAGTCGTTCTGGAGCAAACCGACTACCGTCTGTGACAGGGGTGCCACTATATCCGGTACTTGCACAGAATATACGGTACAATGGTACTGCAGCATAAGATACACCTAACATAGATACAAAGATGGCTAGTGCATACATGCCTGACGATGCATTGGATTGCGATTGCGCTTTTTGAGAGGAGGCGAATCCTCGTCTGGGGTATAATGGCAGAGGTGTCATTCGAGTCCTCCAAACAGTGGTAATCGGTGTACTTGCAGTTCTTGAAAATGTGGGAAAGGGCTGACTCACTGCCCGTAGACTGCGGGCAGTGTGGATTAGACGAAACATGCTGTCAGTGAATATAAGTAGAAGAGAAACTTAGTTGACAGCAGCAGCAAAAAGCGCTTTCACCAGTCACATCATAAAAAAAAGCAAGGCTAAGTGAGCACGTGATGTTCAACCACTTTAGTGGCTAAGGCTTATATCGCCAAAGGTTTCCCGCATTCCTAGCATAACGTTCGAACAGTAGCTTTGTCTGATACAGTAGATCTCATATGCATATTGATGTAAATACAGACTGTTGTAATTTGTGTAAGTTGTTGATCGATATTCCTTTTACTGGTAACTTAAATTTGTCCGTTGTTTTATGGATCGCCATGTTTTATTTGCACTTTATCTTATCGCTGTGTTTGCAAAAACAGTAAGTATCACATAATAGCAGAATGGAATGATGGAAAGTGTGTACCTGCATAGAGGCAGAGAAGTCAAAAATAAAAACGTGATGGAATCGAAGCAAACGTCATAAAGCATACATAGGCGCACGCACGTTCACCTCTACAAAATTATTCCCGTTTTTATCACCATCATGTGCTATTTACCTCCATCATATTTCAAAATATTCGATTGATAGGCTATGTTCATGGTGCTAAAGACAAGCAGAAATAGTAAGTGTGGGGCAAATTTGACATCTATCGGTATGGTAGTGAGTGCAAACACCAAGTTTAACATGCATGACCCACTCCAGATCAACAAAAACAAGGAACCGTTAAGAATATTCGCATGGATGGTTTCGACGTTTAATTTAGTTGCACACACGCATTGTAAGACTCAAATGTCAAATAAGCATTTTGTTGATAGGCATGTTCATGTGGCATGATATATCATATAACATTTACTGTGTTGCTGAGCAACAAAGTATTGGATACCGATGAACTGACGCCATGTCAGGAAAAAATAAAAAGCCCACAACACATCCCAAAAACAAATTGAAGTACACATACTAAAAAAAAAATGCAAACCAAACGTTTTTTCCATTTTAATGTGGAGAAAAAATGCATAATGGGATAATGGCGACTTTTTCATTTTGACAAAGCACATGAAATGAAGGGAAAAGGAGGACAGAAGAAATGAAAATGAACAAATAATGACTCTAAGTAAATCCTGCTACATTTTGTGCAATGTACTTCCTACATGATTAGAAAGCTGTTTATTGCTTGGGGGCTTCCTTGTCTGTAAAAAATGAAAAAAGAAAATAAAGTCAGTACGAAAGAAAAAAAAATTGGGAGAAAAAAATTTTTTTGTAGCGGAAAAAGTAATGAAAAACTTACAGGAAAGAGCGTGCTCTTCACCCATGGCGGAGACAACGGTAACAAGGAGTTCCTTGCCCTCGTCGAATTCAGCCTGCAACTTCTCACCAAGTTCACCTTCGGGCAACTTGACATCATCCTTGGTGGAACCGTCGTTAAGCATCAAGGAGAGGAAACCATCATCAACATTGATAAGGGAATACTCGTTGCGGATGACGTTGGGAACATCCATGTTGTGAGTGGAGGGAGAGAGATCTTCGAGCTTCCTATTCAGATCGAAACATAAAAAAGTATTAATACCGGGATCAAATGCCTGTATTATCACACAATGACAGGGTTTGAAGATACTTGCTTGTTGGTGAAGATGTCAATGGCAACAAGATGGACCTTGGCGTGTCCGTGCTTGCCAGTCTTGGAGGTGGACATGTCGACGATCTTGCAGGGACGGCCCTTGATGACGACGTGGCCGTTCTTGCGAAGGGCAGAACACTGAAGGGGGTCTAACGCATAGGTAAGAGCGTTAGATCATGGCGAAAAAAGGGATTCCCATCATTACAAAGAGTGCAAATCAGGCTGAACCCAAAAGAAAAAAATTTCTAAAAATCCTTACAGGTGAGAGAGGCACCAGCGCTGGCCTGCTCGAAAGTATGTTCGTGCTGTTCGTCAGACATGATACTATAATAGAAAGATCAGCTTCAAGGTCCAAAAGGTTGAAAACCAAAGAGGTTTCTTGTGAAGACGCGAATTCAACTTACGTTTGGGAGTATAGAGAAAGAGAGAGTCTGTTGGTTGGCCAGCCTATAAAATTTTATAAAAACAATTTTTTTTTTTTCCACTTTTTTCTAAACTCAGTGGATTGTGAGTGGTTGCCTTGTAACTGGTGACGTCGACTAGTGACGTTGCCAGGGTGGGTGGCGGAAAATCAAAACCATGCTATTTGATCTTGTGTTTGATTGGCTACTAGGAATTGGCTTGACAAGCCTCCAGTGGCGGGCAATTGGTGGTGTCATCGTGGGCAATGCAGACCGGAGCTCCCGATCAATTGCTTCAAGACAACTTCACTTTGGCCCATCGTATTTATAATTGCATTTGTTTGTTAAACGATGAAACAAAGTACGAACAAAACTTTTTACCGTATTTACTGTTACTCATGCGATATTATTCTTACTCCTTGTAAGCCCTCTCTCTCACTCTCTTTAATTTTATTGCCCGTTGTGAATTTTGTTAAATTCGCATATGAATGGGAAGGCGACCAATCTACCCGCTCTGCATGATTGATCATTGGTTCAGCAAGATTTACACTCATCTCAAGTCTAAGGGCCTCATCATATGGCGTTTATTTGAGCGCTTTATCAGCATTTGGTGGACGCTACCTTTTTAGGAAAGAATAGTAATGTGAGCAATAACGATATAGATTATAAATCGAAAAGTGCACAGAACTGACTCACTCAATAAAGTTCATCGGTAAATCGCAGTTAGCGCCAAGTAATATGCCATTTTCTACTTTACCGCAGTATTATATATATCTCCACTTGCCTTTACCTTATTTCACCATTGCTTCCAGCAAATTGATTCAATAAAGGTTACCTTCTAAACCCAATTGAATTGAATAGTTTTCTTTCATCACCATGGATCTAGATAAAACAGAAACCCTTCGATCAAAACTAGACATAGATTCGTCCAGCGATACTATCTCTGTACAAAACGATGACCAGTCTATAAATGAAATTACACAACCCCAACCCATTAATTTAGTTGATGCGGAAAAATCCATTGGTACACCAGCAGCACAAAAGGCCCAATCCAGTGATGTAGAAGATATCAGCGAAGACTGGCGAAATCCTGGATGGCTCAGCGTGATCTCCTTATTTTTGATAAATTTCGCTGTCTTTGGTGTTGTCTTCAGTTGGGGTATAATTCAAAATGTGTAAGTTATAATGCAGAAAAATAATTTCTAATCCAAGTCCCATTGACGAGTTTCTGACTGAATATCAACGCTTTAGATACCTTACTGAAGTGTTTCCTGACAAGACAGACACATTTAGAATCTCTTTTGTAGGAACTCTATCGGCAACACTTGTTGTCGGTGGTGGTATTCTGGTTGCACCACTAGTACAAGTAATTGGGCATCGCAACGCTTTGTTAATAGGCGGTGTAAGTTGATCGTAAAGTAGCATGGCGCAAATGTCATGCTAGAAACTTTTTCAAAGTCATTATTTTTTTCTAACTTTTATATCTCCTCTGTACACGCATACATTCAGTTCCTCTCTCCGCTCGGCCTTATCAGTGCTAGTTTTGCAAATGAACCATGGCAGCTTTATCTGAGTGAGGGTTGTCTCTTTGGCCTAGGTGGATGCCTTCTTTGGACTCCCACGGTTTATTTACCTGCTCAATGGTTTAAAAGAAATAGAGCATTCGCCACCGGTATGTCGTCCGTTTACTAACCTTTGGTCCATACTGTAAACAATCTTATGTTTGCTAACACTAAACTCTTACTAGGAATTGGTGTCGGTGGTACCGGCATTGGTGGTCTTGCGTTATCACTGGTAGGTCTATAGTAGCTATAGGTAATAAATTTTGATCTTGGAATGAATGCTAATCTTTTTTTTTTTACCTTCCTATAATAGATCACACAAAAGTTACTTGTCACAGTCGGATTTCGCTTGGCGTTAAGATACCTAGGGATTATATGCTGGGCGTTAATTATGATTGCTTGTGCACTTGGTAAGTTATCATTTTACTGACTAACAACCAACAACGATAGTTCTAATATGGTTCCATGATTGTAGTGAGAGTCAGATGGTCCGTAAAAGGATTAAAGAACTATAAATTCATTGATCGAACCGTGATCTCAACCGACTATATCATCTACATGCTATACGGAGCAACTGTTATCATATCCTATTCAACTCCGTATACTTTATTACCTCGTAAGTCTCATTATTCCTGTGATTATAGTCATATATACATGCTATGAGTGTCCTAACAAAGCCATTATTGATTACACAGAATACGCCAGTACTATCGGTATTTCTTCTAGTCAATGTAAGTCATACTCTATCACCTTATTGCACCCGATAACAGTGCTTTTAAATGTAACTCTATCGTTTTTGCCAACCTGCAGCGTCTATTATTGTTGGAATTATGTCAGCATGTAACGCTGTCTGCCGAATTGTCTTGGGATTCTTGGCTGATCGATTGTTAGTGCCATTTCGTTTGAAAGCAATGAAGGATATATATACCATAACAGATTTACTGACTATACAAATGAATACTTCTATCATATTCAGTGGCCGTATTAATGCCATGTTTGTTGTCACATTGTTGGCTGGTAAGAGAGCAAATGATCTAGGCTGTTTGTACATGAATCTTGGTACTGAAATTTCACCAATATCTAAACCAATTTTTGTAGGATTGTTCATGATGGTAGTGTGGGTTGAAGCTCACTCACTCGCCACCCTCTATGTATTTGGCATGTAAGTGATTAGCATTTATGTATGTATTGTTTATAGGATAATTTGCTAACGGTTATACATGTTTATTTGACAAACAGACTTTATGGGCTGACCGGAGGTGGCTTCTTAGCTTTAATTCCGGCTGTGGCGGCAGAGATAGTACCTGTTCAGAAGGTACCGCAAGCAGTCAGCCTAGTGTTTGTTTCAATGATTCCAGGGGGACTCCTTGGTGTTCCCATTAGCGGTCTGCTGAGAGACCATGCAGGATTCACAGCAGCTATTGAGTTTGCCGGTGCCACAACTGTCTTATCATCATTAATTTTGCTTTGCCTTCGACAACGACGGGCCAAGGGAAAGATTTTTGTCAAAGTTTAATACTAATTCCCTTAGGGAATCAATTTTTATTTTACCATACCTATAGATTATGATGCCCATCAACTGTTATAATCAACAGTGATCATGCATGCACTTTGTTCTTTGAACTGTAAACTTTATACCGATGATCCGCACAATAAACTCCTATGCACCGACATTTTAAGGATTATTCACAAAATTTTTGATTGTACCGAGAATTTTTGTACACTAAATATTAACAAGTATGTAAAACGCATGGGCAAAAGGTGTTTATGCGGAGCTCTGAGGAACTGCGCCATCAACTCAAAAGTTTGCAGTTACATGCACCACATTTATGGGTTGCAATTTCTTGTCATACTATATCTTTAAGTGTCATGACACTCGTCTCTGTATAATGACATCGAGCCTTCAACTAATCTGCTGCATGTCAAGTCCAAGTTGATCCGTGCATCTAACATTTATGCCTGGTTTGCAATTTGTATGCAGGTAAGTCACGGGTAATCATTTCGTGGCATGGCTTCGTTTTCGCATGCTTGCGTGGAACCGTCTGCCAAAAATGGCAAGTTAGGAAGTTTTGCATCGGACAAATCAGTTTAGCCTAAATAATTTAGACATGTGGAGGCTGGCTGGATAACTTTAAAGAATGTTCATGATTTATTGCCAAGTTCATTCTCACGGCGATGATATACGAATGGTGAAGGGAAAGAGGAAAGAAAAATCAAATTGAATAGAATTGCTAAATCAAAGATCTGAGAAATGAATGATTCCTCTTTGTAAAGTTTGGACGGGGAGGAGACCGAACTGGCGGACCTTTTTGCTTATTTTGAATGGATGAGGAAAAAAAAAAGATAAAAAAATAAATAAATTATAAACGTTTGATGGTGATGTACAGCCGGTATCTTCGCTTCCGCTGAATAATTTTTAAAGTTACTTATAAAGTGGAATATTTTCTCTATTTCTTTCAACGTTTTCCTTTACTGTTATTCTTCGCTTTTACCTCTACAATATTAGAAGTATCACAATGCCTCCGGAAAACAGCCAATCATCGCAAATCACAGATAAAACTGCAGTTCCTTCAGTCCACACAGATCAAACGGTAGATGAACAATTAGACTACTTTATAGAAGCGTCACCACTACCAGGTGCCTCTTTTGCAGCTCTAGAATTGGTTGAATCGAGAGCATCACGAAATGGCCTAGAGAAAATTCAGTCAAACCATATGGAACGAGTGTCAAGTGGCAACCCCCCCTCTGGGAAAGACTTGGAAAAGTTGGACACTAATGATGGCGCTGAAAACACAGAGTTAGACGAAGGCTGGCGTAATCGCGGCTGGCAAGTTGTCATCGCATCATTTCTTGTCAACTTTTGTGTATTTGGCATCACCTTCAGTTGGGGTATCCTACAAGACTAGTAAGTACTAGATTTGATCAGAATTACTACTCTGCTCATGAAAGGAGGTGGTTGCGTGGTGCATTTACCATCCATAGATCAATCTAGAGCGGAGAATCAATGGTGGAAATACTAATTATTTCTCAGTTATCTGCAGACTGTATATGCCGGGCAAACGGACTCATTTCGCATATCCTTTGTTGGTACCATCGGTTCGGCATGTGTTATATGTACTGGAATTTTTATCGCACCGCTTGTACAACGAATTGGCTTCCGTCCTACAATGATGATTGGAACCGTAAGTCTTTGACAAATGCCTTTAAAGAAGGTAACAAAGTGGTTACTAATGAAGTACTTAAAACGGGGATTTTATATATAATTTTTTTTTTTAAAAATAATACTTATCTTCAGATTTTGGCTCCACTTGGATTGATTTTGTCAAGTTTTGCAAATCAATTGTGGCAAGTTTATCTTTCGCAAGGTGTTTTGTATGGATTTGGTGGTGCTCTTGTGTTCTCTCCTTCCATTAGTTTACCACCACAATGGTTCGACAAGTATAGATCTCTGGCAACAGGTGTGTATATAATAGAAGTTATCTACTGCCACCAGAGTGTTGACTGAGACATTCCTTAGGTATTTCTGTGTGTGGTTCAGGAATTGGTGGTCTCGCCCTGTCGCCGGTAAAGTTCATTTCTGCTCTGTGCATACAATACTTCTAATGGGTTCTGATTTGATTGTGGATCCACTATTAGCTTACATCATATCTCATTGCAGCGGTGGGATACCGCATGACATTGAGATATCTTGGAATCTTCATATTCGGTTTGTTAGCTATTGCCTGTGTACTTGGTAAGTCGTATGATCCACGAAGTCTGGTGCTATTGTTTGAGTTGAATCGCTGATATTAGCAATCGTTTACCTAGCCAAGGCACGGTGGACACCCAAGAAGGATGGCAAGCTTGTTCTTATTGATACATCACTGCTCACCACTGATATGTTGATATTTATGCTATTTGGTATCGTGGTTCCTTTCGGCTATCTCACACCATATTTCCTTATTCCACGTAAGTCATTAGTCTTGTGAATTTTACTGGGAAATTTTTTATACTGGGGTTGGGGATTGGCGTGGCAAAGTTACTCATTTATCGCTTAAAACAGAATATGGATCATCCATTGGAGTCCTTTCCAGTGAAAGTGAGTAAACAGTTGGGAAACAGGTTATGTGAACTGCATGAATAACAATAACAAACCTCTTGTAATTCTTCTAGCTGCGGTCATTGTTGGTGTTATGTCCGCATGTAATGCTATTAGTCGTGTTGCCTTGGGATTTTTGGCTGATAGATAGTGAGTATATACCCTGCTGTACCTCAAATCTCCATTTGATCGTAGACTCACCCAATTGCTCTCAGCGGTCGCATCAATGCTCTTTTTGGCTGTACATTCCTTGCAGGTAAGTTTGCTAAAGTTTTTTGGCTCAATTTACGGTTTAGGATGATCATTAACATCCTAAAATGTTCTCAGGTGTGTTCACGATGGTAATATGGATAAATGCCAAGACCTTTGGGTCTTTGTTCGCTTTTGGCATGTAAGTACAAGAAACTTTAGTGATTCTCCGATGCAATCGAATTTATTCAAACGTTTATCCTGTATATTTCAGATTATATGGCCTCACTGGTGGAGGCTACGTGTCTCTTTTACCCACATTAACGGCCGACTTGGTTGGTATCAGAAATTTATCGCGCGGTCTGGGAATGATCTACACAAGTTCCCTCTTTGGTACTCTTTTTGGAACGCCATTGAGTGGAATTCTTAGTGATCAGGCCGGCTACACTGCTTGTATTGAGTTTGCAGGAGCCATGACCTTACTTTCTTCATTGATCATGTTCGTACTTCGTCAAAGAAGATCAAAAGGTGCTATATTTTGCAAAATATAGTCCATTGTATTTAACAACCCATTCAAGAACTATTTCATTACTTTGATATGAGATCAGTACATTCCTCTCGTAATGTTTCTCCAAAGTAAAACACACTCTTTGCATACCTTTACATCATTATACAAGTATAATTTTTCAACTGGTACAATTACCTCCCCCCCAAAAACTTAAAAAAAAAAAAATAGCCAAGCCAAGCCAAAAATTTCTGACTGGCTGAGCAATATTTCCCCAATTCGAGTCTGAGTCTGTCTTTTGTGACGTTTTGCTCTTGCAGCATCACACTTATTACATACTGTTTTCCAATGTCCAATAATCCCGGCCAGAGGTTGAGCTCAATATACCAGCAGGATAAGGATGCCTTTTCCGCACAATTAGACTCGTCCAATGCTCACCATTTGCCACCACATATGAAGGCTAATGGCCAGGTGAATAGGCTCTCCAAGGTGTTCGATGCAGCAAAAGACCAACACCGCCCACCTCCTCCACCATCCAAACCTCAAGCTCTGCGATCTTCGACAACACAGAGATCCAGTCGTAATGACGATTCACTATCAACGCAGGAGCAATATCCCACACTCAGGATTCATCCTGCAGACAGACCATTGTCAGCTACTTCCTCCACAACCGCAGAATCAGACCCAGACCAATCTTCAGACTCACCTTCATTGTCCTTCAAAGACTTGCAAGCAAAGTTTCAGAGAGCTGCTTCCACTACTGATATGAAATCCGTAAGTTGCTATTATGTTTCGGCCACACGAAGCATAAGCAGTTATTACCTATTTTTACCTCATACTGACAGTTCTCCCCATTTCCCCCCTACCCCACATCCAGTCTGCTGGTAAACCAAGGTGGCAAGTCAATACGGGAGCTTCGCATTTGCAAAGCAATACACTGATGTTAGACTCGAAATCGAAATACCCTAATTTACAACCGGTTGCAGCAAGCCCTTCTCTTAATAACTTCAAAGCACATCACATACCAAAGCATACCATGGATCAGCAAGCTAGGAATGACTCTTCCTCAACCCCTGACACCATATATAATACTATTCGATCAGCACAAGCTCCAACTATACCCGAGAAGCCAGCTACCATGATTAAAGGTCATGCATCTAGAGATATTTCAGCTGAGATAACTCAAAAGCTGGAGAAAGGACCCCCGCCTGCATTGCTGGAGAAACGAGATGATATTAAACAGCTGGATAGTCGAAATCACCCAGTATCAAGTCCAAAGCTTTCAAATGTATATAAGAATCTCCCAACCTTACCGGCCTCCATCAATCGGCCTCCACTACACCCCCGACCCGAACCTATCAGTACCATACCTACAAATGACGGCAGTTTTTCAAAGTCATCTCAGCGAAAGACTTGGATGGTCAACACCATGAAGGCAGCTGCATCACACGGTCAAATATCGTCTCCTGTCTCTTCATCAATAGCGTCCTCACCTTCTCTAGAAGTTCCCATAGCCAGGTCAGCTACAGGCAATAGTGTCAGTAGTACAACATCTTCCTCGTCTACTTCGTCACAAGCGAATAGCACACAGTATAAACGCGGGCGTGGATATAGTGGATTCGGAAGCCTGTTTGGAGGTGGAGGTTCGTCATCTGAAGATCATCATCAGTCGCTCAAAAGTTCCATAACGATTGTGTCCAAGGAACCAATTCAGCAACGAGACAGTATTTCCTCGACTGGCTCAACAAGACCGCCGTCTTCTGCTGATTTCACCCCCTACACTTCACAACCAGTATCACCTCTTTTGGATGGTCGTGACCCTGCAGCCAAAAGATCCATGAAGCGACTTAATGTGATCAAGGAACTTGTTGAAACTGAACGAACCTACCGAAATGACATGATCTTATTGAAGGAAGTGTACTATGACGGAGCTATAGCGGATTCTTCACCAATAGACAAGGCAGATGTGAAGCAACTCTTCTCCAACCTTCCCACCATTGTCGACTTTGAGACCGAATTTCTGGCCTTATTAGAGACGTCTTGCAATAGTGACAGCACCACCTCCGTGGATGGAAATGAAAGCGAGGGAACTCTCACTGATTCTGCCAAAGGGGATGAACAGTCGAGTTGTATTGGAATGGCCTATATTACAGTGGTAAGATTTTTAAAGACTCTGATAGCTAAATGTGGAATATCTCCTAACTACTTTTTCCAAAGATGCCGCAAATTGAGCAAGTCTATTGTGAGTATTGTAAGCGACAGGAAACCGCCATCCTTCGCTTGCAAGAATTGGAAGCCAAACCAGAAGTACAAGCTTTCTTCAAGGTATAGAATCGGCATTATGTAGATCTCCAAACCGCATATGATTGGTATCTAACCGTTCTTTGTTCAAAGGCGTGTCAGCAAGAGATTCAAGATCGTACGACCAGCTGGGATTTGGGTAGTATGCTCATCAAACCCGTTCAACGAGTATTGAAGTATCCCTTGCTACTTCAGGTGAGTAAAAAACGTGGCGAGCGCCGTTCGGTATATATATCCTACTCCAGAGAAATTGTCTCGCTGATGCAAGAATGTCTACAATATAGCAAATTCGAAGTTTGACCTTGCCAACACATCCAGATTTTGAAAATTTGGAACGCGCAAGCAAGGAAATACAGGATGTGGCCGATCGCATCAATGAAATTAAGCGGCGAAAAGATATTGTGGAGAAAATCGTTGGTGATCGTCGACGCACAGACGTTAGCGTAAGTGATGTTCGTATAAAGATAGGCACTATATTTGACTGTATTAGACTAATTTTTTTTATTATTTTTTTATTTTATTTCTATTTCTCTAGATGGTGTAAGTTGGATTAGAAATGTTTCTTCATGAAAAAGTATACTCTCTTTTCTTCACCTAAACTAACTAATGTCCTTCATTGTAGACATGGAATCAACAAAACGTTTACCAGAAAGGCGCAAAAATTCAAACAGGCAACAGGTATTGCAGCAGAAGGCACACAAGATGCTTCGTTCGATGCACTTTACGTAAAGTTTGAAGAACAACAAGAAACAGCAAGACAACTTGCGCGAGATGTGCAAGGCTGGGTTCGTCATGTCAAGGAGAACTTTGAAGCGATGTATCAGCTGGCTATTACACTAGAGGATTTGTATACTTCTTGGGGAGGAGTTACTGTGAAAAGTGTAGAGCGTATTAAAGCGTTCAAGGAATGTGCTGTTTCATTGACTACTAGCTTGTCTCGAGAATTGGTAAGATTTTTAGTTTCATGAATGTTTTTACAAAATTTTTAATTACTGCTATTAACTCGCGTCTTGATTATTTAGGAAACGCTGGTCAGAAGCATCGTTTACACGCGCATAGATTCATTTTTAAAACTCTTTAATAATCCACAACAAGTGATCCTCAAAAGAGCTAACAAACTCATTGACCACGATCGTGCAAATGGTATCAAAGCAAAAGGAGGTATCCCTGACAAGGCTTTGCAAGAGTCGGCTGACGCTTACGTGTCAATCAATGCCCAACTAGTGGACGAACTACCGCGGTTTTTGTCACTGTCGACTCAATATTTCAACTTCATTGCAGAGGAGTTTACTGAAGTTCAAGTTAAATTCAATAAACTCATGGCTGGAGAATGGAAACGGCACATGTTTAAAGGGCCGTACGCATTTACAACAGATCAAAAGAAGCTGGATACCATGACTCTCGAGATCATCATCTCCGAGTATAATATTGCATTGCAAGATTTGGAACCTACTATTCAAGACATCATCGCGATCAATCCAGCGCAATGGGAAGAAGTTCCTGGCTTCCAATCCACTGGCTCCGATAGTGCTTCCACTACACCATCGTTGCCAGCATTTGATCAATACTTTAACAGTCCGTTTGGTAATATACGAACACCTTCGTTACACAGTCTCCCATTGAGCGAGGGTAAGGAAAATTTCGACAGACTTTAAAAATGATGCGATGAAGCTTTAACCAATCTATAATTTAGGAACCACTGCATCTCTTCGAAAAACTCAGTGGACAGGAGGCTCATTTAACAACGACGTGTATTCTAACGCAGTTTCGGTAACGCCACATGAGGATTCGTGGAGTGATTCCGGGTCTTCTGCGCTTGGCGAACGTCCGCTATTTGAGCGAATCATCATGTTTGACTGCGACTCTAATAATCAAGACCAACTTTCCGTTCGACAAGGTGACGTGGTTGCCATCTGGCAAGCTGATGATGACGAGTGGTGGTATGCATCTTGCAGACAAAATAGTACAGGAGAAGAAAATTGGGGCTGGGTGCTCGCCGCTGCTTGTAAATGAGCTTTTGGAAACAAATTGTACATATAATGTTTTTCTTTTCTTTTCTTTCATTTTGTTTTTATTCTATGATGGATCCTACTGTTACTGTAGGAGCCTTTTCTTTTATTGGTGCATGTACCATAGTTGTAACAAAAATGGAATTCAAACTGATATACAGTAATAAAGAGAGGTTTTTTTCTCTATATCACACATAGGGTGGGCTCCTCAATAAGGCAGTGTTATTACTGCCTATGTTCTCCGAAAAGTACAGCCCAGCTTCTCCGCTGCCTTTCGGTGTTGTGAATAGATGGAGCAATTAGGTGATATGGCAAGCCTACCGGCGGGGTATACAAAATAGGCAAATGATTGACTGGACTGGACATGGGTTAGTGGTGGTGCTATAGGTCGATGTTGTCGACGTGGTATAGGTGTCTTGGTCCGGGAATCGCTTGGTATTTCTCTATGATGTTGCTGTTGAGACTGCCTCGGTGGTACATTGCGGCTTAGCACTTGGGTCGAATGTTGGTGACATGGGGATGACTCCCCCTGGTAACTCTGCACTACCCGGTTATCGTCTGCCAAGAGCATTAATATCTTAATTTAGTTTGTATGCAACAAAGTCTAACTTTACACTTCAACTCACCTTCACTACTATCTTCATCATCGCTTGGTAAAGGTGCAGACTTTGAACGGTTAGGGCGAGATGGTCGAAACGAGGGTCGGACATAATCTTGTTTATGATTATTACGGTTGTCAAAGGCATGTTCTTCATCGCTGGTATCTGAGGGCATGCTATGATCGCTGGCACCGTCTGTTAAAGATGAAAAATGATATTTACTAGTGTGATCGAGTTATGATTACATGTAGACTAGACCTACCATCAGAAGGTGTTATATGGATGATAGGTATACATGTCTTGAACCGTGGCACTGATCTAGAGGTCATATAGTTGAAAAGTTGGAGAATTCTAACTCGTTAGTATGGATGGATCATTCATAGAGGTGATATTTATATTGTTAGCGTTGAGGGTCCGTCCACTTTGCTTATTTTAGATTCATAGGGGGGGGGGCTGAACCCAGGCCAGCCCAGTATTTGTTCTCCTGCATCGCTTATTACGCGTCCCGAGAAACAATATATGAAGGATTTTCTTTGCAGATTGAAAATAATTAA